>JBBCBC010000035.1:2805397-3394548 GCA_037126765.1 Stenogyne calaminthoides
TCTTATGAATATCATCGATGTTAAGAAATTAAGCTACTAATAAGATTACAATAAGAAACCAAGGTACGAACGAGCCTATACAAAGACTCTGTACAATTCTCCAAAAATCATCTACGCAAAAGCGTATGAATATATCTTTAATAAAATACTAAGATAATTATATTTGGTGACCAAGATGAGTATGAGTGTACAAGTACAAGTTGCCCGCTGAGATTTTTATCTCACCCCCCACAGTTTGATATTTTCAGGATATGATTGAGAGTGGTCGGAGCTGCAGCAGGATTGACACGGAGTTTCCTTTGGTTAATGATAATAATATATAGATATGACTCTTTAAATAAATGTTTCGCTTTTATGATTGGTGAATTTATTCTTATGCCGAGCAACAAACTCTTTTAAAGATTGCTCGATGATTAAAATATATGCTACCTTGTAAACCGACTGATTTTATTATAATGTCATGATCTAGTTTTAATAAACGGGCCCACACTGCTTTTTCATAACTTATATTTGTCATTAATACTTTCCGCTGCAAAAAAATGTAATAATTATGCTTGTCGTTTTATTTTAAAAAGAAATTTTTAAGCTCAGATTTTACAATCACTAAGTGGCGACCCGAGTTTAGAGAGTCGAAGGTTCAAGAGCCGGCATTCTGGATTCGGGGCGTTACAGGTGGTATCAGAGCCTAGGTTCAACTTTTGGACAAAATCTAAAATATAATTTTTCATATAATTTTTTTTTTATAAAAAGTTTCCATTAAAGAACTTGCATTAATATATTAATATACTAGTAATTAGAAAATTTTAAAAGTTGAATATAAAATGGTTAATAGAAACATAATGCTAATATATGAACTACTTGAACTAAGTTACTTGTGGGAAAATGTGTCTCCTGCCGCAGCCGAAGCACCTCGAGGTATGTATTTGTTTGAAAGATTTTCAAGTAAGATTATGATTTGAAAAAGGTTTCAAGGACATTGACTTGCATAATTTACGGAAGTTACGAAAGTGAGAAATGATAAGCTATGCATTGATATAACATGTTTATGAAACGAAAGGAAATATTACATGTTTATGAAATGAAAGGAAATGTTATGGAATGATTTACTCATTTCTCATGGTTCAAGTGGAGGTTTATGGAAATATTGTACATGCATTCACGATACTTATGTTATCATCTGAACACTCTTAAGTTTTAAACCTTTATATCTCTATGTATTGTGGAATATAAGATGGACCTAGAACGACTCCCTTCACATGAACTACAATCCCTATATCACTGTGTAGTCTAGAAGGCACTAGATGCTTATATTATTATTTTATCTTATTGGGACTATGGGTTGTTTTTAAATGGAGGACACTCCATGTTTTAAGTGGTTATATATATTATTCTACAAACTTATTTCAAGTAAGTTTGTTTTATTCTATCCGTTATTTTTACCCAAATTATCGCTTTATTGACATGCGATCAATGGTTCCTAAACTTACAGTTGTTGATCCGTCATTGTGCCACTGGTGGCCACAGTGTGTTCCAATGTTCTGCGTATTCCAATGTATAACTTGTGCTAGTACCGTGTTAATTACGATAATTAGGTTCTGTTTTTATAATTTTTCTCATACCTATATGTTATAATTATATTTATTCTTCTCTCTTCAGACCCTCTTTGACTATTAGAATGGTACCACCTCGTGAACGTAGACTACCTCATAAGAAAGCCCAAGAACCTCTAACAGGTCGTGTTGAGCAAGGACGACATCCGAATGCTGAACTAGAACAATCAGCTCTAATACCCATTCCTCAACCTAGACCTCGAATCTGTGTAGTCATCGAAGAATTTCAAAGTCTACAGCCACCCCGATTTAGAGGAAATGAAGGGCCTGTAGCAACGGAAGAATGGACAACTGAGATCGAGCGAATTCTTGGACTCGTGGACTTGACTGAAGAACAAAAAGTATTTTGTGTTCGGCTTCAACTAACAGAGGATGCAGCTCAATGGTTGAAATCGTACGAGCGTACCTTAGGAATAGAAGGAGTACAATCCCGAGTTTGGAGTAACTTTAAGGTAACTATGTTGGCACGTTACTTCCCTCAAACGCTATACATCCGCCAGGATTTGGAAACTGTCAACCCTCGCCAAGAAAGATTCACTATGATGGAGTGTGAACGTTATTTGAACTACTTGTCTATGTATGCTACTCTGTTGAAGGATATCGATTGGGAGGACAAACCAAAGAAGCTTGCTAAACAACTAGCTACGTCTACAGGACCACGGATCATACGATCATGTCCCTCGTGTGGCAAAAGGCATGGAGGGATATGCTCGAAGTGGAAAAGAATATGTTACAAATGCCACAAACCCGGTCACAAAATAGTTAATTGCCCTGAATCAAACATTGGAAGACAACCAATGGTAAACATATTGGTGAGACCAGCACCAAGGAAAGATAACCGTCCAACTTGGCCAATTGGACAAAATACTCAACTTCAGAGAGAACGTGGAAGGGCTAAAGAGAAAACAATGCTCGAGGAAATGGAGCAGATGGAGATTGATGCCAAAAAAGCAAGAAGATTTGAACAAGGATTGAGGCCGAAGGTCAAAGAGATCATAGAAGGACTGAAACTGGCAACTTACGACGAGGTTTAAATTCGAGCACTGATTGACTTGTTTGGTTTGTGTTTGGAGTTTAAACACACTCTTACAACTACGTCTGCCAAACTGCAATGAGATTTTCAATCAAGCACCAACTATCTCAAACTATCTCGATTGGTTTGGGATTAGAATTTGAACAAGCTCCGGCAACTGTGTTTGTCAACCGCAATTGGCAGTCAAACTTCAAGAGAAATCCTAATCCAACACCAAGAGGAAACAACTTCAATGCCCCAAGAACCACACCAAACTGTCTCAATTATGGGAAGAGACACTTGGGAGTATGCCTCCAGGGAACTAGAAATTGTTATCGTTGTCATAAAACGGGGCATAAAACCACTGAATGCCCCATGTAGCCAAATGTTCGATCCCCAATGATGAGAAATCCTAATCATCGACCAATGGGAACCAATCAGTATCAATTGGTCAACCTTTAGGCTCGACAACTTCCTGCACGTAACAACCACCTACCTGGACCATCGAGAAGAGGTCTGTCCTATCAAGGTTAGAAAGGACGAGTCTATGAAAATGTTATCTTCGGAGATGGGAAGGAGAGTGAGGAACCAATGCTACTCGAGTATCACGAACCACCCGAGCAACATGAAACCCTAGCAGGTACATTACTTGTGCTTGAAATACCTATGCATGTATTGCTTGATACATGAACATCCCACTCTCTTGTGTTTAAAAGTTCGAGGGAGTCGGGAATATGAAGTATTGAAGGACATATTCTAAAAGTGAATACTACGTCAAAATACAATGAGAATCCAAAATCAAGAAGAATGAGCGAAGCTTTAATTGGATGGACACCGAATAAATACCAAATTTTGCATTCTTAAGTCGAAGACCCTAGATAAATTTAAGATGAGCTAGATTTAGCACGTAAGTATAAGTATATGAAGACGAGTATTGACATAGTTACTTTCTCTTAGAAATGCCATTAGATTTTAAGATCGGGTAGTACTTTTAGAAGTAGAATCGAACGATTTAGAAATAGAACTTAACTTTTCCACTACGTTGACCACCTCGTTTATACCAAAGGGTTCAGTATAAAGTGAATTTCGGGGACGAAATTCTTTTGAGTGGAGGAGGATATGCCGACAATGCAGCCGAACCAAACAAGGATGTGACATCGTACAACATCGAAAAGATGTCCCGTATGCATCACAATGGCCAAAGTTGTACCAATAAATTAGCTAACTCGTGATTTGAGAATCTCGCTTTCAACTCATGGAATTCATCTACAACGGAAGCTGCCAAAGAACGATATACACGATATCATTTGAAACACTTTATGGAAAGAATAGAAGATTGCTTAACGTTGAGACGAAGTTGGATATCGTAAGATTCTCGGACTAGAACTTGTACAGAGATTAGTGGAAATCATTTCGAAGATCGTGGAAATGATCAGGATGACACAAAGGTATCAGATACCGTATGGCGACACTCGGAGAAAGGATCTACATTTCAATTTTGGCGGTTATGTATATCTTAGAATTTCACCGAGGAAGAGATCGATTCGCTATGAGGAGAGAGACAAGATGAAGTCTCGTTATGGAAAACCACTCGACTTTTTCTTTAGGATGAAGTCAAAATATGTCGTTTAGCTTTACCAACCGAACTGTCACGAGTACATTAAGTGTTTCATACTTTAGACGATGAAATAAATATAGAGGTAGCTTGGATCAGTTTTAGAAACTTAGAATTAAGATGTGATTTTACTTTCGAGGAAATGCACATGACAAACTTAGGAAGGACGCTTCATGATTATAGGAATCGAGAATATTTTGGGTTTTGTAGACATGGAAAATAAGTTGGAATTATTTTGGAAAATTGAAATGATCTTAGGGAAATACCCGTCATGACTAAGAAAAAGGAGTAAGCGGAATTTCGGGGACGAAATTCTTCTAAGGGGGTAGGGATGTAATACCCCGTCCCAGTTTTAATAAGAATAATAAAAGAAATGAGTTTAATAAAATGAATATTTGATTTAAATATTATTCGAATGATTTTAGAGCGTATATGTTTGCAAAGGTTTTGATTTTTCAGGGAACGGACGAGCACTTCGAACCGGGAGCACTCTTAGCACTGTAACAAAATACTTAATGAAGGTTTGGTCATAAAATATTTAATAATAATATTTAATTTCAATTTAAAGAAAAAAAATTTAATATTATCAACGAATTAGGATTTTCGATATAAAAATCGAAAATCTGATGATTAATAAATACGGCGACGGAAAAATCTACTTTGTCTAACTAAATTAAAATTATTGAGAACTTTAAGAAAAATTGAATGTTTTTAATTAAATAAATAATTTTCGTTTCAGAACGTGACGATTTAATTGCTAAAAGTCCTAAACAATTATTTCTAACAAAGCCGTGAATTTTAATTAGCAAAACCACGATTTTATAATACAGATATGAAGGTATTAAGATGTAATAATAGCGAGTAATAACAACACCGTGAAGTAAATAATATCTAGATATTAAGTTTTAAAATTTACACACAAGTCCTTCCTTATTCTCCACTTTTGATCGGCCCCCTCTATCCAATCTATAAATACCCCTCTCCTCCTCAAGCAATCATCTTCTCCAAAATACATTCATGCTGAAGCTCTGTCAAATTTTCTTTTAAACAACTCCTTGTCAAAACAAAGCAACCAAACATCACTATACAAAAGCTCACTTCCAAAAACAAAGACCATCGTCAAAACTCACCTTCATCAAGCTCATCACCAAGTTCATCATCACCATCGTCAAGCTTATTATCATCATCGTCAAGTTCATCATCATCATCGAGCTCATCATCTTCATCAAGCCAAAGCTCTTCCTCAATTCAAGTGTTCCTTTTGAGGTAATCAATCCATACAATTCTTATAATTCAAGAAAAATTATAGAAATCATCCCCTTTTGTCCATGAAGCTCACGACTTCATCCTCTCTTTCTCACTGTTCAATTTTTTCTTGAATTCAAGCATGAAACCATCATCTAATATGTATCCAAGGAGCTTCAAATTACTAAACACCTCGTTCCTCGAAGATCCTAGCAAAAAAACAGGGGAAGGAACTATAAAGGTAACCTTAGAACAAAACTCGAAATTGGTGCTGGTATGATCTTCGGTGTAGTATTTCGGTGTTTGAACGTGTTGGAAATTGCTAATTTAGAACTCGTACATGTTGTTTGAAGTGTAGAATTCAGGCCCGTGTTTTTGGTTTTCAAAAATTGTACCGTTATGCTGCCGAAATTTACGCTCAAATATGTCAAGTTGAAACGTCAAAATTGTTTCCGACTGATTTTCGGCTACGCCGTCGAATACTCTGTTGTACTGGAAATTTTGTGCTTTAAAACACCTTTGTGCTCCCTTATATGTGTAATATGTGATCGTAGTCTCGGTACTCAATTTTGGTGACGTTACGCTGCTCGTTTTTAAGATTAAACAGGGTCGCTCAAAACTGGAATTTTGGGAAAAAACTGCTACTCGAAATTCCTATCTACAACTTTAAAAATTCATATCTCAAGTTCTAGAAATCATTTTGAGATGAGCCTAATGGAAATTTAAAATTCATCAAGTCTACTGTATTCGTATAAAATCTCTTAATTTTTCATCGGGTAGATTCAGAGTTATGATTTCTTTAAAAAGATGCGACGTGCTGAAACGAAAAAACTGGAATTCTGCTTTCAACAAGAAATTGGTCCCACGCACCTGACTTTCATGACACTTTTAACTAACTTCCGTTCGTTATTTTCAAACGATTTTTCATGCCAGTAAACTTCAGATTACAAGCTTTATTAGCGAATCAACGGGAAACAGCTCGCGAAAATGGAAGAAAGACAAAATTCGGGACACCAACTTTCCTAATAATGTCATAACTGAAATTAGGAATTTTTGGAAAACTTAATGGTTGGTATAATAATTTATTTGGATGACTTTCTTTCCCACAAACCATATGTGTTTTATATTCCCTTTTATGCAACTTATTTGAAAGTCCTTTAGGAACTCTTTTGAGTAATCACATGTTTTTAATCATGAAAATTATCCAAACACTATACACATGATAATTTATATTTTTTCTAAATAACAACTAAGTTAATAAAAGTATAAATTTGATCAAATAGATTATTTGAGTTTTTACCCAAAAATACATATATGTGTGTAAATAAATTGTCGTACTTTTCCGTTAGTTTAACTTGTTATACATGACCTTTGTAGAAAATATAAAAATGTGGTCCTAAACTATAACAAGTCATAAACATGATCCTCAAAATTTATGAGTTTTGGACTTGCAAATAAAGAGTTATGAATTTGCGAAGTTTATATTGTGAATCTGAAGAACAGCCGAACTTTTTGATTTACTGGGACTATTTTACATACGATTATTTTTTATAAAAAATATAATCAAATACTACATGCTCTTATCTGCTTCTGTGAAATATTTTATGAATTTTAGTACTATATAAACAATTTTACAAAATTGTTTTCTAAAACTGTGTCAAGCTGAAAAATGAACCTTAAAGCTTTATTCTTGAAAGTAATAATTTTGGGACATCATTAATAAACTCCAATAGCCGATTAAAGTAAAAGTTCGATAAAAGCTCACGAGTAAGGAAATCTAAAGAATAGAGTTTAACGTCATCGATAAACTTACGAATAATTTACTTAAATCAAGAGTAATTAATGACGAGAACTTGAAAATATTGTGCTAGGGGAAATGCTGCTCGAATCAAAGCTCGGACGATCACTGTCACGCTCAAACTCTCAAACCGATTTCAAAGTTTGTAACTTTTCTTAAAAGTTAATAAGGTGGGTGACATTATTTGTATGCAGTGGTTTATGTTACAGTGATTGTTGGTGTATTCTGAACTCGACTAAAACAAACACAAATCTATAACTAATAACACAAGAAAACAATAAATAAAATAGGCAAGCTTATGAATGATATGTTATGTATCTTACGAGATACATAAGATGCGATTTCACGAAGGAGGTGGGAAGATGTAAGAGGGGATTGCACGTGGTAGCTGTTACCAGTGTCCCACATGATAATTATCATGCGATGTAGATTGGAAGCGACAAGGGGATTGCATGTAGTCGGAGCAACCAGTGTCCCAAACGAAATGCTTATGATCGAATGATCATGATGGATGATATCTTATGAATATCATCGATGTTAAGAGATTAAGCTACTAACAAGATTACAATAAGAAATCAAGGTACGAACGAGTCTATACAAAGACTCCGTACAATTCTCCAAAAATCATCTACGCAAAAGCGTATGAATAAATCTTTAATAAAATACTAAGATAATTATATTTCGGTGACTAGTATGAGTAACAGTGTACAAGTTGCCCGCTGAGATTTTTATCTCACCCCCACAGTTTGATATTTTCAGGATATGATTGAGAGGGGTCGGAGCTGCAGTAGGATTGACATGGAGTTTTCCTTGGTTAATGATAATAATATATAGATATGACTCTTTAAATAAATGTTTCGCTTTTATGATTGGTGAATTTATTCTTATGCCGAGCAACAAACTCTTTTAAAGATTGCTCGATGATTAAAATATATGCTACCTTGTAAACGATTGATTTTATTATAATGTCATGATCTAGATTTAATAAACGGGCCCACACTGCTTTTTCATAACTTATATTTGTCATTAATACTTTCCGCTGCAAAAAAATGTAATACTTATGGTTGTCGTTATATTTTAAAAAGAAATTTTTAAGCTCAGATTTTACAATCACTAAGTGGCGACCCGAGTTTAGAGTGTCGAAGGTGCAAGAGCCGGCATTCTGGATTCGGGGCGTTACATGATATGATTTAGAATAAGAGTTGGTCTTATGTGAAAATTTTCACATGTGAAAATAAGATAATAATGGTAATAAGTATCATTAAGAGATCAATTATTATTAAATTATTAACTATTTTGTTATTATTTAATTAGAACAAGATAATAAAAATAAAATAATAAATTATTTATTTATATTCCTATTACAAGTGTATCAAAACAATCAAATAATAATATTAATGGAAAATGATTATCATTACCAGCCAAGTGTGCCTTGAGTAAATGCTTGGGGTAATTGATACAAAAAATAAAAATGACTCAAGAATATAATTTAAAAGCTCATACACTTATATAAAATATTATAATAATTAAGAATACATAAACTATAACATAGATAAAGAGAGAAGCGGAAGAAAGCGGAGGAAAAAGTTGGAAGACATACAGGAGGTTATGTTTTTTTATACAGTAACACAATTTTCTCCTTACATAAATATCTTTGTGTTCATATAATTAATAATAAAGTTTTCAATATCTTATATATGTTACGATAATGAAAAGTGTGTTTATTCTTACAGTAATAAATGTTTGCTCTTATAGTAATAAAGGTATGAGAGCGAGTTTTGTCTTCAAACATTTTTTTTAAAAGATTTGTTTGATCTGATTCGACCCGCGAAAAATCCGTGAATTTACAGTCCCTTTTTTAAATGTGTTAATTTTTTCATGTGAAATATTCCCCTGAAATGGCAAGGGTAGGGTTATGCACCAGGTGCACCGTGCAAACCAAGTGTATTTTTAAAACATGTAATTCTTTTTTACTGAAACGTGCAATTTTTTTTCAATATAAATAAATTGCACGTTTCAGTACAACAAATTGCACATTTTAAAATATATATTTGAGTTGCACGGTGTCTCTGTGCCTAGGCACATGCCTGAAATTTATTTGAAGATGTGCCTATTTTAATCATTCCACACTTAGGATATGATTGATATGACTGAATGGAATTGCGGCTGAATGGAATGAAGACGTGAATGGAATGATATAAGAATGATCATTCTTATGATTGATATGACATAGGAATGAAATATAAGTATTGGTGAATCTGTTTTAAAAGTATTATTATTAATTATTAATTAAACTTTAATATTAATATTATTATTGATTACTATATATATTTTTAATATATTATTGTTTTTAGCTTTTTAATATATATTTTCAAAATAATATTTTTATAATTACAAAAATAATATTATTATATTTTTATTTTATTTTTATTAAAATATTATTAAGAATTTGCTTTAATTTACATTTTTTGAGATATTGTATTATTATTAAAAAAATTATATTATTTATATATTTTAATATTATTATATTTAATATGATTATTATTATTATTATTGGAGTTGTTTATTATTTTTATTTTTATTAAATAATTGTTTTAATAAAATAATATTATTATTAAATTATTATTGTTTTTGTTGGGTAAGGTAATATTATAATATGAAAAATTTAATTCCTCAAAATGTGGAATATATAAACCCATGATGTATGTAAGGAATCACAATTCTTTTATTTTTTGGAATGACCATTCCTAATAGAATTATGATTCCTTCCAAAAATACATATCAATCAATATATTTGAAATAAATTAAGGAATAATCATTTCATTATCTATCTATTCCAACATACCAATCACACTCTTAAAGGATTTAAGTTAAGCTTTTGCAAAAAAAGAAATTATATAAGGCGTTAGTTAAAGTGGAAGTAGGCGATGCTTAGGAATTAACCAAACTTTTTGGAGAAAAAGAAGCCTTCGAAATGAAGCTCTCTCTTCTTCACCAATCACCACTAACTCTTCTTGCAAGCTAGGAAAAACATCCTACTCTCCACAAAGTTGACTAAGAGGGTGGGATAAAATACCAAAATAGTCATATAACATTTCCTTCTTTTTTTCAAATTGATCCCAAAAAATTGGATGTACGAAATTGATCTCAATTTTACGTGAATGATATCATTTTCATCTCAAATTCGTTGAAATTAACGAAACGACGTTGTTTTAGGCATGTGTCTTACATGTGAACATTCAGTTTAGAAATTTCTGTCTGAAATGCATGACAAAAAACGACGTCGATTTATTAATTCCAACGAATTTGAGACGAAAATGGTACAATTCGCGAAAAAATGAAATCAATTTCGTACATCAAACTTTTTTGGAACTATTTAAAAAAAATGAAAAGTTATGAGATAATTTTGAATTGTATCACGATAGCCCTTCATTTTGTATGGAAAAAAGTTGAATTTAGGTGTCCTGTTTTATACGCAACCCTATCCCACCCAACACGGCCTAATTAACTTCCCCCATCATTATCTACAAACAAATTCGTGTTGAAGAATATGACTCAGAATCCAAAGGTGGTAGAGAATATGGGTTTTGATTATATAAACTCCAATGAAGAATTGGAAGAAATTGGAAACCAGAATAGCTTTGTGGTCGATGTGGAACGCTTTTCCCATCTTATACATAAAAAGGATATCACAAAAATTACTCATGTAAGTCGGATTTTAATTCTACTAGTTTCATTTTAATTAAGGTATAATTGCAAATAAAATCATCATTTTTCACTCAATTGCAATTTAATTTAAACTTTTGTATAATTGCAAATAAATTATCATCTTTAAATATTGATTCAAGTTAGGTTTATGGGAGGTTCCCATGTGCTCGTTTATCTTACGTGATATTCATAGTAGGCTTTTCGTTATGTAAAATAAAGATATTTGGATTAAAGGGCATCTATATCAATTGATCACGCCAGATTCGGGCACAAAAAAATTAAATTGTTTGTATGCTTAACTTGCAACAATATTCAAAAGTGGTAATTTATTTGCAATTATTCTAAAGATTTAGATTAAATTGCAATTGAGTGATCAATCAAGCCTTAAATGAATGATTAATAAAAGGTTCTTTTTAACTTTTAAAGACAAATTAGTTCCAAAACAATTTGTTCGAAATTTGTGGGTATGTAATCAATGGTTTTCACTTTTCCGTGTGTATGTAAATAAGTTGCAGAGAAATATTTCAAGGAAAGGATGTTTGAGAGGCGTTAATCAGAATAATGGAAACACGCTATCAGGTAACTATTCTCAAAATAGAACTTAACTTTTCCTCCAAAAGAATTAATTAATAAATATATTGTTTGTTGTTAGACCCTCTCGAGTGAAAAGGGTAATAATAATCAAATTATTCGACGAAAATATATCAATTTAAAATAGGTTTAGATTTATGCATGCTTTGCTTTGATAGTTGATCTCTATTTCAATGAATACTATTCGTGGAAAGATCTGTCACAAAAATTTATTGTACAATATTGGTCTCATATTGTACATTGGTCTCATATTTCAGGCTTCATAAAAGCTTATATACACTGCAAGTATGTATATTTAAAATACCTTATTTACTTCACTAAAAAGAAAAACACTCTTGTGAACATGCATATTTATACATGAATTTTATTATTTTTATGTACAAAATTATTACTATTTAAAAATTTTAGATCTGTCACAAAAATTTATTGTACAATATTGGTCTCATATTTACAATATTTCAGGCTTCATAAAAGCTTATATACACTGCAAGTATGTATATTTAAAATACCTTATTTACTTCACTAAAAAGAAAAACACTCTTGTGAACATGCATATTTATACATGAATTTTATTATTTTTATGTACAAAATTATTACTATTTAAAAAATACTTTAGATCTGTCACAAAAATTTATTGTACAATATTGGTCTCATATTGTACATTGGTCTCATATTTCAGGCTTCATAAAAGCTTATATACACTGCAAGTATGTATATTTAAAATACCTTATTTACTTCACTAAAAAGAAAAACACTCTTGTGAACATGCATATTTATACATGAATTTTATTATTTTTATGTACAAAATTATTACTATTTAAAAAATACTTTATTTTTTAAATAGTAATAATTTTTGTGCATAACAAGGATAATTTTTGTATGGGGTTAAATCAAAAAAATAAAAATTTACCTTAAACTCGAATTCACATAAATTTTTATCCACTAAAAAATATTGATCATTTGCTTCAGTAAAATACCAATTTCTTATACTATTTTCTTTTAATTTACTAAAAAACATTAATATGAACAAATTACACATGCAATTGGTACATAAAAGATGCACGCATGTTTTCTTGTCATGATTATGCTATATAAAGGAATTTTTTAATCATAATAGCATATGGGTTTCAAAAAAAAAATCATTATAGCATAGGGCCGGAGAACATTCCTTTCAACCTTTGTATTTCAATCCATTTATTTGGCGTCATGGTATATATATGCTATTTCAATATTTGAACATATGGTATCTTTTAATCAGCACATTTAAATTTGAAGCCGAAGCTCATAGAATACACATTTTTGTTAAAAGTAAATCTCATGTTAAACTGATTTCATATTTATAGAGGATCTTTAAGTTATCACGATTAATACCTTTTTATAATATAAGTCATATCCTTCAGTTATCATTACTACTATTCGTGTTATGATATAAGTCACACCTTTCAGTATTATGAATAATACTTTTTATGTAATAAAAATAAATATCATTCAGTTATCACAACTATAATACCCTTTAATAGACACTCTTTAACCAGTTTCACAGATTCTTGTGTAAAATTTGTTCATCCTATATTTTGTCTAAAACATATGGTAAAAGCAAAATGCCAATACAAAAGTGGAATACTTAGAAAGAAGTTAACTTAAACCTTCTATGTTCTATGACGAAGTGGAATAGCTAAAGTGGTTAGAGAATCACTATCTATGCCGTGAGATTGTAGATTCGAGTCACCATTTGTCTGATAAAAAAAAAAAAACTTAGCCCTTTTGCATTGCCCTGGATCGGTTCGATTCCTCTGTTCCACTTTTCTTATTTCATTGATATTTCACCCTTCTGAATTTTTAACACATGAACCCAGAGTATGGTGGTCCGTTGAATATTTTTTATTATTTCACGTGTCTTCTATCTACATTATGAAATACAAAATGAAACACCAATTATGAAATAAGTGATCTCATTCCCGTGATCTAGGTATATTATGTACATAAAGAGCATCGTGGCGTGGGAGAGGAGTTATAAGTTGGCAACCTGCATCTGCTAGCGCCTTTGATTTATCTTATTTTATATGAATATCCCTATTACGTGATGGCATATATTTAGGCACGCACCGTGCAACTTTCGGACATTTCTTTAATAATTTTAATTCTTATACTAAACGATATTAATTGATCAGTATTAATTATTTTCACTGAAATAATATTTATTTTTCACCCGTTGCCCCACTACTCAGTCGATAATTCAAAAAATTATAATACACCACAAGGGTGCGAATACACTGAATTCTGGTCACACAAGTGTTCAACTTAGGTAGATTTTGATATGAACTTCTGCAGCTACTTTACATGGAGGCAACACATCTGAAAAGCCAGCTGTTGCGACACTTGAGACCGCAATCACACCAGCAGCCCCAAACTCCATCACCATCATCAAATCGCAGTCAAGAACGGCGCCCTAAGCAACCCTGCTTCAGTAAACAAACAATTTGGACCCCGACATTCGCCATCCACTCGGTCTATTGATCCTAGAAGGATACTCGTGTTCTTTGCAACCCTGTAAGTTTCTACCTCATTTTTTCTCTAAACATGAAGTAGGATTTGGGTATTTTTGGTAAAATACATTCATTAAAATGATACTCTCAAACTAAGTTGTCATCTGCTTCAGGTCAAGCCTGGGAACAATCCTGCTCATCTACTTCACCTTATCGACAAACACGGAAGCTCAATGACGACGATAACTGTTGGAATACGGGGTTTAGAAAACCACTAACCTCAATTCCAGAATATAGCAGCGGAAGAAATAGAACCCGGTTGAATTCTACGTACGGAATGGAATCTCGTTGTCAGGAATTCAATCACACGAATTGATTCACTATTCCCAATGTTAAGTGCCCTGATCATGTATCATATGTGATAATTGAGAAAAACCTTTTTCTCTGTTTCTGTGTTTTTCACGTTTTAGTTTTAGGGAGAGCGTGTACCAAAGAGACTGAATCTCATTTCTTAGTCTGTTGAAAATCCCACGTGATTTTCAAATATATAGAAGTTATCCACAACTTCTTTTCTATATTATCCACTCATGTGTGGAATAAAATTAAATAATAAATAATAATATTTAATTATTATTTAATTTGCTTTCATCTCCCACTCTCACATGAAGTTATGAGTCTTGCACTCATCTACTCCACATCTTTATACCATCACATTATACATTTTTATACAGGCAAATAAATTGTGTGACCCTCGAGAATATGAGTTTTTCATGCTATATAACGTGTTAATGATATATAGCAACTCAACCCCGGATCTATTCGGGATGGATATTTAAATACAAATTTAATTCTAACAATTATTACTAGCATGAATTAATCCTATATTAATTCAAATAATAATTCAACAACAAATCATGCATATAAACAGTTCACATAAAACCTACGCATGCGAAATTACTACGGGTTTACGTGAACTAACCTCTCGGAGTGACAACCGTTGAGAAGATGGATCTCGTTCACACGAACGCACCAAAAGGTCTTCTCAAGTATTCCCTTATCCTTGTTCAACAATCCGGTGGTAGGAACTCGCGAACAATTTAACAAAAAGGGAAAAATAAAATTATGTTGCACCACCTTTGTGGATTTCTAATTTTTCCAACACATGGAATTGCACATGGGAATGAAACATTCATCCCCTATTTATAGAGGGGTGTTGGTCGAAATTTTTGTGCATGAATAAGATGGGAAAATCTTTTTCTTGATCTCCAAGAAATCTTGAATATATCTAATATATTTTTTTCTCCATATTTAAAATATTCCACAAAAATCCCAACTCCCTTTTGTTATGGTATTTTCTAAAATAATAAGGAGTAAGAATCCAAGATTTGGATCTTCTTGAATTTATGAGATATTCTTGTATTCAAAGAATATATATCTTCCATAATGTCTTTTCAAGAAAATCTTTCTTTCCTTATTTTCTTCATATTTTTCGAAAATCTCAAGATAAATAACCAAGTGGGAGATTTCTTGAATTTAATGAGATCATCTTGTATTCCAAGAATACTTATCCTCATTCCATAACAAAATTCAAAGAAAATCTTTCTCCCTCTTTTATTTATTATTTTCGAAATATTAGGAAAAATAGGCAACAATAATTTATTTTATTTTAAACATCTTTTTCAGTTATTGGACTTTATCTTTGGACTACTTGAGGGGCCTTTATGAGAATTAAGATTGGACCTTCTAATGGACTTTGAATATCTAATATTGAGCCACAATATTATTCAAACCCATAGATATTAATTAATCCCACTACATAATTAATATTGCACTATCCATCTTAACCCATATTACTGTTAATATGACTCCCGGTTATTATTTTCCGTGTTTAAGATTATCCAGCCCATTAATTAATTCAAGCCACTGAGATAGCTTTCTTTTAATTAATATCTTTTGTCCTTGGTCAAGGAACGGTTCAACATTATTATCCATACCAGAAACAAATTTCACTTGCAAGATTTGGTATGATAAATCTTATGAACCTCCCAAGGGGGCAAATCAAACGAGCGTACTCGCACACGATTCTTCGTATTAAATCTTAGCAATCGCATGTGACCAGTAATATTGCCCAAGATATAAAGTATTGAATCTCATTGATTCTCTACCCGTCATAAGTCAAAGCAATAATTACTAACCACACACGATCCTATTTAAGGAACGAAGATTAAGAAATAACGAACCACTGAGGTCTAATTCTTCCTAATTCAGTGCTGAAGAATTTGTCCTCCTGTAGGTCCTATTCAGTACATCAGTCATGCACTAGTGTAATCTCTTGGTCAAGACAAGCCAATTTGAGCCTTACACTTCTACCTTTCACGATGGTTTGTTCATTTCCATCTAGGTCGTGAACAACGTACTTTTAGTTACAAGGGACTGTTAATTTAATCTTCTGTGATCTGGTATCACTAAATTAACTATAATGTAACACGTACTTTTTATTAAATAATTATGCAATAAATATATGTAACATTCAATGATATTTAAAGCATCAGTGATAAATAATTTATTTCAGTAAATAAGACATAAATTCAGTTTGGTTATACAAAGAAAAAACATACTTTCCAGTATAACCCCAACAATCTCCCACTTATACTCAAAGTCTGCTTTTAAGTATATTACAACACATCTCGTGTAGTTCCTAATACGTGACATCTAATGTCACCTACACGAACCTAATAATATCTCCCACTTATACTCTAAGCAGATTGGCAACGGTCTTGACACCCATTCCTTCCACATGTCTCTCGAATGTATTCTGAGACAGACCCTTTGTGAATGGATCTGCTAGGTTGTCTTCTGACGCGATCTTTGCCACCTCTATATCTCCTCTCTTAACGATTTCTCGTATAAGATGGTATTTCCTTTCAATGTGTTTGCTGGCCTTGTGGGCTCTTGGTTCCCTTGAATTTGCAACTGCTCCGGCATTGTCACAGTAAATAGTGATTGTGCTGGGCAAATTCGGAACTCCATCCAAGTCCACTAGGAATTTCTTGAGCCAAACCGCTTCTTTCGCTGCCTCGCAAGCAGCTACATATTCGGCTTCCATGGTAGAATCGGCGATGCATTTCTGCTTAACGCTTCTCCATGTCATGGCTCTCCCCCATGCAAAACACACTACCGGAAGTAGATTTTCTGGAATCTAAGTCTGATTGGAAATCCGAGTCCGTGTAACCGATGGGGATCAGATACTTCAGAATGTTCTTAACTGTAGTCCAATGCTCTTTTCCCGTATTACTTTGATATCTCGCCACCATGCCTACGGCAAAGCAGATATCCGGTCTCGTGCACAGCATTGCATACATAAGGCTTCTGACAGCCGAAGCATAAGGAATGTCTTTCATGTCATCTATCTCTTTTTGTGTCTTAGGGCACATATCCTTGGATAGATGGATTCCATGCCTAAAAGGTACGAAGCCTTTCTTGGAATCCTGCATGCTGAATTGCTTCAAGACAGTGTATATATATGAAGCTTGCGATAAGCCTATCATCATTTTCTTGCGATCTCGAGGGATCTTGATCCCAAGGACGTGCCCGGCTTCCCCCAAGTCCTTCATATCAATCTGTTTTGAAATCCATGCCCTTACGTCTGACAATACCTTTACATCGTCTCCGATGAGCAGATTATCGTCTACGTATAGTACTAAGAATACCAATGCAGTTCCGACACGCTTCTTGTACACACAACTTTCGTATTCATTTTGATCAAACCCATAAAACTTTATTACTTGATCAAAACATTGGTTCCAAGCTCTGGATGCTTGTTTGAGTCCGTAAATGGACTTCTTGAGCTTACAAACTAGGTGTTCTTGGTCTTTTTCAATGAAGCCTTGGGGTTGTTGCATATAGATTTCCACTTCAATACTTCCGTTAAGGAAAGCCATCTTGACATCCATCTGCCAGATTTCAAAGTTGAGATGCGCAGCAATAGACAAGAGAATTCGGATGGACTTGAGCATTGCTACAGGTGAAAAGGTTTCCTCATAGTCGATCCATTCTTTCTGAGTATAACCTTTCGCCACAAGCCTTGCCTTGAAGGTTTCCACCTTCCCGTCCGGTCCTCTTTTCCTCTTGTATACCCACTTGCAGCGAATGGGTTTGACCCCATTGAGTGGTTCGACTAGCTCCCACCCTCTGTTATGATCCATAGAACCCATTTCGGCTTCCATTGCTGTTTGTCAATAACCCGCATCCTTGTCTTGGATTGCCTCGTCGTAAGTCCATGGGTCTGATTCATCTTGACTGTGGACTAAGTCTGAGGACTCTCCTATCCCCATGAATCTCTCGGGTTGTCTCACAACCCTCCCACTACGACGAGGTTCAGGTTGTGTAAGTGTGTCGTTTGGTATGTCATCTTGTACAGTTGGCACTTAGGTTAGACCTCTAAGCTCATTTAAGGTAATCTCACTTCTGGGCTTTCTTTCGTTCATATAGTCTTCTTCCAAAAATCTAAAGTGGGTGCTTATTACCACCTTTTGATCCTCGGGATCATAGAACATACACCCTTTTGTTCCCTCGGGGTATCCTATAAACAGCCTTAATTATGATCGAGGATCCAATTTTCTGGCTTCCTTGTCCAACACGTAGGCCGGACACCCCCAAATTCTCATGTGTCTCAAACTGGGCTTGCGCCCGTTCCACAATTCTTTGGGAGTTTTGGGAACCGACTTGGATGGCACCAAGTTCAGAATATAAGCCGCTGTTTCCAAGGCGTGACCCCAGAATGACTTGGGTAGATCCACATAACTCATCATTGATCTAATCATTTCTAAAAGAGTTCTGTTTCTTCGCTCTGCAACCCCGTTTTGTTGAGGGGTCCCGGGTGCAGTTAGCTGGGATACAATCCCTTCATCTGACAAGTAGTTCAAAAACTCATCGCTGAGGTACTCGCCTCCACGATCAGATCGTAGAGACTTGATACGTTTTCCCTATGATTCTCTGCTTGAGCCTTAAATTCTTTGAATTTGTCAAAGGTCTCAGATTTATGCTTCATAAGGAAAATGTAGTCGTACCTTGAGTAATCATCAATAAAGGTGACGAAGTACTCATAACCTCCTCTTGCTTTGATTGACATTGGACCACATACGTCCGTGTGAACGATTTCTAACACTTCTTTGGCTCTATTCCCCTTGGCTCCGAATGCCCTCTTGGTCATTTTACCCTCCAAGCATGATTCTCAAGTTGGGATTGGTTCAACCCGGAGAGACTCCAATGAACCATCTTCTACCAACCTTTGAATCCATTTTGGATTAATATGTCCCAATCTAAGATGCCATAGAAGTGTCTCGTTCACGTCTGATGAACGTTTTCTTTTATCGAAAACAGTTGATGTGTTATAGGATGCATTTCGTGAGTGGTGTGCACAGTTAATTGTATAGAGATTATTCAACAACGTTCCATGACAGATAAATTTATCATAAAGAGAAATGGTAACAACTTTATCAAAAGTAACCGAATATCCATCAAGGTAGAGTTTAGAAACCGAAATTAAATTCTTTCTAAAACTAGGAATGTAAAGAACATCTCTTAAAATTAAAACTCTGTCTTCAAAAGATAGGTGCACTTCTCCCACTGCTTCAGCTGCCACTCTCGTAGCATCGCCCAGTGTGATGAGGATCTCATTCCCACTAAGTTGTCGGGTCCGCTTGAACCCCTGTAAAGTGAAACAAACATGATCAGTGGATCCCATATCCACCACCCATAAATGGGAGGCATACGCCGCTAAACAAGTTTCAACAACTAGAGCGTGAGAATTACCTTTCTTTCCATTCCTTTTGGGTTTGGAACAGGCTGACCTCCAATGTCCCTTTTCACCGCAGTTGAAGCACTTCCCCTTAGTTGGTTTACTCACTCCTCCACCTCCCTTCACCTTTTCTTTGCCATTGGCGACACTTGAGTTCACTTTCTTGTGGCCTTTGTCCTTCTTCTTTTTCCTACCACCCTTTGGCCTAGAAGAAGAAGAAGGTCCATTTGCCACCAAGGCTTGGCTCTTTTGCCCCAGTATCGCCTCTGCTGAGACTAAAGCTTGCAACAGGTTATGCAGCTAGAACTTCTGATTGTTCATTTGGTAGTTCAGCCTGAACTGTTCAAAACTTTTCGGCAGAGAATGGAGCACGAAATCGATTTGGGTCTCGATATCATATTCAGCGCCAAGAACCTCAAGCTTGTTAAGGTGAGCCATCATCTGGAGAACGTGCTCCCTTACGGGCGTTCCCTCCACCATTTTCATAGAGAGCAAGTCCCTCATGGTGATCTGACGAGCCACACGGTTCTGATGTTGAAACATCGCTTTAAGACTAGTCATGATGTCTGTGTTGGGGAATTAATTGCACGGATCTATTTGGGATGAATATTTAAATCAAATTTAATTCTAACAATTATTACTAGCATGAATTAATCCTATATTAATTCAAATAATAATTCAACAACAAATCATGCATAAAAACAGTTCACATAAATCCTACGCGATGCGAGAATTGCTACGGTTTTCGTGAACTAACCTCTTGGAGTGGCAATGGTCTAAATCGATAAAAATACACCAAAAAGCCTTCCCAAGTATTCCCTAGTCCCTTTCGTCAATCCGGTGGAAGGAAGCTCATGAACAATTAACAAAAGGGAAAATAAAAATTTGTTGCACCACCTTTGTGGATTTACTAATTTTTCCAGCACATGGAATTGTACATTGGGGATGAAGAAATCATCCCCTATTTATAGATAGGTGGTGGCCGATTTTTGTCATGGAATAGGGAGGAAAACATCTTTTCTTGATCTCCAAGAAATCTTGAATATATCTCCTATATTCTTTTCTCCATAATTAAAATATTCCATAAAATCCCACCTTCTCTTGTTATGGTTATTTTCGAAAAAATAAGGATAAAGATTCCAAGATTTGGATCTTCTTGAATTTATGAGATATACCTGTATTGCAAGAATACATATCTTTCATAATATCTTTTCAAGAAAATCAAGAAATTCTTTCTTTCCCTTATTCTTTTAAAATTTTCGAAAATAACATATAAATAACAAAGTGGGAGATTTCTTGAATTTAATGAGATAATCTTGTATTTCAAGAATACATATCTTCATTCCATAACAAAATTCAAAGAAAATCTTTCTCCCCTTTTATTTATATTTTTCAAAATTAATGAGGAAAAATAGCAACAAAATTTATTTTATTTTTAAACACTTTTTTCAGTTATTGGACTTTATGTTGGGCTACTTGAGGGGCCTTTTGGAGAATTAAGATTGGACCTTCCAATGGATCTTGAATTATCAATATTGAGCCACAATATTATTTAAGTCCATAAATATCAATTAATCCCACTACATAATTAATATTGCACTATCCATCTTAACCCATATTACAATCAATATGGCTCCCGGTTATTATTTCCCGTGTTTAAGATTATCTAGCCCATTAATTAATTCAAGCCACTGAAATAGCTTTCCATTAATTAATATCTTTTATCCTTGGTAAAGGAACGATTCAACATTATTATCCATACCGGAAACTAGTTCCACTTGCAAGATTTGGTATGATAAAACTTATGAACCTCCCAAGGGGGCAAATCGAACAAGCTTACTTGCACACGATTCTCCGTATTAAATCTTAGCAATCGCATGTGACCAATAATTGTAGGTCCCGAACGGGTTTTGTGAGGGCAGAAGTCTAGAGGGGAGGGGTGAATAGACTTCTGAAAACTTTTGTGCAAATCAGGTGTGAGGGCAGTTAGCCTGATCAGAGTGTGAGTGAATCAGTTTGGGCTGATAACCAACTTACTGATCGCCTGAAGGCAGATCAGTTCGGTAACTATCAGTTTAACTGATGTGTGCGGAAGCTTAAGTTTTACCTGTGTGAAAAACCAGTTTTGATAAATCAGATTCCAAAGTTTATCTTTTAATCAGTTGACTAAAGTGTCAAGTTTGATCAGATCAGAAGCTTGGTGCTAACTGATCTCAACTTGGAATATGTATGCGCTTTAAAGGTTGTGTGCGATTGTGTAATCAGTTAATCAAAGCGGTAAAGGCACACAAGATTTATAGTGGTTCGGACAAACCAGTCCTACATCCACTCTTCCCTATCACAAGGGGCACCTACTTAACCAACTGGACTTTGTTTTATGTGTAAGTCCAACACAGTACACCAACTAGATGTTTAAGGAGTTCACACTCAACCGATCCCAGAGATCAGAACTAGAAACCCTAGTCTGAAATCTTGCTAAACAACTTAACCTAACTTGGGGGTTTGGGTAAGATTGTTTTTGGTTCCAACTATGAAATCTTTTCTTGCGTATAAGCAGCCTAACAACTAGATGAAAAGATTTCTATGCTAAGAACTTATGGGATGAACACTTAATAAAAATTAATCTTCTTGTTCGTGTTCTTGTGCGGAAATCTGATATTAGCTTGAGCTTCTTGATTGTTCAGCGTTTTTTGTTGTTTCCGTGTGTAGTGATCCCATATTTATAGACCTTGAAATCAAAGAGCCGTTGGAGAGCAATTTGAATTTCAGGCTATATTTGGTAGACTTGCAGGCTTGATGTGACGTGCTTCAGGAACGGCATGGCCGAAAGCGTGAATTTGTATTTTGTAGCCGTTACAGAGAGGTAGCATCAAATCCCGCAATTGCCGGCCCCGATCATACGTGTCTTGTTTTTATTGGATAGCAGACTCACTTTTCAGTGTTGTTCTTCTAACTAAGCTTGACATTCTTCTTGTTCAGATCATCGACGTATGATTAGGTGAAACATCAGATTTCACCTGGTGAGCTGACCTGATCAGTCTGAACTGATTTGTCTACCTGATAGAGTCTTCAGGTGCCAGTTGACTTAGCTTCAACTAGCAGACTCGGCTGATGTAGGTCTTCTGGTCTGATCTTCGAGTATTCAGAGTTTTATCTTTATGACTTTAGCTGAGATATCTGACCAGATCAGAATGATCTGATCTTCTATTCTTTGTCTTGCATTCTGGCCTGTCGGATATCAGCTGTCCCTTGAGTCTTCAGATCTGACCTATACATATTGAGTTTCCCCCTCAATATGTGACCTATCTATTTCATCAGTTGTTCTATACAATCATTATCAATGGTCTCCTATAGCGAGTAATATAAACATCGATTAAATTAATGTGTCCGATTTGGTCCTATTACATGTGTTTTTGGAACTTTCATCAAAACTATAAATTTCCCAACAATTTCCTTTTTTTGATGAAACCAAAACACTTTGAGAAACCAAATACAGTTGATAAAAAATAGAAAAGTTAAGAGCATATAATCAGAAGACAATGAGACTTTGTCTTAGGATCAGAAAATAAACTTTTCTCATTAAAAGATATTGATTACATGTTACATCAGAAAAGTTTGAAAATAAGAGCAGCTGATCCTGAGTAGTCTTCTGATTCTTCACTCTTTAGGCTTGTATCCTTCTGGCATCTCTCTTTGATCTTGAGGTACGTTGAAAATCTGATAAAGTTTCCATTTGACATCATCGATCTGGCTTTGAGGATCGATTATGTGCGTTCAAGGCAGGATGTCAAAATAGAATCTTTGAAATGCCAGTCTGTCAAATGAGCCATATGCCTTCTTCGAGTACTCCAACAGATCATACTCTTGGCGAGTTATTTTTACATTGATAAGCTTGGCCTCATTTTCCAGATACTTCAGAAAATCCGGGTATTTATTTTGTAACTAGTTGAGGAATTCTTCATCAGGAGATTCTTCTTGTGGAACAAGATTGAGAACAAAGGCATCCAGAAGCCATTCACTCCTGATCTTATTCCATTCCTCAAATTTCTTAGCATCGCAATGTTTTTGGGATGATCTCATCAACTCTTCTTTGGCGGCTTAGGTTCCGCACGGATTTTCCAATTCTTCCTTTTCTTCGCTCTCAATCTGAATTTCTTCTTGATTTTACGCCTCTGCCATTTTTTACGCCCTTCTTTCTTCTTGGCTTTTTTAGGGCTTCTTCACACTGCTCTTTGGACATCTTTTTAGCCAAGATATCTTATCATGCAGATCGGGTTTGGTTGTGCTTCTTGTGACTATCTCGGTCCGGAGTTTTTTGATGTCCCAAGACTTTTGTTATGTCGATTGGTTTCTCATTCTGTCCTTCCCCTTTTTGGTTTGATCAAAAAGAGTATTGAGGTGGGAGGTCGAGAACCAAAGTTGATCTGCGATCGCTCTGTTGAGATCTCGCAATGAGATATGCCTTGAGTTTGAGCAGTTAGATCTTGAATCTTCGATATCATTTCGATCTTGACAGATTCCATGGCAAGAGAGAGTGTTTTAATCGGTTTGTCAAGTTTTTCTTCTCGTCAATCCTAGCTTGTCGTTGAGCATCGAAAAAAACTTGTTGTTGTTCCAGTCGATTTGGCATCAACGGTCTTTTATCGATTCGGTGACCAGATGGACCTGATTTGGGAGAACCGATCTTTGATTGCCCCTAACTGGGAAATAGCCAATTCCCCTTTGATCTGTTATTTCTTTGATGGCAATACGCCTTTGATCGCCTATCGATCCCTCAACTTCTTCTTTCGAGAGATCTTTGAGACAAGATTTGTTCTCCGAAGTTGATCAGTAGTGACGTGTGATGTTGGAATGTTGGGTGTCACTTGATCTGATTCAGTTGTTTGTGCCTCCGGTGGTTGGTCATGAACTCGCAAAGACACCGGCTCCACTATCATCGGCTAGCCTCCTGTCAAGATCCTTCATGATGGCATCTCGCTTGAGGAGCTTTGTCGGCGATCCTCGATTAAATCTGTTAAAGCAACCCTAGCTTCGCGTGGATCGAGCTTTGACAGATGAAGCGATTATCACTCGGTGGTGATCCCACTTTAGCAGATTTCCTCATGTCGAAATCGGGTCCGCAAAACTCATCCGCGACCGCCCATCATTCAATAATTATTATAAAGTCCGAGAAGCTTTTTAATCGAAGATCTCTCAGTGAGGATCTCCATAACTTCTCTCTTATGGCGGGATGGGCGACCGATTCGATACAACTCATCAATTTCTCTTTCGATTCGCATTCTGATCAATTTCCCAGTTATGATCTTTGTTGATCTGGACTCAGGAATTGTCTGTCCAGATTCAGTTTGATGAGATGTGGAAGGTTCTGGTTGTGCTTGAGTAGGCGGAAGTTGACTGATCGGTTCGACCTGCAGAGGTTCTTACGTGGAGGCGGTCTTACGGTTCCACATCGTAAGCTTTCGGTCGCGAACCGATGCAGTTCGGAGTTCAGCGGGCGGTGGAAGGATAGGAGAGACATGCTCAACATGACCATTAGTCGAGTGGTGAATCATTTTGTGGTGAAGGAGAAGGAGATCGTTCGTCTCGAGCTTCCCCCTCGTAATGATCTGGCGAAGCTCTCGGCTTTAAAGCTGCACTGTGATCTTTCGCGATTTTTTGTGGTGCAACGGATCGCTTCGGGCGCTCCTTCTTCATCGACTCATTTTCTAGCATCGAGTCATGGAGGCTTGTTACCTTCTTCGGCCTCTTCTCCTAGGCCTTCACGATTTTTTTTTTCTTGAGGGGGCATCCTGGTGGCCTTCGGGGGGGCCTTCACCATTTCGAGTGATTCGCCCCACATCCGTGTAGATGAAGTTGCTTTCTTGCTTTTTCCTTTCTTTGACTTTGGGGGTTGGCAAGATATCATCGTCTGGTGGCCCAAAAATGGTGAAGTTACGTGAGAAAGGCCTTATAGGACTTCAAATCCAATCTGTTGCCATTCGGCATTAGGCGGTTTATCTTTCGAGAATAACCGCAACCTTGTTGAGATTGCGATCTTTCTCTTGAGATATACCGCCTCGGTTCATTGACTCCAAATTTCTCATGTTCTTGGAGCGAGAATGGCCTTGAAACCCATGCCAATTGATGTTCTTGGCTTCATCAATGATTACTGACCATCTTTGTCTGATTTTGACAGATGTAAGAGCATAAAATTTGAATGCAATACCCATAATTGTTTTTGACAATATGTCAAACAACAATCGGTATTTCCTCTTGAGCATTGGCCTGACAAAACCTGACGTATGATGTTTGTCAGCCTCTCTGAAGAGCTCTTTTCTGATCAGCTCATCTTCGTTCTCCCTGTAATGAGCAGGCGAGATCCGTCCTTTTGGTAGGTTTGAGCAGGGACGGGTTATATCATCATTAAATCGACCGATTTCTTCTCCGTTGGTTGTCGAGAAGCGGTTGATTTTTTAACGTCCGTATCCACTCTTAAATTCCTTAGGAATTCTAGTGCTTCATCTTTCGCATCCTTTGGATTGCACGTTGAGAGTATAAAAATTTCTCAAGGCCTGCTTTTCGCAGAATTTGCTCGACCTCCATGGATTTCGGATCCTGAGTGATATTGAACTGTACGAACTTATCATCCACAATCTTTGTTGCCAGTTCCGCATAATTGCACATTATCTTTCCCATTCCGTGGGTGGCCATCTACAAAGGGATGGACCCGATTAAAGTTGTGCATATATATATATAAGAACATCACATATGCGGAAACCAAGAAACAATAAAGCATAACACAGGATAAAAGCATTTAAGATCAATGGATTTGAAAAAGATACATCAAATAAACATAAATTACCAGATTCTGTTTTTCGGAAAGATGATTTTGAAACTTAGGAAAAGCACTTTGAATCTGAGAGAAGTAATCTAGAGTTTTCAGAGAATAAATCGCAAGTTTGTGAAATGGAAAACTTTGGTATGGTTTTTGATGAACTTTATAAAGACGAGGAGGGAAAAAGAAGACAAGATTTGGAAGATCAACCGTTTGAAAAGATTAAACGCTCCAGATTAAGCGGTTTTGATCGTAGGTCGAAAAGGCACGCGTCTAAAAACCTTTTGGATTTAAAAGCACATTTAGTATAAAGTTAATACATGTTCCCCACGTCCGCATTAAATGATTTGCGGGGAATACGTCCACAAGGATAATGGGTACAAGAAGGCAAATAATATCGATAAGATCCGATAAAAAAGAACAAGAAAAAAGAAAGGTTTATCCGGTTGACCGATATTGTGTCGATCAATACCACTTGTCCATTGTTGATTTCACTTGTTGATCTTAGTATTCTGCCTAAGCCTTAAAATTTCCCAACTGATCCTTTTAACTGGTCTTCTTCACTTGCATCTGATTTGTTGAAGTTTCAAGTTCAACTGATCTTCCTTGAATACGTCTGATTTCCCTTCTGATCCTCATTGATCAGTTGAAGTTCCCCCTACAACTGATATTTCTGTTTTCCCATAGACTGATATATCTGATTTGTTGGAGTTTCAAGCTCAGCTGATCTTCCTCATCTGATCAGCTTCGTATGTAATCAGATTTTAGTTGACCTAATCTGATTCTTCTCAGATCAAGCCAATTCTTGGGATATGTGTTACCGCCAAAACTTAGTCTAGAATAGTAGCTTCTATTCCCTAGGTTGGCGCGATTTGACATGCGTAATTATCATCTGAATCTTTCGATATGTCAATCCGCCTTAAATTTCTCCAATTATCAGTCGCGTGATTTCTACACGCTGTCCTTTTGATGCAAATTTCTCTAAAAGGCTTTTTGAAATCAAATTTGCATTTGCACCCTTGCTTGGCCTCTATAAATTGGACCAATTGTTTTACACAACATAATCCAATCACCATACTTATCTTCTTTGTAGAATCATGTATCCTGGTGAACCCTTATTTAAATTGAAACTTCCTAAGCAAACACCTTTACCCCTTTTTTCAATGATTAAACTTCTCAAATCAACCATCGTCCTTATCCTTTGTCTTCGTCGTCATCAAAGATTTCACATACAATCGTTGCCAAGCTTCTCTATCACCACGGCGGCGGTTCTGCTATTGCAACTGAGA
Source organism: Stenogyne calaminthoides (assembly GCA_037126765.1). NCBI lineage: Eukaryota > Viridiplantae > Streptophyta > Magnoliopsida > Lamiales > Lamiaceae > Stenogyne > Stenogyne calaminthoides. The sequence goes on from JBBCBC010000035.1 coordinate 2,833,366, forward strand.
AGACACTTCTCCTAACCGTATGCACCTTGTGTGTCTATCGAGATGCGTAACCGCGATCAACAGACTCGATCGAAAATGAACATGAGTTTGACATCAGTGCGCATCGGACAACGGTGATGCCCGTATATCAACTCACCATTTACTGTAGGAGAGCCGGCTCGACTCTTTCTTAGGGCTCGGCTTAAAAAAATCCTATCAAGGCCGCTCTCGCTCCCTTGGTTTTAGCCCGGTGATCGGCTTAGGATTATTTTTAAAGCCTCTCTCACCCTTGTTAAGTGGGGGAAAATGAGAGCGTCAGATTTAAAATCTCTCTCTCTCCACTTCTTCAAGGGTTAGGATGAGGGTTTAGTGTTAAGGTCTTCGGGTTTAGGGTTTAGGGTTTATGTACTGACCTCCGGGTCCTCTTGTACTGTATCTTGTAATGTAACCTGACCTTCGGGTCTTTATTAATGAAAATTTATGTTATTTCATTGTTGTGTAAAATTCCTGTATCCTTATGCGATTTTAAGCTTTAATCTTGTGAATACCTCTTGTGAATCTTGTTGAATTTCAGCTTAATCGACTTACAAAGTATAACTGAACAAATTTAATCAGATAATCCTTTAAACGATCAGTTCATTTAATCGATAAACTTTAAATCGTCAATACCTTTCATATCGGTTCCTTCGACCGATCTTCCGATCGATTGAGATACCAAATTCAACTTATTTCACTTGAGGCGATTAGTTTCTTAACCGGTGGTTCGGAGATCATTCCATCAAACATTTTAGGTGCATTTTCTCCAAGATCCGAAGCCCTAGCTCATTGCATAATTCTCTCGAATCGATCTCATTTAGTGGCTTGGTTAGAATATCGACTTTTCTCGTATATATCGGTATGAATCTTTTCCATTTCGATATTCTTCTTTTCAACTTGATCTCTTATAAAATGGTGTCGACATCCACATGCTTGCATCTTGTATGTAGAACAGATTTACGAGTGATTGCAATAGCATTATTATCGCCAAGAAAAAATAGGTACATTCTTAGCTTCAATGTTATAATCCCGGTGGCCGACTAAGCGAGAGCGGTTGGGAACAACGACTTCCTACTGACCATATATTCTCGCTTCAAAGTAGTAGATGTTGCAATCGATGTCTTCTTTTGAAAACCACGAGATCAGTTTTTACTTCCTAAGAACCGACAAGTTTCGAGGTGGATTTTTACGTCAATCTTGCAACCTCCATAATCGTAATCGAGAATACCCACTAAGCTCTAGATTATCATCTGATGGGTAAAATAAACCAAGGTTTACTGTCCCCTTCAGATACTTAAGAATCCGCTTAGCTGCTTCTAGGTGACTCATCATTGGATTTGCCTGAAATCTGGCACATACACCTACTGCGAAGGTTATATCTGGTCTGCTGGCAGTCAGGTATAGTAGAGATCCAATGAGAGCCCTATATTCCTTCTGATTTGTTTTCTGACCATCCTCATCTGGATCCATCTTGAATCTAGTCATCATAGGAATTTTGGCTTCCTTACAATTTTGAACTCCAAACTTAGCCAATAAATTCCTAGTGTACTTTTGCTTGGCGAGATGAATATCCCTACGTACTTTGCTTTACTTGAAGACCCAGAAAGTAATTCATCTGACCCATCATGGACATCTCGAACTTCCCTTGCATCAGTCTGCTGAATCTTTCACATAGACTCTTGTTAGGAGATCCGAAGATGATGTCGTCCACGTAAATCTGAACCATCAGAATATCTTTTCCATCTTCTATTCTGAATAAGGTTCTGTCCACTGTTCCTTTAGTGAACCCACTTTCGATCAAGAATCGAGAGAGTGTATCATACCAAGCTCGAGGAGCCTGTTTGTGCCATAGAGAGCTTTTCTTAGACGGTACACACTGGTTGCCCTTTTCAAAGCACGGAGGTTGTTCGACATAAACTTCCTCTCGCTAGTACCCCATTTAAGAAAGCACTCTTTATGTCCATCGATACACAAAGTGAACCCCTCGTGGGAAGCATATGCTTAAACGTAAACCCGAATGGCTTTTAGATCTAGCGATCGGTGCAAAGGTCTCATCATAATCAATTCCTTCCGATTGTGAATACCCTTAGCAACTAGTCTTACCTTATTTACGGTGATGACGTTTTTCTCATCTCTCTTGTTCTTGAATACCCACTTCGTGCCAATTACGTCTTGATGATTTGGTGCATCTACCGGTTCCCAAACTTGATTTCTCGAACTATTTCGGCTCTCTCCGCATGGCTAGAATCCGACTTGCGTCTTGTAGAGCTTCCTCTATTGTTGTTGGTTCCTTCATAGGCGGATAACAAACAATACATGGCACTTTCACCAATATGATGTCTAGTTTTAACTTTATCGAGATGGGTCTCCGATTATCGATCGGTTGGATGGTTGGTTATCCGTGTCCTACATTACGATTTGCGTCGATTTTGGAGAACATCATCCGTTTCGATAAAATTTCATTACTAGCGATTGGGAGTGGTGCGAGTTATGATCCACTTGATAAGAACAAGTCTCGGTGATGTTGGACTCATCATGTGCCGATGTACGTTGCTCGTGGGAACTTCAGATGTTCCCCGAGCCGGATGGTTCGATTGATCTTATCTCGGTACCATCGGCTTCTTCATCGACAGTTGTTCGTACCTTAGGATCTGATTGATCTGGTGAATCAGCTAGATCTGGAATGTATATTGTTACAATTTCTGATTCTTTTTCCTTGATCGTTAGCTGATCCATTTTCGAACATCGAGTTCGAGTTGATCGAGTACTTCTTGTTACGGTGATTTTTCTTGATCGAAGATGCTTTATCAAAGACTACATGGGGTGTTTCTTCCACAACTAGGGTTCGTTTGTTGTAGACCCTGAAAGCCTTGCTAGATGAGGAATATCCCAAGAATATACCCTCATCTGACTTGGCCTCAAAGGTTTTCAACTGACTCTTCCCATTGTTGTGTATGAAACACTTACACCCAAAAACATGGAAGTAAGAAACACGAGGTTTTCTGCCCTTCCACAGTTCATAGGGTGTTTTGTAGTGAGCCTTAGTCGGAAGACATCTGCTCGAGTGTGGCATGCAAATGTTGATTATACTTTAAAATGGCTTGGTATTGCATATTCAGCTAACATCGTGCGAGCAGCTTCTTTGAGAGTTCTGTTCCTCCGTTCTGCTACTCCATTCTGTTGTGGCGTTCTTGCAGCTGATGTTTCATGCTGTATACCAAACTTAGAGCAAAAATCAGTAATAAAGGAGTTCGTAAATTTCAGACCTTTATCTCGATCCGATTTTTACTACCGACACCCTTCTCATTTTGTAATCTTTTTAGCAAACTAGGTATCTTTGTTGTCGTCTCATTCTTCTTATGTAAGAATATAAAACCGTGTAAACTTGGAATAGTCATCCACGATTACGAGTATATTTCGTCCGTTGAGACCGACCGGGTGTAATCGGTCCAAATAGATCCATATGAAGCGGTGCAAGACTCTATTTGGATCTTTGGTCCAGAATTCCTTTGAATGAAGCTTTGACCTGTTTTCCCTTCTGACATGCAGCACATGTCTGATCCTTTGAGAATACTTCATTCGGAAGTCCTTCCACTAGAGTCATCCTTGCTATCTTATTAAGAGTTTTAAAGTTCAGATGGCTCATTCTTTTGTGCCAGAGCCAACTGCTACTTTTGGAGCTCTTAACAATCAGGCATGCATTTCTTGGGCAGCTGTTCCAATCTGCTGTGTAGATCGTCCCTTTCCTTGAACCAGTTAGCAAAATCTGTTGAGTGGCTCGATTCTTGATAGTGCATTGATCAGTCGAGAACTCAACACTGAATCCGTTGTCGCAAAATTGTGAAACCGATAAGAGGTTGTGCTTAGGACCTTGACATACGAGACTCAGTTATTTGTACATCATCATTCTCTAAGGTTAGAACCCTTTGGTATAACCAAAGTTATCATCAAGAAAAGAGTACACGCTGGCCTTTTCGTTTCTATGTATGAGCTGAGGAGGTGCTTGCTTCCTGTCATGTGCCTTGAACATCCACTATCGATGTACCAGATAGTTGCTTGCACACCTCCTTTGTTGGCCAGACCCACGCGAACCTGCAATCAGATCAGGCTTTAGGTACCCCTTTAGGATAGGGTCCTGAGGGGTTAGGTTTAGTCTTGGGAATCCATACAAACAGAGCACTTCTATTGTGATCGGTTAGATCGAGAAGGCTCGATTTGTCTCCCATATACATGCCAACATAATCATACGTCTCTTTATATGCTTTTGTTTTTTTGTATGATTATTAGTGTGAACCTTGGATGACTTAGAAGACTTGGGATTTATCTTTTTCGTTTGTCTTCTTTTTACCAGTGTGGTCAAAGTGCGTGACCCTTGATTTACGATTATAGGGGTAAAACGATCGCTACCATCAAAAGATTCATATCTTTTTGGCATAGGAGATTTTTGCAGTTTACCTGAAGCATGCTTATTCTGCAGCTGACCTTGATTGGGTCTCAGATTAGACTTCCTTTTACTGTGTTGTCTTTTTCGATTCTCGATCCATTGATTAGGTTGAGGTTTCTTTAAGAACCGGGTTCTTGTTGATTCCTCGGTGATGCTTTTACGATTTGGGGTCCATTTCGATCCTTACGGTTAGGCACCTGCCTTACCTACTCAACTGGTCCTTTTCCCCTATAAGATACATGTTTGGCTTTTGGTGTATCTTTATCAGAAACTCGTCTGATTACACCCTTTTGAGATGAATCAGCCGGGGCTTTTGAGGATGTGGAAGGGTTCTCATAGCCAAGTCCCTTCTTATTAATCGTTGTTGAAAATAGGTGTTCATGTTTTGAAGCGGTTTTAGATGATTTTGTAAAAACCTCTATTTTCTTACACGCAGATTATCCTCGAGATGATTTTAGACTTTCATGCCTTTGGAATAGCTCATCGAATTTTGCTTGCGAGGATTTTGAAGTCATCGACTTGTCGCTTTTGTTAATGCCGGTGATCTTTGATCTGCTTCTCCCGATCGAAGCTTTAACTTCGAGAATTTTAAATTCCTCGATTATCTTCTCGAAAGCGATTTCAAATTGATCTAAGTTCGGAGGCTTTTATCGAGATCATTTTCTTTAGCAAGGTGATTATTTATGGTCCTCGACTTGTCATTTTCAAAGCTTCCATTATAGCATAAGTGTCTCTTGATTGGAGAGATCCTCAAGCAATTGCTTTCCGAGTAGAGTGCAGTCAATCTCCCGGCGGTGTGCTAATGATAGCGGTGTAGAAGCGAACGAAGCGGGTTTGGAGGTTACCCTCAGATTGGTCCTCCCCGGCCATCAGCAGAGATCTCATCATCGTCTCAAGAGAATATCGATCTTCATTTTCATAGAATTCAACAAAGATTGGCTGAAAGTGTAAGTCTTCTCTGAGAGGAGTATCCAGAGTCCTCGAGGGGCGATAGGAATCGTCGATTCTGAAGTGTCGACAACCATGGCTCTTACGTCCCTATAACGATGCTCTCTTACGTTTCCTCTTTTCTTCCCTTTCTCAAGCGCCAGTCAGGCGTCTAGCGCTTATAGTGACCCTGGCTTCTCGCGGTTGAAACACGCTCCTTGATCCACCGAACCTTTCCTTCCGGGTGAATCACTCCGTCTGTATGACCCTATCGGGTGACTTAGCTTTCGATAGTAGTCGAGCTTCTTACGTCGATTGGTTATCTCTTCCTTCCTCGATCGATTATCTCTTTTCCTTTCATCTCTGTGATCCTCCGATCATCGATCACAGTTCTTCACGAGATACGTTGGCTGATCTCCTATCTCTCCTCGGCTATGTTGATAGTCCTTATAAAATCTTCGATACTTACCAAGTTGGACGTTCGACTTCTCAAGCTTCCCCGTAGCGGGAAGCGTCTGATACGCTCGACTCATTATATTCCCAACAGTTCGTTGGCCTTCGATTCTCTTCTTTGGTTGCCTTAAAAGCAACCCGATTTTGAAGTTGAGGCTTGGGCGGGCACCTCATCTTCATCGCCTTGTCCTCTTTCAATCGGATCGAACTCGTGAGCTTTAAGGCTCAAGAACAAGCTACTTGGCTTCATCTTTTGAAATGTCTTGGCAATCCTTGATTCCGCGGACCTTCATGTCCCATTTCTTGGTGAGAGACCTTAGGATTTTGTAGTTGATATCTTTATCAGACATCTCTCTACCAAGTTCTCGAAGCTTGTTTATAGACATTGTAATCCTTCCATCGAGTTCGTTGATGGTTTTGTTGGGCAGCATCTTGATTTTTGAACTTCACGGTTCGGCTTGTGACTATTTGTCTTTTATCTGTTCATTTCCTCGCATATCTCGGTTAAGTATCCCACATTGCTTTCACAGGTTTTGAGATATTTAATCTTTTCCTTGGTGACCTTATCCATTGTTTTCATGATAATATGCCTTGCAATAGTATCTAGAGAGTGACTTTGTTTCTCTCGCATCCATCAAAATTTGGGCTTTTTTCGCACAAGAATTCGATTGCAAAGTCTGGATCTCCTCCGATCGCAGGTTGTCGTAATAAATGATGATGGGTCCTCTTTCGATGACTTCCATCATTCCGGCGCTTATCGAACCTAGATGGTTGGACATATATATGACCCAATCTGCATACTCATCGATTGAGAACTTCGCAGATCATGATACATACCGAGGTGTTATCCATCGAAAGTGATTTTGGAAAATGAATAAGTTTTAAAGACGGTTTTTCAAGATCGATTCGATTGACCACAAAGATTCTTCCTCAAGAATCGATGATGAAGTCGATTAGGTGGTCAGTAGAACCAACCGCTCGATACCACTTGTAGGTCCCTTAACGGGTTTTGTGAGGCGTAAGTCTAGAGGGGAGGGTGAATAGACTTACGAAAACTTTTTGTGCAAATCGGGTGTGAGGGATTTCTTTGATCGAGTGTGAGTGAATCGTTTTGGCCACGATAACCAACTTCTTGATCGCTGAAAGGCAGATCGATTCAGAACTATCGGTTTAAGCGATGTGCTTGGAAGCTTAAGTTTTACCCGTGAAAAACCGGTTTTGATAAATCGATTCCAAAGTTAATCTTTTAATCGGGTTGACTAAAGTGTCAAGTTTGATCAGATCAGAAGCTTGGTGCTAACTGATCTCAACTTGGAATATGTATGCGCTTTAAAGATTGTGTGCGATTGTGTAATCAGTTAATCAAAGCGGTAAAGGCACACAAGATTTATAGTGGTTCGGACAAACCAGTCCTACATCCACTCTTCCCTATCACAAGGGGCACCTACTTAACCAACTGGACTTTGTTTTATGTGTAAGTCCAACACAGTACACCAACTAGATGTTTAAGGAGTTCACACTCAACCGATCCCAGAGATCAGAACTAGAAACCCTAGTCTGAAATCTTGCTAAACAACTTAACCTAACTTGGGGTTTGGGTAAGATTGTTTTTGGTTCCAACTATGAAATCTTTTTTCACAGATAAGCGACCTAATGACTAGATGAAAAGATTTCTATGCTAAGAACTTATGGGATGAACACTTAATAAAAATTAATCTTCTTGTTAGTGTTCTTGTGCGGAAATCTGATATTAGCTTGAGCTTCTTGATTGTTCAGCGTTTTTTGTTGTTTCACTCTGAAGTGATCCCATATTTATAGACCTTGAAATCAAAGAGCCGTTGGAGAGCAATTTGAATTTCAGGCTATATTTGGTAGACTTGCAGGCTTGATGTGGCGTCTTGAGGCGGCATGCCGAAAAGCGTGAATTTGTATTTTGTAGCCGTTCTAGAGAGGTAGCATCAAATCCCAAATAATTCGGCTCGATCATACGTGTCTTGTTTTTATTGGATAACAAACTCACTTTTCAGTGTTATTCTTCCAACTAAGCTTGACATTCTTCTTGTTCAGATCATCGACGTATGATTAGGTGAAACATCAGATTTCACTGGTGGTCGACTTTGATCGATCACCGAATCGATCTGTCTCACCGATAGAGTCTTGGTCTTGGGTTGACTTAGCTTCAACTAGCGGACTCTACCGATGTAGGTCTTCCGTCCGATCTTCGAGTATTGAGTTTTATCTTTATGACTTTTACCGAGAGATATCGACCCGGATCGAACGATCTGATCTTCTATTCTTTGTCTTGCATTCTGGCCTGTCGGATATCAGCTGTCCCTTGAGTCTTCAGATCTGACCTATACATATTGAGTTTCCCCCTCAATATGTGACCTATCTATTTCATCAGTTGTTCTATACAATCATTATCAACTGGTCTCCTATAGCAGGTAATATAAACATCAGTCAGCTAACAGGTCTGACTGGTCCTATTACATGTGTTTTTGGAACTTTCATCAAAACTATAAATTTCCCAACAATAATATTGCCCAAGATATAAAGTATTGAATCTCGTTGATTCTCTACCCGTAATAAGTCAAAGCAATAATTACTAACCACACGCGATCCTATTTAAGGGACGAAGATTAAGAAATAATAAACCACTGAGGTCTAATTCTTCCTAGTTCAGTTCTGAAGAATTTGTCCTCCTCAGAGGTCCTATTCAAGATTGCACTAAACATGCACTAGTGTAATCTCTTGGTCAAGACAAGCCAATCTGAGCCTTACACTTCAACCTTTCACGATGGATTGTTCATTTCCATCTAGGTCGTGAATGGTGTACTTTTGGTTACAAGGGACTGTTAATTTAATCTTCTGTGATCTGGTATCACTAAATTAACTACAATGTAACACGTACTATTTATTGAACAGTTATGCAATAAATATATGTAACATTCGATAATATTTAAGGCATCCGTGATAAACAATTTATTTCAGTAAATAAGACCGAAATTCTGTTTGTTTATACAAAGTAAAAGCATACTTTCCAGTATAATCCCAACAGTCTGCAGCGGTCTCAACGTTTTGGTGTTGGTGTTGCAACACATCTGACATTGAAGTCAAGATGGTACACTTAGCCATTTAGTTGGAACGCTCCCAGTCAGCATACTCTTTCTTAACCGCTTTAGTTGACTCATCATTTGGCTTTTCTGGTTTAGGTGTAGTGAGAACCCAGTTATGGCTTTGTGCAGTGAGGACAATAGTAAGTTTACAATTCCAATCAATGAAGTTTTCACCAGTAAGCAAATTGTCTTTTAAGTATATTGAATAGTGGATTAAAAGGTTGCGACATGCTGAACTGAAATAAATAACAATTTGTATAAGCACAAATATATCACAAGATTCGATCACATGTTTCATATTAAAATCTAAAAAAAAATATGAACATGCATCAGCCAACATCTCAAAATAGTTTAAATAAGTCACGTGGGGTGGCTCATTATTTAAACACATTCAAGCAGGTTACAAACAAGAAACATTTATAAACCTTTAATATCCAGATTAATAGTTGGCTCCCACTTGACCAATATAAAATTGACAGGGACTTCGGGGAAGTATATGTATATAAATTTTATACCTAAGTAATAACCATGAGTAAATACAGAATTATTACTTCGTTTTGAATGAGCCTCGTGGGGAGGGTCATCGTCGCCACTAATAATAACCCACAATCATCCATTCGGAATTTATTCATGTGAAATCTATTTTTTGGCCGTCCCATGGGGGGAATTTTTCCAAAAGAATCCACAAATAAATAAATCATGGAGGTCAAAATTAATTCAATTTTATTATCCGGAATAAAATTGTCAATTAATTATTTAAACATACTTAGTAATTTTTGAAGGTGAGATTTTTCAAAATATTTTCTCATGCATCGCATATTTAAACACAATTTAAATAAGCACAAAATAATGCAAAACATCAAAACAAAAAATTAAACACATTGGGAACATATATCCAATTGTCACGGTTAATTTTTGTCATGTCTTGATCTCGAGAAATCGTCTTCATAGCCTTCATGGTTCGTCTCGCTCCCAAACAGCGTCATAAAATGCGGAGGTCAGGGCGGCGTCAGAACAGCTATCAAAACACATCGTACACTTGTCGCCGCGCGTCGAGCGGCCATTAATTTTTGCCACGTCATGTGCTCCGCTTGATCTCAGCGGACCGGAACACCGTCGCTCGGCCGCCAGCTCCCCCACTGCGTTCGCGTATCGCGTCGCGCCTGCGAACAGCGCCCGCGTCCGCCTTCATAGTTACGACCTCGCTGGCGCCCGTGAAAAGCGTCCGCATCAGTCGTGCCTCCTTAACGCGTTCGCGCGACCACGCCCGCTGCGCCTAGTTCGAATCTCGTCTTTTTAATTCTTCATTTCCGCCTCCGTTTCCGATCCAGTTACAATTTAATTATAAAAAATAAATAAACCTAGATCTAGACTAGTCTATTACATTGAACAAATCAAACAAATCCTAATCTACTCGTGGATTTTCTCACGAGGCAAAACGAATTCGAACGAATCAAATTAAAAAAACATAATTTATATGCATGCATAAATATAAACATTCATCAAATACCATGACAATTGGATACCTGCAAAAAAGATCTAACAATTCTACTATCCAATTTCAAATTTAATGAAAACGAATTAAATTACAATTTAAAATTCAAAGCCCAAAATCGAGGCTCTGATACCAGTTGTTGGAGAATTAATTGCCCGGATCTATTCAGGATGAATATTTAAATACAAATTTAATTCTAACAATTATTACTAGCATGAATTAATCCTATATTAATTCAAATAATAATTCAACAACCAATCATGCATATAAACAGTTCACATAAAACCTAGGCATGCGAAATTACTACGGGTTTACGTGAGCTAACCTCTCGGAGTGGCAACCGTTGAGAAGATGGATTCTGTTCACACGAACACACCAAAAGGACTTCTCAAGTATTCCCTTATCCTTGTTCAACAATCCGGTGGTAGGAACTCGCGAACAATTTAACAAAAAGGAAAAATAAAATTATGTTGCACCACCTTTGTGGATTTCTAATTTTTCCAACACATGGAATTGCACGTGGGAATGAAACATTCATCCCCTATTTATAGAGGGGTGTTGGTCGAAATTTTTGTGCATGAATAAGATGGAAAAATATTTTTCTTGATCTCCAAGAAATCTTGAATATATCCAATATATTCTTTTCTCCATATTTAAAATATTCCACAAAAATCCCAACTCCCTTTTGTTATGGTATTTTCGAAAATAATAAGGAGTAAGAATCCAAGATTTGGATCTTCTTGAATTTATGAGATATTCTTGTATTCCAAGAATACATATCTTCCATAATGTCTTTACAAGAAAATCAAGAAAATCTTTCTTTCCTTATTTTCTTCATATTTTTCGAAAATCTCAAGATAAATAACCAAGTGGGAGATTTCTTGAATTTAATGAGATAATCTTGTATTCAAGAATACTTATCCTCATTCCATAACAAAATTCAAAGAAAATCTTTCTCCCTTTTTATTTATTATTTTTTAAAAATATTAGGAAAAAAATAGGCAACAATAATTTATTTTATTTTAAACATCTTTTTCAGTTATTGGACTTTATCTTTGGGCTACTTGAGGGGCCTTTAGGAGAATTAAGATTGGACCTTCTAATGGACTTTGAATATCTAATATTGAGCCACAATATTATTCAAGCCCATAAATATTAATTAATCCCACTACATAATTAATATTGCAAGACTATCCATCTTAACCCATATTATTGTTAATATGGCTCCTGTTATTATTTTTTGCGTGTTTAAGATTATCCAAACCCATTAATTAATTCAAGCCCTTAAAAATAGCTTTCCTTTAATTAATATCTTTTGTCCTTGGTCAAGGAACGGTTCAACATTATTATTCATACAGGAAACAAATTCCACTTGCAAGATTTGGTATGATAAATCTTATGAACCTCCTCCCAAGGGTAAATCAAACGAAGCGTGATCAAGATAACGATTCTTCGTATTAAATCTTAGCAATCGATGTGACCGATAATATTGCCCAAGATATAAAGTATTGAATCTCATTGATTCTATAACAAATCATAAGTCAAAGCAATAATTACTAACCACACATGATCCTATTTTTAAGGAACGAAGATTAAGAAATAACGAACCATCGAGGTCTAATTCTTCCTAATTTCTTTGAAGAATTTATCCTCCCCAGAGGTCCTATTCAAGACATCGGTCATGCACTAGTGTAATCTCTTGGTCAAGACAAGCCAATCCCGAGCCTTACACTTCAACCTTTCATGATGGTTTGTTCATTTCCATCTAGGTCGTGAATGAGCAATACTTTTTAGTTACACAAATTTATTAATTTAATCTTTTGTGATCTGGTATCACTAAATTAACTACAATGTAACACGTACTTTTTATTGAACAATTATGAAATAAATTTATGTAACATTCAATGATATTTAAAGCATTAGTGATAAATAATTTATTTCAGTAAATAAGACAGAAATTCAGTTTGGTTATACAAAGTAAAAGCATACTTTCAAGTATAACCCTAACATTGGTAGCATGCTAAAGTATCAACACTAACTTGAAGACTTAGAAATCTAGTAGAAAGTCATAAGGGTACTTTTAAGAGGCTTATCAAAACCTCAAGGCTTCATACAATGAGAAAATAGGGATATCTTTCTCATTTCCTTACGGTCAACTTAGCACATGTGGTATGAAACACATGTCATGATGTTTTAACTTTCCAAGAAGCGTATGCCTTTATTTATTTAATTTACATCGTATAAATAACAGCTCAAGTTTATACACGACACTTAACTTGGATTTCCTCCCTCTATCGTTCAGGAATCCACTAATTTAGCTTTGTAACAAGTCAAATAGATTCGTGGTAAAATCTATTGTGATTATCTATAATATAATCTTATCTCTGCACATACCTCGATGTCAGAGGTGATTGCTCGTATGAGAGAGCCAATCAACTTGTCGACATACTATTATATGAACATTTCATATAGTTTAAAATACATAAATGTCTAGTGACATTAACAACTACTTTGTAGTCCATTTAAATTCATACAAACCCAAGATCTTAAGATGCCTTACACATCTTCTGTAATTAGGTTTGACAACAAATCTGCTAACATCAAGTCAGCAGAAATTTATTCAAGAATCACTCTTTCTTTTTTGTAATGTCTTTACAAAGACAAACTTTTCATGATACTTGGAATCTTTAGAGTAAGCTTTAGCTGCTTTGATTACTACGATGAATCATAACGACTCCCACTAGAGTGTTTGATTTCACAATCAATATTTACACCTCCCACTGGAGTGTTTGATTTCACAATGAATCGATATAACTTCCACTGGAGTGTTTGATTCCACTTGAATCAATATAACTTCGATTCCTATTTAATTAAATCCAATTTCATTAAATAGTAATAATAATTAATTCCAAATATAGTTATTATTAATTCTCCATAAATTAAATATTAAATCCAATTTAATATTTAATCAACCAACTATAATCTATAAAGGGGAATTATTTGTTGTGTGATCCATACGCCCTCATATATCGAGCGATTAGTCAAACTAACGGTCTTTTTTAAACCCTAGACAATAAATTAGACGTTCTCAATATATAAGATACGTTGCGAGGTATTTGCAATAACCTGTAATATTACGTGGGCTATTGTGATAATATCCTTTCATTCGTGAATGCCCGATTAAATCTTGAACATGATGAAGTGTCTATTCAAATAATTTAAACATATTTTCTCATTACGCTAATTGATCACGTATGTCATATTTGGACACCATTTCAAATTGACTTGCATTGGCCAATGACTAACGATCTAATTAGTATGAGAAGACGAGCATTCTCTCTAAATTCACATTGAGAAATAAATCATTTTCTTGGCTCAACTACCACGCACATGCATTTCGTGATGAAACCCAATCAATGTCATATCTACCCATTAAGGGTGCAAGCGTCGGTCATGGTCAAATTACACCCCTCCATACATGTCGTGCATAGTGACCTCAAGTCAATGGAATATCACATCGCTCCCACTAATCGAGACACCCGTAGACACTTAAGTAGAGTAACATCAAACGGTTTCTCGGATAGGTATACCAATTCCCTCTAAGGTATATGTGCATCCATCATGAGATACCTAGTATCTCGTAGTAAGTGAGAACTACTACTACACTCTTTAGGAGTATGATGCAGATCGCACACCAATATCAAATGCATCATCAATATCCCATTCTTGATGATCCTTGATCGGTGCTATTTGAGAACTATGCTTAAGTCATCTGAGGTCTCACATCCTCAATGACAACATTGGTTCATGGGAACACATATAAGAATAAATGCAAACAGTCAAACATAATATTCAAACTAGTGTATTGCCATATATTAATATTATATGAACAATAATATTAAATCAAATTGAATATCATCGAGTATTATGTCCTTACAAATGATTGTCTCTAGGACATTAACACTAACATATCAAGCACAATTATCCTATCCCTATCATTGATGAGTTGCTTGATGAGTTAAATGGTGCTAAGGTTTTCTCTAAGATTGATTTGAGATCAGGTTACTTCCAAATTTTGATGAGGAGGAGCACATGTATCTTACAACTTTCAGAACCCACAATGGTCATTATGAATTCTCAGTAATGCCATTTTGGGTTTTGTAATGCTCCAGCTACCTTTCAGTCCCTTATGAATCAGGTGTTTAGGGACTATTTGAGGAAGTTTGTTTTGGTTTTCTTTGATGATATACTTGTATACAATTAGGGAAGGGAACAACACCTAAATCAACTGGAGTTGGTTTTACAAGTGCTAAGAGCTAATAAACTATTTGCTAAGAGGAGCAAATGTAGTTTTGGCCAGCCTAAAGTGGAGTATTTAAAGCATATAATCTCTGAAGAGGGGGTGGCTACTGATCCTTCCAAAATTGAATGCATGGTTCAATGGCCAAAACCACAAACCATTAAACAACTCAGGGGGTTTCTTGGTTTAATAGGTTACTATAGAAAGTTTGTGAAGGGTTATGGTTTTATTAGCAAGCCACTCACTTCATTACTCAAGAAGGACAACTTCAAGTGGGGTCCTGATGCTGACCTTGCTTTCAAACAACTGAAGGAGGCTACGATTATTGTTCTTGTTCTAGCATTGCCTGATTTCACCAAGAAATTTGTGGTGGAAACAGATGCAAGTGGAAAGGGAATTGTAGTTGTACTCATGCAAGAAGGTAAGCCCATTGCTTACATGAGTAAGTCCTTATGCCCTAGAAACCAATTCATATCTATCTATGAGAGGGAGTTCTTAACAGTGCTTATGTCTGTTCAAAAGTGGAAGCACTGCCTGCAAAGCCAAAGGTTTACTATCAAAACTGATCAGAAGTCCGTCAAACACCTTTTGTGTCAAAAGGTGGTGACTCCCCTACAACAGAAATGGATCACTAAGCTACTGGGTCTGGATTATGACATCCAGTACAAGAGAGGAAGTGAAAACAGTGTTGCTGATGCACTGTCCAGGAGAGAGTACACAGAGGAAAGTATTACTGTCATTACTACACTAATTCCTACATGGCTAGACCAAGTCCTATTCAGCTATGAAAATGATGATCACATTCAAGAAATCATCAGATCCAAAGGTACTGACTCAAGCACTTATCCACTGTTCCAGTTAAAGAAGGGTATTTTAGGATACAAAAAGAGGTTCGTTATTGGGAGCAATCAAGAGTTCAGAAGTGCAATTTTCTCTGAAATGCATGTCACCCCATATGGAGGGCATTCAGGGGTCACATACATTTATCAAAGATTGAAGATAATGTTTTTCTAGCCTAACATGAAGGAGGACATACAGAATTGGGTCAGAAGATGTGAAGTTTGTGCTAAAAGTAAGTCAAGCCCAGGGTTATACCTTGGCCTACTACAACCATTGCCCATCCCAGAGCAGGCAGGGACACACATCTCTATGGATTTCATAGAGGGGCTTCCTAAATCATGGGGAAAAAGTGTAATATGGGTGATTGTGTTGACAGGTTTACAAAATATTCCCATTTTATAGCTCTTTCTCACCCCTATACTGTTAACTCTCTTGCAAAGGTGTTTTTGGATGTCATTTACAAATTACATGGGCTACCAGTTAGTATTGTGAGTGATACGGACAAGATCTTTACTTACTGTTTTTTGGAAGGAGCTTTTTAAGTTGGTGGGAACTCAATTACATCTAAGTTCTTCTTACCAACCTCAATTTGATGGCCAAACTGAGAGGGTAAATTAGTGCTTAGAGCAGTATCTGAGGTGTATGGTCAGTGATAACCCTAAACAATGGTTAAAGTGGCTTTCTTTTGCTGAATTTTGGTATAATAATAACTATCACACTAGCTTGAAGATGACACCCTTTGCGGCTCTCTATGGGTATTCTCCTAGGGGTTTTCCTTTTGGTACTTACTTGGATACTGCTAATGAGGAGGTTAAGGATCTAATCAGACTCAGGCAACACATTATTGAACAAGTGAAGGAGAATCTTATGAAAGCACAGAACATAATGAAAGTTTATGCTGATAAAGGAAGACAAGAGAGATCTTTCGTGGTTGGAGACCAAGTATTTCTCAAGCTCCAACCCTTTCACCAGAATTCAGTATACTACCGAAAGAATGTGAAACTGTCATTGAAATATCTTGGCCCCTACACTATCCTGCAAAGGGTGGGGAGGTTGCTTATAAATTAGATCTACCCATGGGTTCCAAGATACATCCCATATTCCACGTTTCATTACTAAAGAAGCACATTGGAGAGTGATACATACCTTCGCAAGAGCTCCCTGATCTTGACGCTACTGAGCTTTTCGCGATTCAACCTCACTGAGTCCTGGATCGCCGCTTTTACCTGTCAAAGGAAGAGAAATAGATCAGTTCAAGGTTTGTTGGGGAAAATAAGATTGGTACTCGGAATCTTGGGAGGATACCACCTTTCTAGAGCGTCGCTTTCCTTTAGCCCATCCTTGGGGACAAGAATCTTTCAATGGGGGCGGTATTGTCATGAGGACGAGCAAGTTTGGTGAAGATGGAGTAGATGGAATTAGGGTTTCAGCAGCATTATTGAGAGGAGAAGAAAAGTCAAAAGAGATTGAGGGAACTGGAGTAGGGATGGAAATGGGGGGAGGGGTACATAGATACTCAGACCCGCCCCACTCCTTAAACGGGGTGGGGCGGGGCAACCCATTTTAAGTAAGTTTTTTATTTTTTTTATAATTTAAATTGTTGATATCAATAGAAAATTTTAATTGAAAATAACATAATGTATTTCAGATTGATCTAAAAAATATTTATGAAGTTGAATTGATGTTATTTGCAAATTAATAAATATGAAGAATATAGAAATGTATTATATTTATATATATTATATAACATATATTGTTGTAACCGATCAACTACCGGTCAAAGACCACCTGTCATGTGTCCACCAAAAGAACAGGTGGACAAACACGGACCACACTAGTCCGGACGAGCACAGGTGGACGAGCACGGGCCACACCAGTCCAGACGAGCATGATCACACTAAGGACGACCACACAACCGTCAATAAGGGTTTGGCCGGGACATAATTCACACTCGCCTCGATTGGAAGAGCACAAGGACAATAACACAACAGAGCCTCAAAGCCTAACGCATGGCCACCGAGCATGGGGTGAACACGAAACTATCATATCTCACCACGTGCTTGCCACCTAGGGCGACCACAACATATCAAAGGTAACCTCGCCCATCTAAACTATATGCTTGCCCAGGGACCACACACATGCTCGCCGTGACAGGCGAGCACAAGTACGGGCCGAGCAGAAAAGCCGGCAAACAGGGGGATGAAAACAGTAGCAATCAGGAGTTGTCTGAATTGAACTTACTCCAGTCATTCGAAGAGCCCCAAAAGGCCCATCATTTATCCACCTTGTTAGATGGTTCATCCAAGCAACCACGAAGTCAACCATAACAACAGTGCTTGCTCGCCCACATGGCGAACACTAGGAGAGAAGCCAGGAGACCCAACAAAGGTAAGACCCATGTTCACCAAATCACATTGGCGAACAAGGGGCAGATACCATGAAACCAATCAGAAGGTATGGGTGCTCACCTTACTAGGCGAACACATGACCAAGCCACCTGTTAAGCAACACCACCTAGGCGACAGGTCGAAGTCTTCACCAGTAAGCAAAGAAAAATGTCGACCCGCAGAGCACAACAAGATGCGTGTCAACACCTCTTGCAATCTTGTTGAGCAAGAAAGGCCAGCTCCTGCTCGCCGTGCCAGCACCAGCTTGGCAGAATAGTATAAAAAGGTCCTCAGAGGGCTAGAGAAGGGGAGATTTTTTCCCACATGTTACTCTGATATTCAGTCTTCATTCCACATTATACTTGTGCTCGCCACATCCCCAAATCACTAATAAAATAACCCTGGCTTGGTACGCCCCCAGACGTAGTCATTCCTGACGATTTGGGTCACCAAATCCTTGTTGCCGTTATATCTCATATACGTGTTCTTCTTTTCAAACATACACTTGTGCTCGTCACTTTGCACTTGTGCTCGCTGTTAGTGTTAGTGTCCTAGAGACAATCCATTGTAAGGACATAATACTCAGATAATATTTAGTATTGGTTTAATATTATTATTTGTTTAATATTAAATGTATGTCGTTATACTCATTTGAATATTATGTTTGATTGTTTGCATTTATTCTTATATGTGTTCCCTTGAATCACTGCTGTCATTGGGTGAGTGAGAACTCATATGACTTAAGCATGATTCTTAAATAGCACCAATCGAGGATCATCAAGAAAGGGATATTGATGATGCAATGGAGATTGGTGTGTGATCTGCATCATACTCTTAGAGAGTGTAGTAAGATCTCACTTACTACGAGATACTAGGTATCTCATGATGGATGCACAAATACCTTAGAGGGTATCGGTATACCCATCCGAGAAACCGTTTGATGTAGTTCCACTATATGTGTCTACGGGTGTCTCGGTTAGTGGGAGCCATGCGATACTCCTTTGACTTGAGGTTAATACGCACGACATGTGTGGAGTGATGAACTTTGATCATGACCGACGCTTGCACCCGTCTATGGGTAGATATGGCTTGGATTGGGTTCATCACGAAGTGCATGTGCGTGGTAGTTGAACCAAGAAAAGGATTCATTTCTCAAAGTGGATTTAGAGAGAATACTCATCTTCTCATCATAATTGGATCTAAGTCATTGACCAATGCACGTCAACTTAGACTTTGTGACTAAGTGTGACATTAATGATCAATTAGTGATTTGAGATAAATTGATTTAGTTATTTGAATAGGCACTTCATCATGTTCAAGACTAATCGAGTATTCGTGAATGAAATGAGGAAATCACAATTGCCCACGTTACAGTTACAGGTAGTTGCATGTTTCTCGCAACGTACCTCATATATTGAGAATGTCTGATTTATTGATTAGAGTTCAATTAAGACCGTTAGTTTGACTAATCGCTCGATATATGAGGGCCTATGGATCACACAACAAGTAGTTCCCTTTTACAGATTATAGTTGGTTGATTAAATGTTAAATTGGATTTAATATTTAATTTATGGAGAAGAAATTAATAATAGATTAATTTGGAATTAATTATTATTAATATTATTTAATTGAATTTGATTTAATTAAATAAGAATTTCCAATAATTATATTTGGAATATAATTATATGATTTAATGTATATGGAAATAAATCGTAGAGATTTTCATAAAGGCATTTAAATCCGTAGAGATTTATATTTAGGAAATTAAATTAAAGGAATTAATTTAATTCAAGATTAGGGTTTTATTTCCCTAATTGGGCTAGCTTAATATTTAAGCTGGGCCTCCCCTATATATACAGACTCTTGGGAATTCACAAACAACTTAACTTCATATTCTCTCCATAAGATCTAAAGTTTGGATTTTCCTAGCTGATTCAACTTCGGATTCAACACTGGCAAATTCGTTCAGATCCATTCTTGGGGATTACGTGGATACCATAGTTGAGGAATCTGCTCTACAGTTATTGTAAGATTCCTTGTTATGATTACTGTAATCCTTTTGTGCAATTAATTGTTCGTTGTTGGTGAACTTTAATTTCCTGTATTACGTGTTTACGTGCCTCCATAATCCAACAGTGGTATCAGAGCTCAGGCTCTTGTTTAATTGCATACAAAATTGGTTTTGTTTTTAAAATTAAAATTTTATTTACGAAACCGGGTGCGGATGCCTTTTGTTTGACAAAACCGCACCCTTTTTTTTGTTTTGTCTCCTTGGCTCGCCTTCTCCAATGAAAACCTAGGGTTTTCTGGTTTGTATCGCCGCCTCGATCCCTTCCGTCTCGCCGGCTGATCAATAGTATCCGCGATGCCGCTCGAGTCGGCGCCTTTATGCCGCGACTCGCGGTGCTCGTGCGAAGCCACAGCACCGTGCGCGACGGCGAATTAGATTTGCCTCGCCGTCCCTCACCTCGCGAATCGGTGTGACTCGCTCGCATCCCTTTCCGCAGCCGCACCTGGTTCTCCGTTCGATTCACTTGACCACCATCTCTATTCCTCAGAAGTCGCGACTGTGCGCTCATTGACTGGTTCGGACGATGGAGGTGCGCAGCGGTTCCCGTCGATTTTTGATTTGGGTCGGCCCGTTTCGAAATTCGGGGTGAGTCGCATGGTGTGCTAGCGGTTCGACCTGGTTAGCGCACCTAACCTATTTCGATTGGGCCACGACTTTGCGCGCGTGCCCTTCCGACCCTTTCGTGATGGTGGCGAATCGCCCGCACTCGCCTAGCGGCGGCGGCGACGACTCGCCCGCGCCCGTTGATGGCCTGTTTCGATTCTGCCCCTTTTACTGGTTTCGATCGAGTTCCATGAAATTCCAGTTTCTGGGTTCTCGATGTATTGCTTGTTTCGTTCGATTTCGTTCTCTCAGTTCGATTTCGATTGCTACAGTTGAACAAATTTGATGAATTGATTGGATTAATTCTGAAATTGTTAATGATTTGGGTTGGTATTTGGAAACGGTTGTCCCAAAATACAGATTGGATGCTGTCAGATTTTGGGCGGTGATGGAGGAGGGCTATTCTGCAAATCAATTTTTGGAATAGGCCCTCCAGTGCAATTTTGAAAATTGCATCTGAGCCCCTAACAACAAAACAAATTAAAATTGTGACCTTAAAATTAATTTGATTAACTTAATAAGATTAAAAGTTGGACTTTTAATTATAATAATTAATTTGATTAATTATTAACTTTTAATAATTTAAAATCGAATTTAAATAGGATTTTGAAATTCGGTTTAAGAGGAATTATTAAATCCCACTTATTTAACTTGTTTATTATTTAAATTCATTAATACTTTTACGTCCGCGTTATAATTGTTTGGGTAGGTGGCACCCAATAGACGGCGCCCACATAAGTGTTAGTCCGTGTAATGTCATGTTTGGGTAGGCGGCGCCCAATAATTGCTCAAATGTGATATAGATTAACATGTTGGATCTCGATTAAGCAATTAATACCCCGTCTTTAAAATGTTCCTCACTAAAATATGTTTTTTTCATTGAATTGAAACGATGTCTTCCCTCAAAATTAAAAGTAAACCGGGGATTTCGTTCCAATGGGTATTTAAGACCAAAGTCTTTTGCTCGGATCTACATTCAACGGGACTTTTGTAGGGACACGCAGTGTCCCGCTTGATGGTTGTAAACCAACTTAACTTTATTTATTCAGCCAAAGCTGGAAAACGAAAGCTAAGGGACATCCGATTAAACTAAGTTTAATCAACTAGGAATTGCAAATTTTGCAATTGGTTTGGAGACCTACCAGTTCTGCTATCATAGTATTCAGCCAAAGCTGGGATTATGATAGTAGGAATGTGGATCCTAGTCCATTATGATTTATATTGGATATAAATTCGTATTCTTCCGATGAGGTCGTTGAATATGTGAAAATAATGGAGACAATATAAATTGAAAGGCCACATTTATTTTGATTGCTGAATATTGATCATAGGAATTATGTATTTTAATTCCCATTTTATTTTATTTCTCTAGGATTGTTGAAATGAATAATTTATCACTGAGAAGCTTTTTGGAAACGAACAAATTGGCTGGGCCAAATTTTCTCGACTGACACTGAAATGTGCGTTTAGTGCTCAAACAAGAAAAGATTGAGTACGTGTTGGACACGTCAATCCCTGCTACCCCGGAGGCTGGTTGGTTGATTAAATATTAAATTGGATTTAATATTTAATTTATGGAGAAGAAATTAATAATAGATTAATTTGGAATTAATTATTATTAATATTATTTAATTGAATTTGATTTAATTAAATAAGAATTCCCAATAATTATATTTGGAATATAATTATATGATTTAATGTATGGAAATAAATCGTAGAGATTTTCATATAAGGCATTTAAATTCGTAGAGATTTATATTTAGGGAATTAAATTAAAGGAATTAATTTAATTCAAGATTATGGTTTTATTTCCCTAATTGGGCTAGCTTAAGATTTAAGTTAGGCCCCCCCTATATATACAGACTCTTGGGAATTCACAAACAACGTAACTTCATATTCTCTCCATAAGATCTAAAGTTTGGATTTTCCTAGCTGATTCAACTTGGGATTCAACACTGGCAAATTCGTGCAGATCCGTTCTTGGGGATTACGTGGATACCATAGTTGAGGAATCTGCTCTACAGTTATTGTAAGATTCCTTGTTATGATTACTGTAATCCTTTTGTGCAATTAATTGTTCGTTGTTGGTGAACTTCAATTTCCGCTGCGCATGTATTACGTGTTTACGTGCCTCCATAATCCAACACTCGCCACATTGTACTTGTGCTCGACACTTTGCACTCTTGCTCGCCACATTATTCTTGTGCTCGTCACTTTGCACTCGTGCTCACCACATTAAACTTGTGCTCGCCATGTTGCATTTGTGCTCGTCACATTGCATTTGTGCTCGCCACACGTGTATTTTATTTTGTTTAGTTGTCAATCAACACAGTCACGTTATAATTTCCACATAAGACGACTATCAACAATTTGCGCTAGAAGGTGGGTACCAAACCAATCCAGACACTCCATAAAACCAGGCAAAAAAAATAAATATATGTCTCAATCAAGGAATACACAAACTCAGAAATTGGGGCAAAGACGATTTCACATCCAAGACGAGGGTCAACATCAGCCTCACAAAAATCAAACCCTGGAAAGCATCAACTTGGAAGACAACGCCAATTATCCGGCGGCTACTATAAAGGCCATAACTTTCTTGCTCAGAGCCTAGAAAGAGCGGGCCGAAAAGGAGTTGGCTGAGCAAAGAGACCCGGAAGATGAAGACCAGCGCTTGCATACTCTTAATATCAAGCAGGTCAAGAAGATGGCCGCCGAAAAACGAGCCGACAAAGAAGTAAATAATTTGTCGGATGACAAATAACCACATGGGTCCAAACAATCGCGTTTGGACATTTGAAATTATCAGTGAAGGACCGACTTGGAGATCATCGGCTCCACGATCCCGGGAAGGAACTACGGGCGAACATGCAAGCCCGTTTGGCTCCCTGTGTTCGCCCGCACCAATAAAAATGGCAGGAGCCAGAAAAGTCCGTGGGGACGAAATTGTCCATCCACCACCACCTTGGAGACCAGGGGCGAGCACAGAAAGGGGGACTTCCCCACCATAAGCATGACCATTAGACTTCTCATGGTGGGACCTAGCCCCATTCTGGGTCTGTCAACCCCGCGAAATTCGTGGAAATGCAGAAGGCCATCGAGAACCTACAGGCCGAACTGGTCGCGACTAAATGGTTTCCATGACCGGGCATAATTCCTTGCTCGCCATTGTCCCCGGTGATCATGTCCACCAATGTACAAGGAAAGGTGGCAAAGAGGCACCCACATGTACCTATGTTCAACGTGGAGTCCGACCCGCATATCCAAAGCGACCAGAGAGGCGGTCGCCAACAAAAAACCGGCAAAACAAACAATTTCGGACGACCAGGAGGGCGATCAGAAAAGGATCCGCATATGATGGAGGGACCAGTCATCTCCACCTTAGGGGATAGAGTGTGAATACATGATATTTAAGCGTCGAGCACACGCATGCAGATTGACTAGGTCATTCTTTGCTCACCGTAGCTATGTAAACCAGGTTCAACCTTGGGGGGTTGGGTGTTCGCCATCCTTCATTTTTCCCCTTGTAAAAGTTAAAACTTGTAATAGCTTAGTTTTTTATTGTTTTCCAGTTGTAAACTAATGTAATAGATTAGAACATCCTGCGTGATGTCTTTTTATTTATTCAGTTTTTCTAGCCGTGCCTGAATGGTCGCACAACAATAAGATGACCAAATTCCAATAAGAATCGAACATAGCCAAGTTTGTGGTTGATTGGCTAAAAAATGTGTGCTTACGATGCCCGCATGAACGCGAGCATTGGGTACATAGGTCGCGCCATAAATAAGACGACCAGAGCAGAAGTGATCGCAACTAAATAAGTCGATCGCGAACGAATAAGGGTTGCAACTAAATAAGACAACCATCATGATTGCACCAACGTAAGATAATCATAAAACGAAGTCAAGTTAAACACAAACACATCAGATGGTTCGATTCATAAATGGAAAAACAGGCACTAACGGCCGAACATACAAGAAGACCCTCTAAGGAACATCAAAAAGGACATTGCGGCCGAACAAAAACAAGGCAATCCTAGCCTAACACAAAGAAACTTCAAACTACAACGAAGGAAAAGATTAAGACTTCAGAGTCACTGGAGAAGTATTAAGAGGAGCCTCCTGTCATTGAATGCCCTGCTCGCCGTCTCCATAAGCTCCCTGCTGGCCACCATGAGCATCGTGCTCGCCACCATTCTGAGCCATCTGCTCATCACCCTGAACTCTGTCTCCAGCCTGCTCCCTTATGTTGTGATCGTTCCTCGTTGGCTCCTTGGTGGCTTCATTCTCAGGAGGATCAACTACCAGAACCCCTTCTGGCAGAAATGAGAAGTCCATGCCAATATCCAGAAGATCGACAAAAGGGAGATCGCGACCAGGGATTGGAGGGTAGTCGACCAGCGATTCTTTCAGATCGACCTTAAAAGGACACGACGAGATGTGCGAACGGCGTCCGCAAAGGCACAAGTGTAAGAGAAGTTAATCATCTCCTGATAATGATCCTCCGTGTGCATCTTCGATATCTTAACACCAAGAACAGACACATCTTGGAGCAGCCGGATCACCTTCAATCGGGCTCGCTCGCCGATCACAGCAGCTTGCTGTTGGAGGATGAAGGCCATCTGCATCGAATCTGCAGCTGACATCGAAGCCATTTGATTTTCGAGCACAGTGGACCAAGCTCGAAGTGGGCCCGCGACAGCCAGGCGAACGTGTTCTGGGGCGCCCTCGATCTCTATTTCCGGGTTAACCAGGGTATGGTTAACCATCTCCGCTAGGTATTTTTTCTTGATGTCCGCAATCCTGGGCCCTCTGCTCACCACCATTCTCCATCTTACGTTCGCCATCATCCTAGGCCCTCTGCTCACCATCATCCTCCATATTACGTTCGCCATCATCCGATGCACTCTGCTCTCCACCAGCCCGTGCCCTCTGCTCGCCGACGCCCTGAGTGCTCTGCTCGCCTCTAGCTGCCGTATCACCCCCATGCTCGCCCATGGCCGTGTCCTCGTCATCAGATGGGGGGTCGACCATCTCGACTCCCTCTGGCAAGAACAAGAAATAAAGGCTGATTTCCTGGAGATCGGTAGATGGGAGATGGTGACCAACGACTCATGTCAGTTCGAACGAACACAGGCCACATCGGTTTGGACGAGCACAGACCTCCCCAGTTCGGACAAGCAATGACCATGTCGGTTTGGACGAGTACAGACCTCCCCAGTTCGGGCGAACACGACCACCATCAAGTAAGCTCTCAACATTACTTGCTTTATAGTCACTTTTCTAGCCGACACAAGGGGGTTGTTCCTCTGAGACCAGCCAAGCGGGGGGTTGCTAGCATGCTATCCCCCATTGTCCGCCTTCATTGGCGTCGACCAGCCCGCCTTCTCGGCTTTGGCTCCCCGCTACCTCTACGATGTCCATCCTACCGATTTAGCGAAGTATTTTCCGCCTTCTTGGCGATGACTTTGTCTGCCTTTATTGGCATCGACCAGCCCGCCTTCTCGGCATTAGCTCCCTGCTACCTCGGTGATGTCCATTCCGCCGATTTAGCAAAGTATTCTCCGCCTTCTCGGCGATGAGATTGTCCACCTTCATTGGCGTCGACCAGCCCGCCTTCTCGCATTGGCTCCTCGCTACCTCGGCGATGTTCATTCCTCCAATTTAGTGAAGTATTCTCTGCCTTCTCGGTGATGAGATTGCCCGTCTTCATTGGCGTTGCCACGTGCTCGCCAGAAGTGGTCATCGACGAGCACAAGTAGAGTCGTACAAGGGGACTCACTACCTCGGAGTACGAGCACAAAAAAAAACTCGTACAAAGGGGATCTCGCCACCTCAGAGTACGAGCACATGAAAATCGATGACTAACATAGGAAAGGTCCTTAACCCGGAGGCTCATTCTGAACTATCAAGAAATGAATCAAGGTCGAACTCTGAGCATAGCCAAAGCCCAACCTTGGGGGGTATTGTTATAACCGATTAGCTACCGGTCAAAGACCACCTGCCACGTGTCCACCAAAAGAACAGGTGGATAAACTCGGGCCACACCAGTCCGGACGAGCACAGGTGGATGAGCACGGGCCACACCAGTCCGAACGAGCACAGGTGGATGAGCACAGGCCGCACTAGTCCGGATGAGCACGATCACACTAAGGACGACCACACCAACTTCAGCAAGGGTTTGGCCGGGACAAAACTCACACTCGCCTCGATTGGGAGAGCACAAGGACAGTAACACAACAGGGCCTCAGAGCCTAACGCATGGCCACCGAGCATGGAGTGAACACGAAACTATCAGAGCTCACCACGTGCTCGCTAGCTAGGGCGACCACAACATATCAAAGGTAACCTTTCGCCCATCTAAACTATATGCTCGCCCAGGGACCACGCACATGCTCACTGTGGCAGACGAGCACAAGTACGAGCCGAGTAGAAAAGCCGACGAACAGGGGGTGAAAACAGTAGCAATCAGGAGTTGTCTAAACTGAACTTACTCCAGTCATTCGAAGAGCCCCAAAAGGCCCATCGTTTATCCACCTTGTTAGATGGTTCATCCAAGCAACCACGAAGTCAACCATAACAACAGCGCGTGCTTGCCCACATGGCGAGCACAAGGAGAGAAGCCAGGAGACCCATAAAATGCAAGACCCATGTTCACCAAACCACATTGGCGAACACGGGGCAGATACCATGAAACCAGTCAGAAGGTATGGGTGCTCACCTCACTAGGCGAACACATAACCAAGCCACCTGCTAAGCAACACCACCTAGGCAACATATCGAAGTCTTCACAAGTAAGCAAAGACAGATGTCGACCCGGAGAGCACAACAAGATGCGTGTCAACACCTCTTGCGATCTTGTTGAGCAAGAAAGGCCAGCTCCTGCTCGTCGTGCCAGCACCAGCTTGGCAGAATAGTATAAATAGGTCCTTAGAGGGCTAGAGAAGGGGAGATTTTTTCCCCATGTTACTCTGATATTCACTCTCCATTCCACATCATACTTGTGCTCGCCACATCCCCAAATCACTAATAAAATAACCCTGGCTTGGTACGCCCCCAGACGTTGTCATTTCTGACGAACTGGGTTACCAAATCCTTGTTGTCGTTATATCTCATATACGTGCTCTTCATTTCAAACATACACTTGTGCTCGTCACTTTGCACTTGTGCTTGCCACATTGTACTTGTGCTCGTCACTTTGCACTTGTACTCGCCACATTGCACTTGTGCTCGCCACGTTGCATTTGTGCTCGTCACATTGCACTTGTGCTCACCACACGTGTATTTTATTTTGTTTAGTTGTCAATCAACACAACCACATTATAATTTCCACATAAGACGACTATCAACATATATGTTGATTTTTAATATATAAAACAGGGCACGGGTCCCCAGTGATACCCAGACCCGCCCTATTTCACTACGGGTACAGGGCGGGGCGACCCAAACAGCTTGGGTCAGGGCGGGTCGGGTTAATATTGCCATCCCTAAACTGAAGGTTGTCTGAAAAAGATAGTTGAAACAGCTGGCAAGAGTACGGGCAAGTGGTTGGATTTGGGCTGCGAGATTAGGCCTGAGTTTATGGGTTAAATAATTAATGAAGTACTGGGCTTAAATTATTCTGGCCCAACTATCTTTATTTAGTTGAAAGCCTTTTTAATATCTGCAGGTTGTTAGAGGGGTGGTCCCCACATGATGTTACATACAGTGGCCTTTGGCCAATTGGGAATCAGATCAGAAAAATTAACCTCATCTCTCTCTCTCTCAATTTCTCTCTCATCTCTCGCTAAATTTCTTATCCTACAAGTTATTATTGTTCATACAAATTTTCCAGAAAAATATCCAAAAAATACATGAAAAACTCTAAAAAATAGCAGATTACAAGAGGTGGACACAAGACTTAGACATAATGCTCACGTATAACAACGACACTCAAAACATAAAAGATTTTACGTAAACTTGAGTTCCTAATACCGAGTAACACTCCTGTAAACTAGTCTCTATATGAACTTTATTATGTTATGCAGAAAATCAGTGATAATTTTTGTGCATAACAATAATAATTTTTATACATGACAATGATAATTTAATATATAACACTGATACTAAAAGAACCGAGTTCACAGTAAACTCGGCTTCACACAAGTTTTTCTCCCTAAGACCAGCCCCTTTATAAAATACAAATAGTAAGGGGGGATTTCAATTAGATACAAAGTGGGAGCTTTTATTACAATCTACTACAACCCAAACCACGTCTTTCAACTAACTACAATTTGAAGAAGGATAAGACTGAAATACCCTTAATGATTAAATCCTGAACAATTTGCACAAACAAATAAATATTTTACACAATTTCAATTTTACTTTAATTTAAAATACATTGCTAAATTTTTAATTAGTCATTTTTTAATTTGTAAAAACGTATTATATTTATTTTTTATTCGTCTTATTTATTTTTGCACAACACAAAATAAATTTCATATCAGTGCAAAATATATATGCACACAACGCAAAAAATTCATCGTCTCTCTTAACAACTTCATTAATACAAAAAATACTAGAAAGGTATCAACACTAAAAAAAATTTACACCCAAAAATAAATATAATATGTGCAATAACTTCCACTTACACAATTTATTCAACATACAAGCTCCATTAATGGCAGAAAAACAACCAAAACAGAATTATGATAAGAGCAAACAACAACAACATGCCTTATTTCCCTGCCTTATCTTCCTCTTCCTCTTCCAAAAAATAATTATAATCTGTGCAATAACAATTTGCACAAATACACATTATACCCAAAAGAATTCCCATCTGTGCAAAAAATATAATTTTTTTTTTGAACAATTCAAAAATCACGGTCGTCACCCTCTCCAACAATGCTGCCGCCTTCTACAGTTACTCCGGCGGCGGATCTGGACAGATCCACCCAAATTCACCGTCAACAACCATTCCCCACCCCCCCTCTCCAACAGATCCACCACAAAACCACAGCCGAAGAACAAAACCACACAAAACCCACCGGATCTACAAAATCTGGACACTACCGCTGCAAAAATCACCCCACACCGCACCACCCGCACAAACCCACCACCACCGCCCCACCGCTGCAAACCCACCACTGCAAAAAATCCTCCGCCTCCACGCACCCCCACGCACCATCAACTCCGCGTAAAAAATTCGCCGCCACCACCATCACCTCCGCGAAGATGCAGATCGCCACCTACGTGCACCTTCACCACCATCAACCCCAGAATCGCCGCCTCCGCGCACCCCCACCACAATCACTTCCCGTCGCCCGCCAAATCCCTGCGAAAACCGCGACGCTGCCCCACTCCTGTGAAACCCGCTGTCTGGTGTAGAGAGAGGGCGTGGTATATAGAGAGAACTAGTCGTGTGGTAGAGAGAGAGAGAGAGGGTTTTTCACCGTGTGGTAGAGAGAGGGAGAGGGAGACGCGAGAGAGGTTTTGAATTTGGAGAGAGAAAGAGTGAGACGGTTTGAGTGGAGAGGAAATGGGGGATGAGTTTTTAATGAAACTTTAGAGTATTTTGGGTATAATTGTATCTAATTGAAATAAGATGATATGTGTATCTATTTAATATTTTTTTGAAAATTTTGTATCTCTTTGATATTCTCTCAATAGTAATTCGTTTTAAAATTACTAAAACCAACTCACAAAATCAAACGTGATCACGCCTCACCTCACCCAAATGGCACATAAGGATTACACGTATTGCTACATGACTATTTCCTAGCCGCTAAACAGCATAAGAAAATCAACATTAGAAAAGGGGGAAAAAACCCAAATAAAAAACCATGATAACCTCCTCCACCTTAACCTTGTCCAACATCCCACACACGCCGTCTCCGGCCACCGGCGCCACCCTCTCCGATAGACACTCTGCCTCATCCCCATCTTCTCCGGAGCCCGAATCTCGAAGAATCAAATCAAGCCCGCAGCTGAACCGTTGGTCCAGGGCTCGAGCCGTCCGGTCCGGCCGGAAATTGGGGCGCCCGGTCGAGCGGCCCGTTAATGAAATGAGTTTTTCCGATTCTCAGGTGGGGGTTGTTTCTGAGCGAAACGGTAGTAATGGTGGTGCAGTGAAGATGGTCGACGGCGGAATTGAGGGGGAGGGTTCAACGGACGTGAGGGCGGGCGTTAAGTCAATTTACATGGTTTCGGACGGAACGGGGTGGACGGCGGAGCACTCCGTTAACGCGGCGTTAGGGCAGTTTGAGCATTGCTTGGTGGATCGCGGTTGCCCCATTAATACTCACTTGTTTTCCGGGGTAAGATGGTTTTTTTCCATTTTATTTCAGTTCAGAAGTATATGGAATGTGAATGATTCCCCTGTTTTTCTATTTGAAGACTCTGTATACTGTATATGACAATTTCTCTAGTAGTTTTGATCCCATTTTGCTGTACTGCTGGTTTGCAACTGTCACTTTATAGTGAAACAAGTAATACTTTTTAATGAAACAACTAATACCTTTTAATGGAACAACTAATACTGTTTAAAAATACACACAAAATGCAGATGTTGCACGGTAAAACTAGTTACATAGGACTTTGCCCCATTTAATAATGTAATTTAACCCATGTTTGCATTTTTTCTTTCGGACCAATTGATAATTTTGATTACTGTGTTGTTATTGTGCGAGTAGTAGGTAAGTGCTTTGAATTTGAGGGTTTGGTGTGCTAACTATGTGGTTTAGTAATATGAAGAACACATATAGCACGATTATTTTAGAGGCGACTTTTGTCAGTTGTGACTCTGGTTTTCTGATGCAGTTTGTTTTTGTTTTATTAATACTTACATTTTACATTGTCATATTTGGATTTCATCAACGTATTCATCCATCTATATTTGATATGTATTCATGGAATGAAATTCAACATTAAATATCAAAATGCAAATTGAGGATTCAAAATGTGGACTTGCTGCCTGAAAGTTCTACCAGGATTTAGTTTGATCAGTTATGGGCTTTTGAAATGCCTATTGTGGGTGTGCATTGATTTGTGATCTTTTAGATTCATAAAATTATCGAGTAATGATATGCCGAGTAGCACCATTTCATCAAGAATTTTGCACAAATGAGAACTAGGTTGCTCATCTGGCCTGACCAAGTGATTACGTTTATAAAAATCATGATTAAGTGGAGGCGGTTCAGATAATTTAAAAAATAAATGCGAGATGGTGTTGCTTATGCTTATGCTTCCTATGCTTTTGATAGATTTTCTTCATCAGTTCTCGTGCTCTGAATTTTACTCGTTACAATTTTATTCACAGTTCTTCATTGCTATTTCTGAAGCACATACTGCACTATGCTGAAGTATTTCATGAAATGTGTTGATGAATTTAAGGCTTATGTAAACCAGTTTTTCTGTGCATCTGTTTTGCATTTAGTGTGTATTCTTAAACAGTATTAGTTGTTTCATTAAAGATATTAGTTTGACAGTTTTAGTTGTTTCATTAAAAAGTATTAGTTGTTTTACTATAAAGTATTAGTTGTTTTACTATAACGTATTAGTTGCAAACTAGTTACACGATAAAACTGTTTTACATAAGACCAACTCGTGATTTAATGAGATTTTTACTTTTATACTTGAGTAACAAAACTCGAGCATGAACTAATGCATTTTTTTCCATTTCTCAAAGATCGATGATGTGGATCGCTTGATGGAGGTCATAGCCCAAGCAGCTAAAGAGGGAGCAATGGTTGTATACACACTAGCTGACCCTTCAATTGCTGAGTCAGCACGACAAGCATGCCAGCTATGGGGCGTAACATCTCTCGATGTATTAGGCCCCATAACTGAGGCAATTGCCGCCCATCTTGGTGTGTCTCCTTCTGGGCTTTCTCGGTGGGCCCCAGGCAGAGAAAGCTCCCTTGGGGAGGACTACTTTCGTAGAATTGAGGCAATTGAGTTCACTATAAAGCAAGATGATGGAGCTTTGCCTGAAAATCTACATAAGGCTGATATAGTTCTTGCTGGCGTATCTCGTACAGGGAAAACTCCATTGTCTATATACCTAGCTCAAAAAGGGTACAAAGTGGCGAATGTGCCTATTGTAATGAATTTAGATCTCCCCAGGGCCCTTTTTGAGGTCGATCCCGAGAAGGTATTTGCATTGACTATAAACCCTGTTATTTTACAAACAATCAGGAGAGCAAGAGCAAAGAGCTTGGGATTCGATGATGATATACGGAGTAATTATTCGGGAATGGACTACGTCAAAAGAGAGTTGGAGTTTGCCAGTAAAATCTTCCAACAAAATCCTGTATGGCCTGTGATTGGTGAGTGATACAAAATTTTCATACGGAAATATTGGTTTTTGTGTAAATCACTAAATTGAAAAAAAATGCCATGTAATTGTAACTTTTGATTTATAAGGAAATGCCTCGCAGCTTAAAAAAACATGTTTGTAAAAAACGCCCCTTAAAAAATGCCCATTTTTTGTCAAGTTTTTTGCCTGATGTGGCTTATTCTTATATTGCCCCGTCAGTCTCTCCCGGTTGAGAAACTGGTAACAGCTGGTTGCAGGGTAGTTTTATCAAGAAATCTTAAGTTACAAATCATTTTCATATAATTCAAAAGTTACATAATAACATCAAAGTTGCATGACATTTTCTCAATTTTCCCTAGTTTATTTAGTCAATGTAAGTTATTCCAATTTCGTTTTCAGTCATGTCGACTTTCACAAATTGAGAATAGTCCCGTAAATTTCAACGCTTTCGACATTTTATTCCACAAACCGGCTGTAGGAGGTGAACATATCAGATCTGCCATGTGGACAAATAAGACCCTGCCACGTCAGCATCAACCACATGTTTCACCTCTTACAGCTGGTTACCAGACTGAAATGTCGAGAAATTGAAAATTACCAAACTGTTTTCAGTTCTTGTATGTTGATAGAACTGTAATCGAAGTAGAGGTAACTTACAGGACAAAAAACCATTTTTCCTCTACATACTTCTTGACAGTGTAAATCTTGATTTATGTGATGCATTTTTGTTGCTTTAATTGCAGAGGTTTCAGCAAAAGCAATTGAAGAAACAGCTGCAATTGTATTGAGACTTTACCATGACAGGAAAAACAGATGCTCGATGCCAAGAATTTCCAAGCTCTACTGAATCTGAAGAATTTTTGTACTCTGGTATTTGGTAATGGAAAGGGTTATTTTAATAAAAAACCGTCAGTTGGAGAGATTCAAACCCCAATTATCCCAGTATGTTTAAAGGGTTGTATTCTATAAAATATATAGATATAAGGGCTGATTGGTAGCCCTATAAAAATTATAGAAATAGTTATCTTATGATTATTTTAATAAGGAGAAATGCTATTAAATTAGTTGATAGGAACACTTAAAAAGAATGTGTTAAATATTATATATTTAAAAAGAATGTGTTAAATATTATATATTGATTGATGGAGAGTATTAAAAGTGAATAAAATATAAAAAAAATAATTAAAATATTAACAAATTACTAATTTGTCCTTTATTTTTATGCCAATTTTTGTTTTGTTCATCATCATCTTCAACGTGCCTCATTGCCAGATAACCTTTCCTACTACTCTCCTGCTACCTCTAAAATGTCTATAAATTCTCAAATTATCATCACTATCTAATTTCAAGAATCTATAAACATCACCCCCCTTGCAAAACATCACAAATCCCAGATCACAAAATTTCAGTTAGCACAAAATCACAAAACCCAAACGAACTATAACAAAATCACAAAACCGGAAAACCCATATCACAAATCATCACAAATTCCAATTTTTTTTTTTGTTGATCAAAAAGACTTTATTGAACACAGGGTATAAGCAATACCCAAACTCAAAAAATACAACACATTTGGTCCAGTAGATATAAGAGGTAAGAACAGAGCATCAATACAGCAACTCTCCTAACTAATACAGCAACCCAGGGTATCACAAATTCCAATTAACACAAAATAATCCAAATCAACACAAAATAAATACTCAGATTTTGCCCCAAATACAATCTCTTTTGTTCAATTTCAAGAAACCCCACCAAGATTTTGCCCTAAATACTGAGAAATTGATTCAATCAACACAAACCCAAATTTTGCCCAAATACTCAGAAGTTGACGCAAATTCCAATTTCAATTTTTACTCATCCTCTGCCAGATTTCAAATTGCATCCTCATCCTCTGCCAGATTAAACCCAAATTCCAATTTTTACTGGACGCCAAATCGGGGAACTGGAGGCGGCAGAGAAGGAGGTGGACGGCGGCGGAGAAGAAGGTGGATGTGGCGGCAGAATTGTTTGGGGAAGAAGAAACGATGAACGATGAATGATAAATGATAATGTGGAGCAAAATAAATAAGGGCAAATTTGGAATAAAATTACTATTCAAGTCTGTTTATTTTAATACCATGTGAGAGGTGATATTAAATAAAGAGAAGTGAACTGTGATTCGGGGGTTAAGGAAGGGCGGGCTGGCTGTTTGGGACCGGGCCGAAAATTTTCTTTTGTGGGCTACCAATCAATCTGCTAATTTAGTAGGTCAGACCTTTTAGGGGTTATAAACCCCTACCAATCGGGGCCTAAATGTAAAGGGCTTGTTATTTACTGTTTCACTCTGGCTAATCAGATAGTGTTAATAGTAGGTTTTTTTTAGTATAGACAAAAACTCGTATGAGAAGGTATCATGCTTGTGGTTTCACAAGAAACGTGAAATAGTTTAATTAACCTTCTTACTCAAGAGTCTATTACTAGTTAGATATCCTAACATTTGATATCAACATCTCTAATTCTCTGGGATTACTTTTGATGCAGGTATTCTATATCACAGTTTACATGGTTAATATCAATCTTTTTTTTTTTTTTAAATGATTTGAAAATTATCATGGGTTTGAATTTTGGTAACATGAATTTTGTTTATATGAGAAAGGTTGCATGCTTTTCAACCATTTTAGATTTTGTTGTCTTCTGTGTTCCATGTATGCATTGTACTTGAATTAGATTGCTATTATGCATGAAGGAAACTAAGGGGCATTTTATTCAAATTCAATAGTAACGAGAATCATTGAATAGTGATTTACAATGAGATCTCTAATCTTAGAACAATTTTGGTGGTTGAAAAATAGTTGAATGATTGAGGAAAAATGATTATATTAGGGGAAGTAGTTAATCTAGGGGGTAATGATGAACTTATTTTTAGTCTTATTACCTCATACACGTAAATTAAACATATGTTATTCTTATTAATCACCACAATCGCCCATGCTCATTTCTGTTGCCATTTTCATTTGAACTTTGGCAGGGGAAGATAATAATGGCCGACATTCGTTAAAGGGATGGCTAAAATGTATTGCAATAAGTTCCTTTGTCTTTTGGTGCAGGAGCAAGTTCTTCCATACCTCAAGTCCATTTTGGTCTCTAAATTATTGTCTTTTCTACCAAGATCTCAAAAAAGTTATGTTTTGTAATTTAAGCTCGTAGCTACTTAATTCTTTCGATTTTGATTCCAAAGTCGCCGGATTATGGAGTACGACGTCATTATTGGGCATGTTTTTGGCACGTTAGGTGTAAAATTTATCTCATAACTTTAGCCTCTTCCGCAAAAGTCCAAAAATGTGCCATAAACAACGTTGTATTTCAAATTCCAGCAACTTTGGGATCAAAATCGGACTAATAAGGAATTACAAGATTAAATTGAAAAACACAAAGTTTTTAGACTTTTTGTGGAGAAGACAAAAGTTACTCACCAAAATGGATTATAACCCGTTCGTCGCCTAAGGTAAAAATCTCTAAAACTTAGGTTTCCCTTACATGGTTATTGAAAGCAAATTAAATAATATTATTTATTATTTAATTTTATTTCACACATGAGTGGATAATATAGAAAAGAAGTTGTGGATAACTTCTATATATTTGAAAATTACGTGGGATTTTCAACAGACTAAGAAATGATATTCAATCTATTTGGTACGCGCTCTCCCTAAAACTAAAACGTGAAAAACGCAGAAACAGAGAAAAAGATTTTTCTCAATTATCACATATGATACATGATCAGGGCACTTAACATTGTGAATAGTGAATCAACTCGTGTGATTGAATTCCTGATAATGAGATTCCATTCCGTACGTAGAATTCAACCGGGTTCTATTTCTTCCGCTGCTATATTCTGGAATTGAGGTTAGTGGTTTTCTAAACCCCGTATTCCAACAATGGTATCAGAGCCATTGTGTTGGAATCTCGTATGCTTTTACGATTCTCGCACGTTTATATGCCCTGTATGTGTGATATGACCTGTTTTCGCGATTGAATTGCATAAGTTTTAAATTTTTTCAATTTTTTGATTTATTGAAATGGACTAATTGGGGCCTGAAAATTTTACTGTATGTGCGTGATATGATGTAGAATGTATCTGTAAAATTTCAGAATTTTTGGCCAAGCCGTTTGTGCGAATTAAATCGATCTTTGAAAAAAATTTCGTGAACTTTGATAGCGAATTGCGAACAGTACAAAATGATATTTGGTATGTTCTTTGTACTGAGTTAATCTATGTTGGAAGACGATTCCAATGGCATATTATTGCTTGATTTTGGTTGAGAACCGAGTGAGATATGATTTTTTTAAGTTTCTCACATTTTTGGGACCAAATCGCAAAGTTTCAGAAAACTTAGGGGTCCTACTTTGGGAATTCGATTTATCTGGAGGACCTAATAGCAATTGTTTGTGTTGGAAAATTTAGAGTTTTGATGAAAGTTCCAAAACAAATGTAATAGGATCAGTCAGACCTGTTATCTGACTGATGTTTTTAATACCAGCTAAGATGACTTGTTGATAATTATTGTATAGAACAACTGATGTATAAGATAGGTCATATATTGAGGGGGAACTCAATATGTATAGGTCAGATCTAAAGATCAGCTGAGAACAAAAGACCAGCTGAAGTCAGAAGGCCAGAAGGCAAGGGAAAGACAAGAGATCAGACGATCTGATAAAGTCAGATGATCAGAGTGAAATCATGAAGCTCAAATTCAGAAGACCTGAAGATCAGATGACTACCAGAAGATTAGACCAGAAAACCTACATCATCCAAGTCTGCTAGTTGAGCTAAGACAACTGGCACCAGAAGACTCTATCAGGTAGACTGATCAATTGTAACTGATCAGGTCAGCTCACACCAGGTGTCAACTAATGTTTCACCAAATCATACGTTGTTGATCTGAACAAGAAGAATGTCAACTTTAGTTGGTGAACAAACTCTGACATGCTGTACTTGTTAACCAATAAGAACAAGACAAGTATGATCTGAGCCGACAATACGGGATTTGGTGCTACTTGGTCAAACGGCTATAAGAAACAACTATCCATGCTTTCGGCCATGCCGTCCCTGAAGCACGTCACATCAAATCCTACATATCTACCAAATATAGCCGAAAATTCAAATTGCACTCCAACGGCTCTTTGATTTCGGGGTCTATAAATATGGGATTCCTCTTCAGAGTGAAGATACGGAAATTATCAAGAAGCTCATACTATAGCCAAATTTCCGCACGAAGAACACAACCTTGAAGATTATTTTTCTAAAGTGTTCATCCCATAGTTCTTAGCACAGAAATCTCATCCTCTAGCTGCTAGGCTACTTAAATACTAGGATAGATTTCAAAGTTGGAACAAACAACAAATCTTACCCAAAACCCAAAGTTAGGTTAAGTTTGTTTAACAAGATTTCAGACTAGGGTTTCTAGTTCTGATTACTAGGATCGGTTGAGTGAGAGCTCTATAAATATATGTTGGTGTAATGTGTTGGACTAACACAATAATCTAAGTCCAGTTGGTTAAGTTGGTTAAGTTGGTGCCCCTTGTGATAGGGAAGAGTGGACGTAGGACTGGTTGTCCGAACCACTATAAATCTTGTGTGCATTTACCTGTTTGATTAACTACTTTACACTATTGCACACAACCTTGATTAAATCTGCATACATATTCTGAGTTAGGATCAGCTAGCACCAAGCTATTGATCTGATCAAATTGACTCCGTAGTCATCTGATTGAAAACAGCTTCGGAATCTAATTTGTCATAAACTGGTTTTTCACACGGGTATAAACTAGCTTCCGCACAATCAGTTAAACTGATAGACACCGAACTGATCTGCCCTCAGGCGATCAGTAAGTTGAATATCGGTCCAAACGGATTCACTTGCACTATGATCAGGCAAACTGCAATCACTCCTGATCTGCACAAAAAAGTTTTCAGAAGTCTATTCACCCCTCCCCTCTAGACTTCTGCCCTCACGAAACCCGTTCGGGACCTACAAGTGGTATTAGAGCAGTGGTTCTATAGACCACTGGCTTTGAATATCATCGGTTCTTAAGGAAGAATCTTTGTGGTCACTTGAACTGATCTTGAAAAACCTTTCCAAATCTCATTTGTTTTCAAACTCACAATCAACATGGATAATACTTCGGGTATGTATCATGATTTACCTAAATTTTCCATTGATGAGTATGCAGACTGGACGATATACATGAGAAACCATCTCGGATCAATAAGCAGCAGGATGATGGAAGTTCTTGAACGAGGACCCATCATCATCTACCATGACAACCCAGCTGTTGGAGGTGATCAAGACTTTCCAGCTGGAAGTCTTATCAGAATGAGTCCCGCCTTGATGGATGCTGAAGAGAGAAAGCTGTACACTCTGGATACGATAGCCAGACACATAATCATGAAGACCATGGACAAGATAACCAGAGAAAAGATAAAGTATCTCAAGATGCCCAAAACGGATGTGGGATAAGCTTTATTTGAAATGTAGGAAATGATCGATTAAAGATAGCAGTTGCAGTTTAACCGGTGAAATTTGAGAAACTTAAGATGCTACCAAATGAAACCATCAATGAGCTCGATGGAAGAATCACCATATCAGTCAACAAGCTACGGGAACTTGGACGAGAAATGTCAAATAAAGATATCAACTACAAAATCTTGAGATCTCTGACTAAGAAGTGGAATATGAAGTCACAGTAATAAAGGATTGTCAAGATATTGCTAAGATGAAGCCAAGCAACTTGTTCCTGAGTCTTAAAGCCCATGAGTTCGATCTGATCGAAAGAGGGCAAGAAGAAGAAGACGAGTCGCCTGCTGAAGCCACACCTGCCACATCAAAATCTGTTGCATTCAAAATGGGCAAAGAAAGAACTCAAAGTCTCTTGAACTCAGAGGGAAATATTATAAACTTAAATGAATAGATTGCTTTGCTAACCAGAAAACTTGAAAAATCTAACATCCAACTTGGTAAGTATCGCAGATTTTACAGGGATTATCAAAACAGCAGAGGAAGAGATAGGAGGCCAGCTGACAGATCTCCAGAAAGGACCAGATCTGATGATCGTAGAGAAGATCGCAGAGAAGATAATAAAAGAAATGATCGGTCTGATGAAAGGAGAGACAACAGATCTGAGAGAAGAAACTCAGACTACAATCAGACAGGTAAGTCACCTGACAGATTCTACAGATGAAATGACTCACCTGGCAGAAAGAGTTCCGTGGATCGTGGAACATGTTTCAACTGTGAGAAACCAGGTCATTACAGCGCAGATTGCCCAGACCTGACACCAAAAGAAAGAGAAGAGAAGCGGAACAGAAGATAGCAACGCTATAGAGATAGAAAAGCCATGGTTGCCGATACATCTGAAATTGATGATTCTTATCCGCTTTTCCGAGGATTGAGCTACTCATCCGTAGAAGATTTACGTTTTGATAAGCAACGGCCGATAATTTCTACCACTACGATGATCGATATTCTCTTCGATGATGAAATCATCCGATGGCTAAAAGGAAGACCAATCCGAGGTAACCTCTAAACCTACGCTCTTTCGGTTTCCACACCACTATGATTATTTTTCTTTGGAGAGGTTGACTTGCAGCTCCATTCTGAGCAATTGCTTGATGATATCTTTAACGCAATAGACACATATACGATAGTGGAAGCTAAAAACGATAAGCTAAGGATTGAAAATACTCGACTTTGTTAAGGAAAATCTTTGTCGAAGAAAGCAATTGAACTAAAATCAGCTGAAGCTGCTCAGAAGATAACTGAAGAACTGAAAGTTCTGAAAGTTAATTCTTCTGATCAGGAGAAGCAAATTAAGGAACAACTAGCTATCAATAAACAACAGCTGATGATTTTAAAATCTTACAAGCCAAGTTTGATGAACTCTTTCGACTACATGAGAGTCTGAAATTAACTGAGGATAGTGTACGTAAGAAAATACAGGTTTTCATGAAATCTTCGAAAACCGTTCAGGATATAAACATCTATTTTCAAACGACAACTAATAAGAAGGGAATTGGGTATAAAAACCCTTCTACATCCTCAAAAGCCCCGTCTGATTCACTTCAGAAAAGTATAATCAAACGAGTTTCTGTTAAAGATACAAATAAAGCTAAAATCATGTCGGATAAGGAACAAACCGGTGAAGCAGTAAAGCAGATGCCTAATCAGAAAGGGAACATAAATGGACCCCAACTGATCAAGCATCAGCTGAGGAATCAACAGAAGAACCCAGTTCTTCTGAAGAGACCTCAACCTGATCAACATATTAGGTATCAGAAAAGACAACCTCTTAAAGGGAAATCTGATCTGAAACCTAATCAGATCAAGCTGCCTAACAGGCAAGCCAAAGGTAAACTGCTAAATCCATCTATGCCAATAAGATATGAATCTTTTAATAGTAGCAGTCGTACCTACCCTTACAATCAGAAACCTAGGGAGCGCTTTTTTGAGCCTCTTGGGTTAAAAAGAAGACAAACAACAAGAAAAAATCCCAAGTCTTCTGATTCACCCAAGGCTCGCACAAATAATCATACTGATCAGAATGCATATGAAGAGATGTATGATTATGTAGATGTTTATGGGAGACAAATCAGGCCTTTTGATCTATCTGATTACAATAGAAGTGCCCTGTTTGTATGGATCCCTAAAACAAACTCTAACCCCCCAGCACCCAATCCAAAAGGGGTACCTAAAACCTGATTTGATTGCAGGTTCGCGTGAGTTTGGCCAACAAGGGAGGTGTACAAGCAACTATCCGGTACATCGATAGTGGATGCTCAAGTCACATGACTGGAAGCAAACATCTCCTTAGCTCTTACACAGAACAAGAAGGCCCACGTGTACTCTTTGGTGATGATAACTTTGGTTTTACCAGAGGATTCGGAACCTTAGAGAATGATGATGTACATGTTACTGGAGTCTCGTAAGTCGAAGGTTTAAAGCATAATCTGTTATCAGTTTCACAATTCTGCGACAACGGATTCAGTTTTGAGTTCTCGACTGATCAGTGTACTATCAAGAATCGAGCTACTCAACAAATCTTGTTAACTGGTTCAAGGAAAGGTACGATTTATACAGCAGATTGGAACAATTGTCCAAGAAATGCATGCCTGATTGTCAAGAGTTCAAAAGGTAGCAGTTGGCTCTGGCACAAGAGAATGAGTCATCTGAACTTTAAAACTCTTAACAAGATAGCAAGGATGTCTTTGGTTGTTGTTGGTCCCAATTTGAAAACCCATGAATGCGGAAAATACCATGTAAAGCATATAAAACAGGGGTGAGGGAATGGTGGTTCCAATTTTTTTTTTGCTTTTAAGAACGATGTGTGTTTTGCTTATAATCAAATGCATATGGCAAGTAAGAACATAAAGCAGTAAAGAACACACGATTTTTATAGTGGTTCGGAGTCCAACTCCTACATCCACTCTTTCCTTCAGCAGGGGCACCAACTTAACCAACTGGACTTAGTTTAACGTGTTAGTCCAACACCCAACAGATGTTTACCGAGTTCACACTCAAACGGGACTTATCTCCCTCACGGGATTGCCTACCCTCCCTTTCGGGATTGCTAGATGTTTACCGAGTTCACACTCAAACTGGACTTATCTCCCTCACGGGATTTCCTACCCTCCCTTTCGGGATTGCTAGATGTTTACCGAGTTCACACTCACCTACAAACTTATCCAACCAAACTTATTTGGGTAAGGTTTGTTTGGTTTCCAACTAGGTTGAGATTTTTCCTTACATTTGTTTAGCCTCAATGCTAAGGATGGGAAAATCTCTCTAAGCTTAGGCTATTACATTTGTGCTTAGATCTAGGGTAGAACACTTTTGAATATATGTGTGTATTTCTTGCTCAGTGTTCTATGGTGAAAATGCTGGATAATTTAGCTATGTAGCTCGATGATTCACACATTTCTCCACTTCCACACTTAATTTGATTGAATAACTTGTATTTATAGTGTGGATTTTAATGTTACCGTTGGATGGAGTCACATTCAAATCCATACTATTCTGTAGCTTTTTGCAGCTTTTTCAGGCCTGTTGTCTTCCTCTCATTGGTCCACGTCAGCTGAATCTAACGGCTATATTCTTCAGGATTTTTTGAGTCTTCAGGTTTTTTCTGAGTCTCAGGTTTCTTCTGAGTCTTAGGTTTCTCTGAGTCTTCAGGATTCTTGATTCAGCAGACTTCTCTTGGCCGGATCTTGTGCGATCGGTATCTCGACTTTTCAGACTAACCGGAGTTGACTCTTGACTTGAAAATCGACCCTCAGTCACTAGCTTTTCAGCTAACCCGATCATCGATGGCGTTACGATTCTCGATGAACATGACTTGGATGACTTCTCTTACGATTTCTTCTGCTTTGATCGATCCGCTCTCACGATCGGATCGATGCTATTTATCAGTCAACATCTCGGTTTATCGCATCGATTAGTACATCAAGTTAGCATATCGGGTTAGTTGCATCGGGTTAGCTTATCGATCTCGATCGCGTCGATCTCGTCGATCTCATCTGCT
Organism: Stenogyne calaminthoides; assembly: GCA_037126765.1. Classification (NCBI taxonomy): domain Eukaryota; kingdom Viridiplantae; phylum Streptophyta; class Magnoliopsida; order Lamiales; family Lamiaceae; genus Stenogyne; species Stenogyne calaminthoides. The sequence continues at coordinate 2,876,865 of JBBCBC010000035.1, forward strand.
CCTCTTCGATCGCAACCTCCTCTCTTACGATGCGGTCATCTAATCTTACATTCGGTGGCTTAGCTTTTCTTTTCTTCTAATTTTGCTCAGCTCATCAGTTAACTCCGGAACTCATCTTACTCATCCGATCTCGATCGGTCTAAATGCGGCCTACCTATCGATCTCGTCGTCTTAAATGCGATTTTGTGAGTTCCCCCTCAACTTTTTCTCTCGTTCCCCCTCAACTTGTTATCTGTAGATTAGCTTCAAAAACACAAGTTGATAATGTTTTGACATAATTCATCAAAACTAAAATATCCCAACAATTTCCCCCTTTTTGATAATGATGCCAAAACATTAAAATATATGCATTTATACAAATATCGGGTTTTTGTTTAAAAAGATTAGTTCAGGTGGTCACTTTGAAATCAGTGATCTTTTGAACTCCCGCTCTGATACCAATTGTTGGTCCCGATTTGAAAACCCATGAATGCTGAAAATACCATGTAATGCATATAAAATAGGGGTAAGGGAATGGTGGTTCAAATTTTTTTTTTTGCTTTTAAGAACGATGTGTGTTTTACTTATAATCAAATGCATATGGCAAGTAAGAACATAAAGCAGTAAAGAACACACGATTTTTATAGTGGTTCGGATTCTAACTCCTACATCCACTCTTCCCTTCAGCAGGGGCACCAACTTAACCAACTGGACTTAGTTTAACGTGTTAGTCCAACACCCAACATATATTTACCGAGTTCACACTCAAACAGGACTTATCTCCCTCACTGGATTGCCTATCCTCCCTTTCGGGATTGCTAGATGTTTACCGAGTTCACACTCACACGAGACTTATCTCCCTCACGGGATTACCTACCCTCCCTTTTGGGATTTCTAGATGTTTACCGAGTTCACACTCACCTACAAAATTATCCTACCAAACTGATTTGGGTAAGGTTTGTATGGTTTCCAACTAGGTTTAGATTTTCCCTTACATTTGTTTAGCCTCAATGCTAAGGATGGGAAAATCTCTCTAAGCTTAGGATATTACATTTTTGCTTAGATCTAGGGTAGAACACTTTTGAATATATGTGTGTATTTCTTGCTCAGTGTTCTATGGTGGAAATGCTGGATGATTTAGCTCTGTAGCTCGATGGTTCACACATTTCTCCACTTCCACACTTAATTTGATGGAATAACTTGTATTTATAGTGTGGATTTGAATGTTACCATTGGAAGGAGTCACATTCAAATCCATACATTCTGTAGCTTTTTGCAGCTTTTTCAGGCTTGTTGTCTTCCTCTCATTGGTCCATGTCAGCTGAATCTAACGACTATATTCTTCAGGATCTTCTGAGTCTTCAGGTTTCTCTGAGTCTCAGGTTTTTTCTGAGTCTCAGGTTTCTCTGAGTCTTCAGGATTCTTGATTCAGCAGACTTCTCTTCATTGGATCTTATCGTCGGGTATCTTACGATTTTCGAGACTGGCGAGTTCGACTCTTACGTCTTGAAAATCGGACCCTGGTCACTAGCTTTTCGGGCTAATTGATCATCGATGGCGTTCGATTCTCGGTGAACATGACTTGGATGACTTCTCTTCCGATTTCTTCCGCTTTGATCGTTTCACTTTGATCGGATCAAGATAACTTATCAGTCGGACATCTCGGTTTATCTGCGTGATTAGTACATCAGGTTAACATATCAGGTTAGTTGCATCAGGTTAGCTTATCTGATCTCGATCACGTCTGATCTCGATCAGTCTTATCTGCTCCTCTTCTGATCTGCAACCTCCTCTTCTGATCTGGTCATCTAATCTTCTGATCAGCTGGCTTAGCTTTTCTTTTCTTCTAATTTTGCTCAGCTCATCAGTTAACTCTCGGAACTCATCTTACTCATCCGATCTCGATCAGTCTCGTCTGCAGCCTCGTTTGATCTCGATTGTCTTCGTCTGATTTCGTGAGTTCCCCCTCAACCTTTTCTCTCGTTCCCCCTCAACTTGTTATCTGTAGATTAGCTTAAAAAACACAAGTTGATAATGTTTTGGCATAATTCATCAAAACTAAAATATCCCAACAATTTCCCCCTTTTTGATAATGATGCCAAAACACTAAAATATATGCATTTATACAAAGATCGGGTTTTTGTTTAAAAAGATTAGTTCAGATGGTCACTTTGAAATAAGTGATCTTTTGAACTCTCGCTCTGATACCAATTGTTGGTCCCGATTTGAAAACCCATGAATGCTGAAAATACCATGTAATGCATATAAAACAGGGGTGAGGGAATGGTGGTTCCAATTTTTTTTTTTTGCTTTTAAGAACGATGTGTGTTTTGCTTATAATCAAATGCATATGGAAAGTAAGAACATAAAGCAGTAAAGAAAACACGATTTTTATAGTGGTTCGGAGTCCAACTCCTACATCCACTCTTCCCTTCAGCAGGGGCACCAACTTAACCAACTGGACTTAGTTTAACGTGTTAGTCCAACACCGAACATATGTTTACCAAGTTCACACTCAAACGGGACTTATCTCCCTCACGAGATTGCCTATCCTCCCTTTCGGGATTGCTAGATGTTTACCGAGTTCACACTCACACGGGACTTATCTCCCTCACGGGATTGCCTACCCTCCCTTTCGGGATTGCTAGATGTTTACCGAGTTCACACTCACCTACAAACTTATCCTACCAAACTGATTTGGGTAAGGTTTGTTTGGTTTCCAACTAGGTTGAGATTTTCCCTTACATTTGTTTAGCCTCAATGCTAAGGATGGGAAAATCTTTCTAAGCTTAGGATATTACATTTGTGCTTAGATCTAGGGTAGAACACTTTTGAATATATTTGTGTATTTCTTGCTCAGTGTTCTATGGTGGAAATGCTGGATGATTTAGCTATGTAGCTCGATGGTTCACACATTTCTCCACTTCCACACTTAATTTGATGGAATAACTTGTATTTATAGTGTGTATTTGAATGTTACCATTGGAAGGAGTCACATTCAAATCCATACTATTATGTAGCTTTTTGTAGCTTTTTCAGGCTTGTTGTCTTCCTCTCATTGGTCCACGTCATTTTGAATCTAACAATTTATATTCTTGAGGATCTTCCGAGTTTTCGGGGTTTCTCACGAGTCTCGAGTTTTTTCTGAGTCTCAGGTTTCTCTGAGTCTTCAGGATTCTTGATTCATTGAGACTTCTCTTGGCCGGATCTTGTACGTCGGTATATTGACACTTTCGGACTAAGCGATTTCACTCTCTTACTTGAAAAATTTTTCTCGGTCACTAGCTTTTCGAGGCTAGCGATCGATCATCGGTAGTGTTACGATTCTCGGTGAACATGACTTGGATGACTTCTCTTACGATTTCTTCTCTTTGATCGATCGGCTCACTTTGATCGACGATCGATTATGCTTATCAGTCGGCATCTCAGTTTATCTGCATCAGATTAGTACATCAGGTTATCATATCAGGTTAGTTGCATCAGGTTAGCTTATCTGATCTCGATCATGTCTGATCTCGATCATGTCTGATCTCGATCAGTCTCATCTGCTCCTCTTCTGATCTGCAACCTCCTCTTCTGATCTGGTCATCTGATCTTCTGATCAGCTGGCTTAGCTTTTCTTTTCTTCTAATTTTGCTCAGCTCATCAGTTAACTCCGGAACTCATCTTACTCATCTGATCTCGATCAGTCTCGTCTGCAGCCTCGTCTGATCTCGACCCTCAACTTGTTATCTGTAGATTAGCTTCAAAAACACAAATTGATAATGTTTTGGTATAATTCATCAAAACTAAAATATCCCAACAGTTGAGGGTCTTCCGAATGAGGTATTATCTAAGGATCAGACATGTGTTGCATGTCAGAAGGGAAAACAGGTTAAAGCCTCATTCAAGGGAATCCCTGGACCAGCATCCATCAGAGTATTGCAACTGCTCCATATGGACTTATTTGGACCAGTTACACCAGTCAGTCTCAGCGGACGCAAATATACTCTGGTAATCGTGGATGATTATTCCAAGTTTACCTAGGTTGTATTCTTGTATAAGAAGAATGAGACAACAACAAAGATACCCGAGCTGCTCAAGAAACTACAGAATGAGAAGGGTGTCAGTATAGTGAAAATCAGATCAGATAAAGGTACAAAATTTCTGAATTCTTTTATTACTGATTTTTGCACTAAGTTTGGTATACATCATGAGACATCAGCTGCAAGAACGCCACAACAGAATGGTGTAGCAGAACGGAGAAACAGAACACTCAAAAAGAAGTTCGCGCAAGACTATGTTTTTGAACATGCAACACCAAGCCGTTTCTAGGCAGAAGCCATCAATACTGCATGCCACACTCAGAACAGATGCTCTCTGACTAAGGCTCACTACAAAACACCCTATGAACTGTGGAAGGGCAGAAAACCTCGTGTTTCTTACTTCCATGTTTTTGGGTGCAAGTGTTTCATACACAACAATGGGAAGAGTCAGTTGAAGACTTTTGAGGCCAAGTCAGATGAGGGTATATTATTAGGATATTCCTCATCCAGCAAGGCTTTTAGGGTTTACAACAGGCGAACCCTAGTTGTGGAAGAAACACCTCATGTGGTCTTTGATGAGACATCTTCTGAACAAGAGAAATCGCCTCGAAACAAAAAAGTACCAAATCAACAAATTGACGATGAGCGAAGAAAATGGATCGGCTAAGTATCAAGGAAAAAGGATCGAACACGAACGTGTATATTCCGAACTTGATCTTGCCGATTCACCGGTCAATCGGACCCTAAGATGCGATAACCGTCAATGAAGAATTTGGTACAACCGAGACAAAGATCAACTAAACCATCTGGTTCAGGGGGAACACCTGAAGTTCCTACGGACAGACATCAGTACTTGATGAGTCCAACATCAGCTGAGACTTGTCCATGTCAAGTGGATCATAATTCTGCACCACTCCCAATCACTAGTAATGAACTACTATCAGAAGAGGATGATGTTCTCCAAACTGATACATATCAGAAAAGAAGGACCTGGGTAACCAGTCATCTAAATGATCTGACCATCTGAGACCCATTTGATAGAGTCAAAACTAGACATCAGATTGGTGAAAGTGCCATGTATTGTCGTTATCTGTCTTTGAAGGAACCAACTGAAGTAGAAGAAGCTCTACAAGATGCAAACTGGATTCTAGCCATGCAAGAAGAACTGGAACAGTTTGAGAGGAATCGAGTTTTGAAAAGCGGTGGGACGGAACCCAACTCATCAAGATGTGATTGGCACAAAGTGGGTATTCAAGAACAAGAGCGATAAGAATAATGTCATAACCAGAAATAAGGCAAGACTTGTTGCTAAGGGGTATTCACAATCAGAAGGAATTGATTATGATGAGACCTTTGCACCAGTCGCTCGCCTTGAAGCCATTCGTCTGTTTCTGGCATATGCTGCCCACAGAGGGTTTATTGTGTATCAGATGGATGTTAAGAGTGCATTCTTGAACGGGGTACTAGCTGAGGAAGTTTATGTTGAACAACCTCCAGGCTTTGAAAAAGGCGACCAGGTGTACCGTTTAAGAAAAGCTCTTTATGGCCTGAAACAAGCTCCTCGAGCTTGGTATGATACACTCTCTCAGTTCTTGATAGACAGTGGTTTCACTAAAGGAATAGTGGACATAACCTTAATCAGAATAGAAGATGGAGAAGATATTCTGATGGTTCAGATTTATGTGGACGACATCATCTTCGGATCTCCCAACAAGAGTTTATGTGATAAATTCAGCAAGCTGATGCAAGGGAAGTTCGAAATGTCCATGATGGGTCAGATGAATTACTTTTTGGGTTTACAAGTTAGGCAAAGTACAGAAGGGATATTCATCTGTCAGGCGAAGTACACTAGGAGTTTATTGGCTAAGTTTGGAATTCAAAACTGTAAGGAAGCCAGAATTCCTATGATGACTGGATTCAAGATGGATCCAGATGAGAATGGTCAGAAAACTAATCAGAAAGAATATAGGGCTCTCATTGGATCTTTATTATACCTGACTGCCAGCAGACCTGATATAACTTTTGCAGTAGGTGTATGTGCCAGATTTCAGGCAAATCCAATGCAAAGGCATCTGGAAGCAGCTAAGCGAATTCTTAAGTATCTGAAGCGGACAGTAAACGTTGGTTTATTTTACCCATCAGATGATAATCTAGAGCTTAGTAGGTATTCTGATTCTGATTATGGAGGTTGCAGAATTGACAGGAAGTCAACCTCAGGTACATGTCAGTTTTTAGGTAGTAAACTGATCTCGTGGTTTTTAAAGAAGCAGACATCAGTTGCGACATCTACTACTGAAGCAGAATATATGGCTGCAGGAAGCTGTTGTTCCCAACTGCTCTGGCTTAGTCAGCAACTGAGGCATTATAACATTGTAGCTAAGAACGTACCTATATTCTGTGACAGTAATAGTGTTATTGTAATCACTCAAAATCTTGTTCTACATAAAAGATGCAAGTATGTGGATGTCAGACATCATTTTATAAGAGATCATATTGAAAAGAAGAATATCAGAATGGAAAAGATCCATACTGATAAACAGAAAGCTGATATTTTAACCAAGCCACCAGCGGAGATCAGATTCAGAGAATTATGCAATGAGCTAGGGCTTCTGGATCTCGGAGAAAGTGCACCAGAAATGTTTGGTGGACTAGTCTCCAAGACCAGTTGGTTAAAAGACTGACCAGATAGAAAGAGTCAGTTGAGGAAGGTACCTCAACTGATCAGATCTGATCAGAAAAGAATTATCAGATTAAGGGGGAACTGATCAGATTGGAAGGTTATACTTTGTAAGTCGATTAAGCTATGTTCAACAAGCAAGTTGTATAAGATTAAGGCTACAAATCGCATAAGAAAATAGAAACAAAACAACAATGAAATAATAGAACTTTTCATTGATAAAGACCCGGAGGTCGAATTTACATTACAAGTTACAAGTACAAGAAGACCCGGAGGTCATTACATAAACCCTAAACCATAAACCCTAAGCCTAACCTTAGAAAGGGGGGGAGAGAGGCTTTAAAGATTTTAGAGCCTGATGCTCCCATTTTCCCCCAACCCTAAAAGGGGTGTGAGAGGCTTTGAAATAATCCTAAGCCACCCTCAGAGCTTCGGAGTTAGGAGCGAGAGCGGCGTTGAAGGATTTCTATGCCAGGAGCCCCTAGTCCTAAAATCAATAGGGCTCTCCAGCTGTTAAATGGGACGCAAGTGCCAAAGATATGGTGCAAAGACCATATGGCCACAAGTGTCACATGCAAATAATGAGTTTGATATACGAGGATCAGCTGTTGTCTGATCAAGATCGCATACCAAACTCATGTTTTGTATCAGACTGAGTCTGTTGATGCTAATTCCGTCATCTCGATAGGTACACAAGGTGCATACGATTAGGAGAAGTGTCTTCTCATTTGCGATAGCAGATCCGCCGCCTCGGTAGTAGAGAAGCTTGGCAATAATCGTATGCGTAATCTTTGATGACGATGAAAGCAGTAATAAGGGACGCACAGGGTTGATTTGAGAAGCTAAAATTATTTGAAAAGGGTTAAAGGTTTTTGCTGAAGTTTCACCGGAAATAAGGGTTCACCGAAAAACATGGAGAATAAGCTATTAAGAAGATAAGTATGGTGAACGGGTTATGTTGTGTATAAATCATTGGTCCAATTTATAGAGGCCAAGCAGGGGTGCAAGTGCAAATTTGATTTCTCAAAGCCTTTTAGAGAAATTGGCACCGCAAGGACAGCGCGTAGGAAACACGCGACTGATGATTGGATAAGCTTACGGCGATTGATATCCCAAAGTATCCAGACTATTATTACAAATGTCAAATCGTGCCGACTTAGGGAATGGAGACGACTCTTCTTTTTACAAGACTAAGTTTTGGTGGTAACTCTTATCCCAAGAATTGACTTGGTCTGAATAGAATCAGATTAGGTCAACTGAAATCTGATTACATAAGAGACTGATCAGATGAGGAAGATCAGTGAGTATGATACCTCAACAAATCAGATAAATCAGTCAATAAGTAATCAGAGATAACAGTTGAAGGGGGAACTTCAACTGATCAGGAATGATCAGAAAAGGGAATATCAGACACAAAGTGGAACGGATCAGGTAAACGGGACAGTTGGGAAATTATAAGGATTAGGCAGAAAACTAAGATCAACAAGTGGTACAAACAAACTTCAAGTGGTATTGACTGATTACAATATCAGTCAACCAGATACGCATTTCTATTTCCTTGTTTACTATTTACATAACTGAACTTATCTGATAATATGTGCTTTTACTATACACATACTTTTGTGACGCATACCCTGCAAATCTTTTAATGCGGACATAGGGTATATGTATTAAATGCTACTAAATGTGTTTTTAAATCCAAAAGGTAATCGCACGTGCATATCCTAACCACACAATCAAAAGTGCTCAATCTGGATCGTTTATCCTTTTCAAACGTTTGTTCTTCTAGTCTCGATTTTCCCTCCTTCCTTTTATAAGCTTCATCGAAACCCTACCAGAGTACTTTTCTCAAAATTCTTGCGATTTATTCTCTGCAAACTCACAATTATTGTTTGCGCTTCAAAGTTTTTCTTGCGATTCAACCTATTTCAAAATCGAAAAGCAAAATCTGGTAATTTCTGGTTATTTGATGAATTACTTTCCTAAAATCCATTGATCTTATAGATTACGTCTATTTATGTTATCCTGTGTTATGCCTTATCATCTCTTGGTATCTGAATGTATCCATCGGTTACTAGGTCTGATAATCAATATGTGATATCTTTATGGTTATGCACAAATTTTAATCGAGTCTATCTTGTTGTAGATGGCTAATCACGGATTGGGCAAAATTATGTGTAACTATGCGGATTTGGCAACCAAAATTGTATTTCCCCCTTTTTGATGATGCCAAAACCTATCTTGTTACAGAACATTTAACCTATACTCAGGTTTCAGTTTTTCTTATTACAAGATTGGTATATCTCCCAACAAACAATCTCCCAACAATTTCTTAAGCAATGAATTTCCCAACAATTTCATCACCAAACAACATTCAGGCATATCAAAAGTAAAGACATGTAAAGTAAGATAATGAGGTATTATCTTTGAGCATAAATGATAAAGTTTCGTTGATGAATGGTAGACAGTTACAAATTACAATGAACTTATCTGAAAAACAAAAAGAAAAAGACAAAAGATAAGGAAATTACAAGAGTCTTCTGAGTTTTGATCTCCAGTCTTCTTTTGCTCTTCAGCTCGGGCTCTTCAGTTCTCTTATTCCACCTCATCAGCACGCACTTCAAGGTTGAACATTCCATAATATCTTTTCTTCAGTGCATCTCTTTCTTTGATGATATCAGGATTGTTCCCTGTCAGGCCCAACTGAATGGCGTACTGAGCAATCTCCTGAGAAATGGCTGTTTCATTCACCAAACCATTCTCCAGCCTAGGAGAAGGGTACGAGTATGGACCAAGGGCTGTTATCTGAACCTTTCCTTCATCCGCAAGATTGATCCTGCCTTGAAGATACTTCGGATAAAAGGCCAGGAGATAGTCAATGAAAGCCTCATTGGGATCTGAGCTCTCCCCTCTCCATTCTCTTAGCACATCATAGTAGAACCAAAAAGTTTTCTTGATTTCTTCCCACGCATCGTTGAACTGGATTGGCATCCACTTGTCAACATGCGGCCATTTCTGCGCTTGTGCTGTCCCTCTCCTCTTGCTCGCGAACTTCTTGAAACCACTCCTTCGCCTCTGCTCTTATTCCATCTTCTTTCTGATCACGGGTACTCCAGAAACCGAAGCAGCAGTTTTCTTGGCTTGCTCAACTTGGAGTGATCTTAGAACACTTCTTGCATTGAAGACTTTATTTTGAGGTTCTTTCTCAGACTCTTCAATATCCAGTATTAGCTTCCTCTGAATTGGCTTAGAAGCCTTAGCTCTTTTACCTTCAGGATCAACAAAAGCCACAGCCTTCCTTTTGATTGGCATTTCAGCTCCAGCTTGGCTTGTCCCAACTCTTCTTCTATCACTCAGTTTCTCTGCAGCTACTTCTTGCGTTGTTTCTTCAGAAACCTGAGTGTAGATGGACTTCTCCACCTTTTTGAACTTCAGCTTTTCAGTGGCTTCGACTTCTTGCATGGCTTCAACAATCTTTTTCTTCTCTGCTTCCTTGTCAGCCTTTCCTTTCAAAGTATGTTCCAATAATTTTCTCAGATCAGCTCCGGGTCTTCCCCCTTTCTTGGAACCATACTTTGGCAGAAGTCTGGAGAGTGCTGTGTCCATATGATACTGCTCCTTGCTGACACTACGCACTTCTCCTACCAACTGATCTTGCTCTTCTTCGAGCCTTCTTAGGTGGTTCTTTGCCACGGAGAACTCTTCAGACATCTGGGCAAATTGGCTGGAGAGAGCTTCTTTGAACATGTCTGTCATCTTGGCCATGAGCATTGAGCTCATCTCCTCAACATCATTCTTGACTAGCATCTCATTCTTCTCCACCAATTTTGCTTCAAGATATTCAGTCCTTTCCTGATGCTCCTTCTTCAGCTCTGCACTTATCTCAGCTTTGACCCCATCTATTTTCTCTTCCATCTTTCCTTCTATGGAGGTCAGCTTCTCAGTCAGAGTGTTCTGAAGTTGTAACAGGTCTGAAGAAGAACTCAAACTGTCCATCTTTGTGGACTGGTTGGCCAACACCTCCTCAATCTGAGCAACTTTGTTCATGATTGGCTCAACCTTCTCCAATTTCTCCATAATAGGAGTGAGATCAATCTCAAGAGTATAAGAGATCTGTTGTTTCTCCTGAACTGGTACTTCAGCCCGAGTCTCAGTCTCAACCTGAGATTCAGCATCACCCTGAGCTTGAGTGTCCACCTGAACCCCTGTCTGCATATCAGACATTTCAGAGTTAAAGATAAAACTTTCAGTAATCTTGGCATAATTTTTAATAGTGCCAAAAGTTACCTGAAGGCTAACTTCAGTCTGAGGATGTTTGACAGCAGGCTCTCCAGCCTCAGTTCTTTCCTCCTCCCTCTGAGATTGACTCTCATCATCTCCTTGTTGGTCCCCATCTTGAGATTTGTCTTTGGAGCTTGGGGCACTAACTTCAGCATCCTTCCTCTCAGCAACTTTCTTCTTAACCAGCTCATCAAAGTCAGAAGTTTTCATCCTGAGCTTGGTTTTTCTGAATCCTGAGAATTCAGTAAGCACGACTGTTTCCTCATTCCACCAGTCTCCACCTCTGAATGAAGCGATGTTGAGCATTTCAGGAAGAGTCTGGTTGAGGATATAGACTGCTGACCTCAATCTGAAGAAGATGTCTTGGAGGTCAGGGAATGAGCTAAGCTCAAGGTAGCGGTCTAGAATGAACCGTTACCCCTTGCTTCGCCACTCAGTCTCTTTAGCTTCGCCCTTCTTTAGCTTCGGGCTCTCAGGTTCAGTAGGAAAATCTGCTGAAGGATCAACAAATGGATCTCTCAGGAGCTCATCAAGGTCCAACAGCTCCTGAGGCTCAGCAATATCTGAGGATTGGGCAGGCAGCTCCTCAGTCTGAATCTGAATTGGTTCTGAGGTCTGAGCAGACACTTCCTCAGCAGGAATCTGAGCTTGCTCTGAGGTCTGAGCAGGCACTTCCTCAGCAGGAATCTGAGCTGTCTCTGAGGTCTGAGGTCCTTGGAAGATTTCTTGAGAGAACTTGTCAGTGCTTAGTGATGTCTCAAGAACCTCAGAGAAGACTTGCTCCTCAGTTTGCTCCTGTGCCGTGGATATAACCTGAGCCAACACTTGCAAAGGCGATTTCTGAGCTTTTTGGCCCTCAGGTTGTATCTCCTCAGGCTCACTCTCCTCCTCATCAGTGACAATCACCATTCTTCTGCGCTTTGGAGCAAGGGTCTTCTTCTTCAATATTTCACCCTTCTCCCTCTTGATCTCCAACAAAGCCTTCCCCCTGGCTTTTTGGGCTTCTTCAGTAGCAGCAGGTGATTCCACTTTCTTCTCTTTCTTCCCTTTTAAAGTCTTCTTGGTGGCAACAGGCTTGAACATCACCTTAGACTTTGGGAATGGAGTGCAGTCGGCAAAGATATCCTCCTCTTCTCGGCACATCTCCAAAATAAAGGAGATCTTGGTCGCATGGAGTATCTTACCTTTTATTGAGATTGATCCATCCTCCTTCTTTATGAGCTTGGCTTGGTCACTCACCACTTTAATCAGATATCTCAGCCAGTTGAAATCCTTGGTGGGTGAATCTTCTATTGCCGCCATTAATCGGAGCTTGGGAGTGCTAATCTGCTCAAAACTCCCCGATCGACTCATAATACACTTACTAACAATGTCCATCAAAACTCTGTACTTCGGCTTCAAATGCAGTTTATTTAATGTCGCCTCAAACTTAATAGGATGCTCAGATATCCTATCAAGATATTCTTGCTCCCTTCCTAACATATACATCGTGGGATCCTCTCCTCTATCGCACAACTCAAAAACATCATTCAAATTTCTGGGAACAATATACAACTCTCGTACAAAATCTACATATTTCGTACTATGTTCTAGATGCGAAACAGAAATCCGAGAATCCATACAAACCTCATCATCTAATTTTAGATTAGAGACGAACTCTATTACCTCTTTAGAGTATTCGACCTCTGGTTGGCTTGCGACGAGGTTTGTGAGTTTTGCTAATCGGATCATGTGGAGCGCCTCTTCTTCATGAGCCGCGTTGGATGTACTTTCCAGTGAAACCACATACTCATACCATGGCTTATTGGATTCAGTCAGTTTGTCGAATATTGTGTAAGTCATTTTGGGAATTTTGAAGGTTTAGGGTTTTGGAATGATGAAGATTTTCTGGGCAAAGGGGTTTTATTTGCAGAGTGTTTTTGGGAGACGAAGGTTAATAAAATGGCTTGAAAGGTTTTGCAAATGAATATATAGAGTGAGATCGTGGGAAATCATGTGATTAATTAAAATCAACGGTTAAGATTGATCCACCGACTAATCGGGTATGCGAAAGGACGATCCATCGAAAAGTTACACCGCCATTTTATCCTTATTGGTGATTAATTGACACAGAGCAATTAATAACTGTTGACCTTCCTCGGTATTTCAAAGATCCCGCCCATAAACATTCTTCAGGTGTTTTGTATTTATTGCAAATGATTTCTGAGTTTCAGTTAAGCAATAAATGAGTTGCATGAGTCTTTACTTCTTCAGACTAATTTTCCTACCAGTCTTACTGAGTATTGACCTTTATAAAATGTCAAGATGATCTCGAGTCTTGAATGGGTTCAAGATAATACCGAAATCTTCGACCTTCAATACACCGAGTTTCCCAATACTCGATTCAAGTATTTTCAATTTTATCTCCGAGTTTTCGGTAGAATCTGAGAAAACTTCATGCATCCGAAAACCTTCAATTTTTGATTTACTCTATACACTGGATCCAACATCCCTAATTCAATCGATAGTTCACGAAATCTTGATTCACCCAAAGGTTTAGTCAAGATATCGACTCTCTGCTTATCAAGTATGAATTTTCTCCATCCGATGTCCTTTTTCTCGACATGATCTCGATGAAGTGATGTCGATATCCACATGCTTGCATCGGTGTGCAATCTGGGATTTTTGTGAAATAGCAATGGCACTATTATTGTCACAAAATATTGGTACTTAATTGGCTACAACTTTATAATCCCTTAATTGTTGTCTGAGCCAAAGAATCTGAGCATAGCAGCTTCCTGCAGCCATGTATTCAGCTTCAGTAGTACTAGTTGCTACTGAGGTCTGTTTCTTCAAAAACCAGGATATCAGTTTACTTCCTAGAAATTGACAAGTTCTGTAGTGGACTTCTGTCAATTCTCTGACCTCCATAATCGACATCGAATAACCCGGTTAATTCAAGGTTATCATCATTTGGATACCACAATCCTCTATTCACTTTGTGCCCTTAAGATATTTCGAAGATTTTTGGCGACCTCCATGTGACTAGCCTTAGGATTAGCTTGGTATCTTGCACATATCCCAACAACAAATGTTATATCCGGCCTACTTGTTGTGAGATAGAGCAATGATCCAATGATCCCTCTATAATCGGTGTGACTTCTTGATTTGCCTTAGGATCAGGATCCATCTTGTAGTTAGTATTCATGGGAATTTAAGCGCATTGCAATTTTGTACACCATACTTGGCAATCAGATCTCTGGTGTACTTTGCTTGGTTGATGAAGATTCCTTCCTTTGATTGTTTCACTTGAAGTCCTAGAAATAAATTCATCTCCCCCATAATAGACATCTCAAACTTGCCTTTCATCAGTGTAGAAAACTTTTCACACAACTGATGATTTGGAGATCCAAAAATGATGTCATCTACATAAATCTGAACTAGTAAGATATCTTCCCCATCTTCTATCCTGAACAAAGTTCTATCAACAATTCCTTTGATAAAACCATGGTCAGTAAGAAACTGAGAAAGGGTATTATACCATGCTCTGGGTGCTTGCTTAAGACCATATAAGGCTTTTCTGAGCCTGTAAACTTGGTCATTCTGTCTGAAACCAGGAGATTGTTCCACATAAACCTCTTCATTAAGCACACCGTTCAGAAATGCACTTTTCACATCCATTTGATAGACTGTGAACTTCATGTAAAAGACATATGCAAGAAACAATCTGATGGCTTCTAGTCTTGCAACAGGTGCAAAGGTTTCACCATAATCCAAGCTTTCTTCTTGGGAATAACCTTGTGCAACTAGCCTTGCCTTGTTTCTTACAATATTGTTGTTTTCATCTATTTTATTCTTGAATACCCACTTGATTCCAATAACATTGTGCCTTTCAGGCCTATCCACTAGCTCCCATACTTCATTCCTTGAGAATTGATTCAGCTCCTCTTGCATAGCAATAATCCAATGAGAATCTTGTATCGCTTCTTCAATCTCAGTTGGCTCTTTCTCTGATAGGAAGCAGCAGAATAGTGCACTTTCACCATGGAACCTTCTTGTCTTAACACCATCAGTTCGATCACCCACAATCTGACTTGTAGGATGACTATCTAACCAACTTCTTCTAGATGTTCCCCCTTCAATAATATCCTCAACATTTGAAATGTTAGGTTCAGGCAATTCGAAGAACTTCGGGGAACAACAGAAAAGGAGAAAGGGAATCATCTTCCTCAGGGGAAATTCTATTCAGAACATTGTCAGTGACATTTGTTCCCCTTTGGTTGATAGATTCAGAAATTGCCTCAGCTGTGACCACATCTTCATTGGCATCACATACACGATACGAGGCTGTTGTCTGTTCAGATTGGTCATCTTTTTGTGTGTTGGCTTTCTGAGTCTCACCATCCCGAGTTCCATCACGAACTTCTTTATGCGAGTCCGAGTCACTCCATTCATAGAAGGTGGTGACTTCTTCTTTTCGGAGTTCGATGGATGTTTTGTCATTCTTTTTCGGGCTTAGTCTGGTGATTCTCTTGGTGGGTTTTTTTGCAGACTGTGTTCTCATTTCTTCGAACACAAGTAGATTCATCAAAAACAACATGAGGTGTTTCTTCCACAATAAAGTCCTACAGGTTGTAAACTTTGAAGGCTTTCTTGACTTGAGAATATCCTAAGAATATTCCTTCATCGACTTTGCTATCAAATGTTTTCAATCGATCTTTACCATTATTGTGTATGAAACACTTTGCAACCAAAACACACGAAAAGAAAGAAACAAGAGGCTTCCTTTCATTCTAAAGCTCAGTATGGTGTTTTGCCTTGACTCTTGGTCAACATGGATACATTTTTTGTGAATAGCATGCGGTGTTGATGACTTGACCCAAAATCTTTTAGGAATATCGACCAAATTTATCATAGTCCTTGCGAACTTCTTTTAGAGTCCTGTTTCCTTTTTTCAAACAACACCATTTTGTTGAGGGGTCCTTGCAGCTGATGTTTCATGAGTAATTCCATTTGCTGTACAATAATCAGATATAATATGGTTTATAAATTCAGTTCCTTTTCAATACTGAGCCTTTTCAGTAATTCAGGCAGCTTTATCTGAGTCTCTTTCTTACTGAGTAAGAATATGACCCAAGTATATCTTGAGTAGTCATCAACTACTACGAGTGTATATTTCCTGCCATTAGTGCTTACTGGTGTTACTGGACCAAAAACATCCATATGCAACAATTGAAGTATTCTTTCAGTAGAAACATCTACTTTGCTTTTAAATGATGCTCTAATTTGTTTTCCTTTTTGGCACGCATCAGAAACATGTTCCTTACTGAACACTTCATTTGGTAACCCTCTCACAAGAGCTAATCTTGCAAGTTTATTCAGGGTTTTGAAATTCAGGTGATTCATCCTTTTATGCCATAACCAACTGGTATCTGTGGAACTTTTGCAACCAAACATGTATCTTTAGGAGTTGAACTCCAATCAGCAAGATACACATTTCCTTTTCTTGTACCAGTCAGTAATATTTTCTGTGAGATATCATCTTTCGCATAGCATAAGTTCTTAGAGAACTCAACATTAAAACCCTTGTCACAGAATTGGCTTATTGAAAGCAAATTATGCTTCAATCCAGATACATATGAAACACCATGGATATGAACTGAATCGATTTCCAAAGTTCCATATCCTTCAGTCTGTCCCTTGGAGTTATCTCCAAATGTGATCTGAGGGCCTCTTTGTTCAACATAGTCACTGAGTATTTGCTTGAATCCTGTCATATGTCTTGAGCATCCACTGTCCAGATACCATATAGCAGGGAGAATTTCATCTCCACTCATCAGTACTATGTGATCTTCAATCAGCTCAGTGCCCTTGTTTTTCTCCTGAAAAACAGATCAATTCTTAGGTACCCAATTGGTGTAGGGTCCTACAAGGTTAGCTGTACCTTTCGGAATCCAAATCTGCCTGACAACTCTAATCACTTTAGAGTGGCTGATCTGTCTTCCATAAACATCTACATACACATTTACCACTCTGGGTGCCTTAGCAGTTTCCTGTGTATGAGTGCTAGCCTTGGCATGAACATGAGCCTTAAAATTTTTCTTGGGTACAGGCCTTTTGTTCCATTGCTTTGGCTTCTGTGCAGCTGGTCTGAATCTTTGTTGACTTGGGTTCAGGTAACCTTTACCCTTAGGCAAGTGGGGTTTAGGTTGCCTGTACTGAAATAAGGGTCTTTCAGTATTCTGAGGACTTGGTCTTTTCAGTTGAGAATGTCTCTGCTGAGTGTTTCTCTTATGAAAATTCCTATGCTGGTTCAGTGCAGATCCTTCCAGGTTTGAATTCTTAGCCTGAGGCTTCGAAGTACTTGCCTGAAATTTTCCTACAGAGTGGTCAGGTTTTCTAGCCTTCACCTGAGGTTTGGGCTTTCTCATCTGAACATTCAGTTTTTCTGGAACCATAGGTCATTTTCCCTTGTCTAAAACCTTGGGCATATCTTCAGTTAGAAGGATAGGTGCCACTTGTTTAACAAAGATTGTTTTCTTGCTACTTGATGCAACATTCAGATGACCTTGTGAGGTTCCCCCTGGAATGTATCCCAATCCAGATTTTATAGTGGCAGGTTTCTGATAACTCTGAATTTCATCTATTACTTTAGATGCAGTATTCAATAGAGTTAGCTTCTTCTGCGCACTATCCTCACATTTTTGTAGAGTTTCATGCTTCTCAGAGAGGTCATTGAACTTAGTTCTGATCAGCTGAATCTCCTCAGTGGATTCCTCTAGTTTTCCATTTAGGGTCTCTATCAGCTTCCATTTCTCTGAGAGTTGTACTTTCAGAACATCCAGTTCATCATTAGCTCCCATTAATTGAGAAGTGATTTCAGTATTACTAGAGTCTTTCCATTTAAGATTTTCAGCAATCAGTTCTTTATTCTGCTCTTGAGTTTCATTCAGCAGTTCTTGTAAAACAGCATAGTCCTTCATCAGACTCTCAAAAGAATCAATCAGGTCAAACTGACTGTTTACAGTGGAACTTGATAACTCTTGTGCTAGTGTAGGAGCAACAACAGAGAAAGAAGAGTTTACCTCCTCCACAGCCATCAGACAAATGTCATCATTATCACTGTCTGAGAACATTTCATCTGAAGAACTGGAACCTTCCTCAGAGTGTTCTTCTTCTGCAACCATGGCTTTCTTGCTGGAGAACTTCTGGTCTCTTTTATCTTGCCTTTCTCTTCTCTCCTTAGCACTTAGGTCTGGACAGTCATACTGGAAGTGACCTTTCTTTTGGCAGTTATAGCATCTGTTGGCATCATCATCCTGATCACTTTCTTCTTTAGACTTGGAGTCCTTCTTTTTGGATGAAGATCCTTCAGCTTTCAGGTCTTTTCTCTTCTCAGTGGATCTGTCCCCAGCTTTCTTCTGGTACCTGTGATTCCTGTAATAGTTTTTATATTTTCCATATCTACTATTAAGCATTTCAAACCCCCTTTCCATCAATGCTAGCTTATCCTCAAGCTCATCCTGATTTTAGCAAGGGAGTTCTCAGACTCTCTAGTTTTACAGGTTTTATCCTTGGCTTTGAAAGACACATTTTTACTAGATGAAGAATCATCTTTGCTGTCGGCTTTCTTTGTTTTCTTATCAATAACAAACTCATAAGCTTTCAACTCAGAGAAGACTTGTTGGTACGACATTGAATCAATGTTCTTGGTGTTTTCAATCACCACTGCATGAATATTCCATTTCTTAGAAAGACCTCTAAGAATTTTCAATGCTACTTCTCTTTGTGGATATCTCTTTCCAAGTGCATTTAGATCATTCATTATACTAGTGAATCTGACTTCCAATTTGTCAATAGATTCACCATCTTCCATTTCAAAACAATCAAACTTTCCAATGGCAACTGAAAGTTTGTTCTCCTTGATATGATTTGTGCCTTGGCACATTATAGCTAGTGTATCCCATATTTCTTTGGCAGTATTACAATGAGAAATCATTCCCATCACACCATCATCAATTGTGCTATATAGTGTGTCTTTGGCAATATAGTCTAGATTGACTAACTTCCTCTCCTCAGGAGTAAGTTGGTCATCAGACTTAGGAAATTCTTTCCTGGGATCATTTCTCTCATTTTCTGTAACTCTAGGATTCACCACAGTGAATTGGAATGGTCCTTCAGAGACCACTCTCCACATACGTTCATGCTTAGAATATAGGTGAGCCTGCATTCTCAATCTCCACAAATCATAATTCTCTACTGAGAACATGGGAAGCTTCTTAGAAGACATTATGTCTGAGTCTTTTAAGATTTCAGCAAATAAGTTCTGTTCAGATAGACCACAAGAATCTTTTAGCAAATAAGTCTATGGTCAACAAAGCAGGTGGTCAAGTTGAACCACAGCTCTGATACCACTTGTTGGTCCCGGTGCAAACGAGTCTTACACGTGTATGGGGGGGAATACACGTGTTCAGTGATTTAAAACTTTTCTTCACTGAGGTCAGACTGGGTCAGGCTATCCTGAAGATTTGGTCCTGAGAAGCACAAATCGCCCTGAGTCAAAGTCTACCTGAGACAGTGATCCTGAGCTGCTTTCAGATACCTCAGATAATCCCAACTGATCCTGAGTACTTTCAGAGTTACTGAGTTTGCTTGAAAAGCTTACTCAGATGTGCGGAATGGTTGGCCCTAAGTTTATACTCGTTTTAATGTTTTGCTGAAAACCTTCCGTTTAATGGAATAGTGATTTATGTTGTGATTCAGTTATATGCAACTTCAGTGGATTGATTCCAACTGAATATCAGTGAAAAGATGCTTTCAGTTTAAAGTTATGCAACAGTTAATCAAAGCAAATACAGAAAGCAAATAACACATCAATTTATAGTGGTTCAGAGACTCAAGCTCCTACGTCCACTCTCTCTGACTCTTCAGAGAAATTCATTAAACACTTCCTAAGATTTTCTGACTACCTCTGTAGTTTACTAACCTTTCTATTTTGAGCTTTCTGACTACCTCTGTAGTTTACTAACTCAAAACACACACAAGCTTTCTGACTATCCAAGATAGTTTACTCACTTCTTCTCTAGAGCTTCTGACTACCTCAATATAGTTTACTAACTCTTTACAACTCTTACTCACCAACAATCACACTCAAACTACCTTACAAAGGGTTTGGGGTTTCTTGGTTGGTTTTCAACTAGGATGAGATATCCTTTACAATTAAGAACAATGCAAAGGATAGGATATCTCTACTAAACTTTTGGATATAACTTATCAAGCTAGGCTTAGTGAATGAGCTCTCTTCGAAATAAAGCACTTGGGAAATTCTTGGGTTTTCGAGTGCTTCAACTTGCAGTAATAAGTTTGAGCTCTTGAGTTGCTTACAAATTTCCCGTAACCTTCAATGTAGATGGTCACAAGTATTTATAGGCATACACTAAGGTCACTCTTGAAAAACTATCTGTTGGAAGAGATAACTCCATGAGTTTCCTCTTATGGTGTGTGATGAACGATTATTTTAGTGTTTGAAATTCCCTAGCATACTTTAGGCAATAACCTTTTCTTGTAGCCATTCAACACTTTTTGTAGTCTGGAACATAGTACTACTGACATGCTTCAGTGACCTGTCGCTTTCAGTGTCAGTAAAGTACAGTGTTGTCTTCTTCTGATTGGCTGTTGTCTTTAGTTAAATGTAGACAACCACAACGGCTCTTTTTGGTTAATATCTCTGAGTGATATAGCCTTAACAACACTTTGTCTTAATTCATTTTGTCTGCATGAGAATGTCTTGGGCAATATCTATTTTTCTAAGTAATCGCGGTTTTCTCAGTATTGTATCCTTCAGATAGATATTCTCAGTGCCTCGGAACATTCAGGTTTATACTGAGCATTCAGTACATTACTGAGCCTTCAGTAATTACTGTGCCTTCAGTATACTCTGTCTTCAGTCTTCAGTCTTCTGTCTTCTGCGTCTTCAGAGTCTTCTGAGTCTTCAGGGTCTTCTGAGTCTTTAGATTCTTCTGAGTCTTCAGGGTCTTCTGAGTCTTCAGATTCTTCTGAGTCTTCACAGATATACTGACTGATATACTGAGTCTTCATCCCGAGTCTTCAGTTTCTCAGTTTATCACTGAGTCTTTCAGTTTCTCAGTTTCATACTGAAACTTCAGAAACTTCAGTTTCATACTGAAACTTCAGTTTCTTCAGAAAGTTACTGAGTCTTCAGAATCTATCCTGATCTATATCTGCTGACTATACATTGTGCAGATAACATCCTGAATACTCTAATACTGAATCCTGACTCAACTATCAAGATTATCCTGAACATTTCATACTCAGTTGTTTTGGGATCTAATAAAAATCTTTCTTTATTAAATTCATCTCCCAACACTCTCCAGCTGTTAAATGAGACACAAGTGCCAAAGATATGGTACAAAGACCATATGGCCACAAGTGTCACATGCAAATAATGAGTTTAATATACGAGGATCAGCTGTTGTCTGATCAAGATCGCATACCAAACTCATGTTTTGTATCAGACTGCGTCTGTTGATGCTAATTCCGTCATCTCGATAGGCACACAAGGTGCATACGGTTAGGAGAAGTGTCTTCTCATTTACGATAGCAGATCCGCCGCCTCGGTGGTAGAGAAGCTTGGCAATAATCGTATGCGTAATCTTTGATGATGATAAAAGCAGTAATAAGGTACGCACAGGGTTGATTTGAGAAGCTAAAATCATTTGAAAAGGGTTAAAGGTTTTTGCCGGAAGTTTCACTGGAAATAAGGGTTCACCGGAAAACATGGAGAATAAGCTATTAAGAAGATAAGTATGGTGAATGGGTTATGTTGTGTATAAATCATTGGTCCAATTTATAGAGGCCAAGCAGGGGTGCAAGTGCAAATTTGATTTCTCAAAGCCTTTTAAAGAAATTAGCACCGCAAGGACAGCGCGTAGGAAACACGCGACTGATAATTGGATAAGCTTACGACGATTGATAGCCCAAAGTATCCAGACTATTATTACAAATGTCAAATCGTGCCGACTTAGGGAATTGAGATGACTCTCCTTTTTACAAGACTAAGTTTTGGCGGTAACACTTATCCCAAGAATTGACTTGGTCTGAATAGAATCAGATTAGGTCAACTGAAATCTGATTACATACGAGACTGATCAGATGAGGAAGATCAGTGAGTATGATACCTCAACAAATCAGATAAATCAATCAATAAGTAATCAGAGATAACAATTGAAGGGGGAACTTCAACTGATCAGGAATGATCAGAAAAGGGAATATCAGACACAAAGTGGAACAAATCAGGTAAACAGGACAGTTGGGAAATTATAAGGATTAGGCAGAAAACTAAGATCAACAAGTGGTACAAACAAACTTCAAGTGGTATTGACTGATTACAATATCAGTCAACCAGATACGCATTTCTATTTCCTTGTTTACTGTTTACATAACTGAACTTATCTGATAATATGTGCTTTTACTATACACATACTTTTGTGACGCATACCCTGCAAATCTTTTAATGCGGATGTAGGGTATATGTATTAAATGCTACTAAATGTGTTTTTAAATCCAAAAGGTAATCGCGCGTGCATATCCTGACCACACGATCAAAAGCGCTCAACCTGGATCGTTTATCCTTTTCAAACATTTGATCTTCTAGTCTCGATTTTCCCTCCTTCCTTTTATAAGCTTCATCGAAACCCTACCAGAGTACTTTTCTCAAAATTCTTGCGATATATTCTCTGCAAACTCACAATTATTTTTCTGCGCTTCAAATTGTTTCTTGCGATTCAACCTATTTCAAAATCGAAAAGCAGAATCCATTGATCCATTGATTTGATGAATTTCTGGTTATTTGATGAATTACTTTCCTAAAATCCATTGATCATATAGATTACGTCCATTTATGTTATCCTGTGTTATGCCTTATCATCTCTTGGTTTCAGTTTATCATATTACAAGATTGGTTATATTTCCCAACAATTTCCTAAGCAGAGAATCTTCTAACAATTAATCTCCCAACAATTTCTTCAGTAATGAATCTCTTCAAAGGATTCATCACCAAATACTTAATTTCTCAACAATTAAACTCAGAGACAATCATTCAGGCATATCAAAATTAAAAGACATGTAAGTAAGATAATGAGATATTATCTTTTGAGCATAAATGATAAGTTTTCATTGATGATAAGTAGACTGTTACAAATTACAATGAATCTTATCAGAACAAAATCAAAAAGACAAAAGAAAGATAAAGAATTACATGAATCTTCTGAGTTCTTCATCTTCAGTCTTCTTCTGCTCTTCAGCTCGGCTCTTCAATTCTGATCTTCTTCCACCTCATCAGCAGGGACTTCAAGGTTGAACATTCCGTAATATCTTCTTTTTAGCGCATCTCTCTCTTTGATGATATCAGGATTATTCCCTGTCAGACCCAACTGAATGGCGTACTGAGATATTTCTTGAGAAATGGCTTTCTCATTCACACAGCCATTCTCTAGCCTGGGAGGAGGGTACACATATGGACCAGGGGCGGTTATCTGCACCTTTCCTTCATCCACAAGATTTATCCATCCTTGAAGGTATTTTGGATAGAAGGTCAGGAGATAGTCGATGAAAGCCTCATTCAGATCTGAGCTCTCCCCTCTCCATTCTCTGAGCACATCATAGTAGAACCAGAAGGTTCTCTTAATTTCTTCCCACACATCGTTGAGATGGACTAGCATCCATTTATCAACATGAGGCCATTTCTGTGCTTTTGTGTTCCCTCTCCTCTTGCTTGCGAACTTTTTGAACCCACTCCTTCTTTTCTGCTCTTCTTCTATCTTCTTTCTGATCACTGATACACCAGAAACAGAAGCAACGGTTTTCTTCGCTTGTTCAATCTGGAGTGTTTTCAGAGCACTTCTGGTATTGAAGACCTTCTTCTTTGGCTCAACCTCAGAATCTTCAATATCCAGCAACAATTTCCTCTGAATTGGCTTAGAAGCCTTTGCTCTTTTACCCTCAGGCTCTTCCATCGCCATAGCCTTTCTCTTGATGGGCATTTCAGCACCAGCTAGGCTTGTACCAATCCTTCCTCTACCACTCAGTTTCTCTACAACAACTTCCTGCATTGTTTCCTCTGAAACCTGAGTGTAGATTGGCTTCTCCACCTCTTTGAACTTAAGCTTCTCAGTGGCTTCTATCTCCTTCATGGCTTCGGCAATGATCTTCTTTTCAGCATTTTTTACAACCTTGCCCTTCAGAGTATGTTCCAATAAAATCCTGAGATCAGATCCAGGTCTTTCCCCCTTCTTGGAACCATACTCTGGCAGAAGGCTAGAGAGTGCTGTGTCCATGTGGTATTGTTCTTTACTGACACTCCGCACCTCCCCTGCCATCTGATCTTGCTCCTCCTCGAGCCTTCTGAGGTGGTTCTTCGCCATAGAGAATTCTTCAGACAGATGAGCAAATTGGCTTGAGAGAGCTTCTTTGAACATGTCTGTCATCTTGGGCATGAGCATTGAGCTCATTTCCTCAACAGCGTTCTTCACCAGCATCTCATTCTTCTCAACCAACTTTGCTTCTAGAATCTGAGTCTGCTCCTGATGCTTCTGCTTCAGCTCTGCATTAAGCTCAGCCTTGACCCCCTCCATCTTTGCTTCTAATTTTCCTTCCATGGAAGTCAGCTTGTCTGTCAGAGTAGTCTGAAGCTGCACCAGTTCTGAAGAAGTACTCAATCCTTCAATCTTCTGAGATTGGTTGGCCAAAACCTCCTCCATCTGAGCAATTTTGTTGAGTATTGGCTCAACCTTCTCCAATTTCTCCATCATCGGGGTGAGATCAATCTCAGGAGCATATCTGATCTGCTGTGCCTCCTGAGTTGGCTGTTCATCCTGAGTCTCAGTCTGAACCTGAGCTTCAGTTTGAACTGGGGCTTCAGACTCAGTCTGAGTCTGGGATTCACCGTGAGCTTGGGTGTCCACCTGAGCCTCAGTTTGCATATCAGACATTACAGATTTAGAGGTAGGAACTTCAGTAATCCTGGCATAATTATTAATAGTGCCAAAAGTTACCTGAAGGCTAACTTCAGTCTGAGGATGTTCGACAGCAGCCTGATCAGCATCAGTTGAGTCTTTCTCCTTCTGAGATTGACTCTCATCATCCCCTTGTTGGTCCCCATCCTGAGATTTGTCTTTGGAGCTCGGGGCACCAACTTCAGCAATCCTCTCAGCAACCTTTCTCTTCATAAGCTCATCAAAATCTGAGATTTTCATCCGGAGCTTGGTTTTTCTGAACCCTGAGAAGTCAGTGAGAAAAACTGTCTCCTCGTTCCACCAGTCTTCGCCTCTGTGTGAAGCAATGTTGAGCATCTCTGGAAGAGTCTGGTTGAGGATGTAGACCACTGACCTCAATCTGAAGAAGATGTCTTGGAGGTCAGGGAATGAGCTAAGCTCAGGGTAGCGGTCAAGGATGAACCGTTCCCCCTTGCTTCGCCATTCGGTCTCTTCAGCTTCACCTTTCTTGAGCATCGGGCTCTCAGGTTCAGTTGGAAATTCTGCTGAAAGATCAACTAACAGCTCATTGAGGAGCTCATCAAAGTTCATCGGCTCCTGAGGCTCAGCAAACTCTGAGGGTTGGGCAGGCGGCTCCTCAGTTTGAATCTGACTTGGTTCTGAGGTCTGAGCTGGCGCCTCCTCAGTGGGAAAAACAGTTTGCTCTGAGAACTGAGCGGGCACTTCCTCAGAGGGAATCTGAACATTTTCTGAGGTCTGAGCAGGAGCTTCCTCAGCAGGAATCTGTACTTGCTCTGAGGTCTGAGGTCCTTGGAATATTTCCTGAGAAAACTTATCAGAACTAAGCGATGTCTCAAGAACCTCAGAGAAGACTTGCTCCTCAGTTTGATCCTGTGCCTTTGAGATAGCCTGAGCCAATACGAGTAAAGGCGATTTCTGAGCAGCTTGGCTCTCAGGCTGAATCTCCTCAGTCTCACTTTCTTCTTCCTCATCGGTGAGAACCACCATTCTCTTGCGCTTTGGAGCAAGGGTTTTCTGCTTCTTTAATTTCTCACCCTGCTCCTTCTTTGCCTCCAACAAAGCCTTCCCCCTGGCTTGTTGAGTTTCTTCTGCAGCAGCCGCAACAGGTGATTCCACCTTTTTCTCTTTCTTTCCCTTGATAGTCCTCTTTGCAGCAATGGGCTTGAACATTATTTTGGACTTAGGGAATAGAGTGGAGTTGGCAAAAATATCCTCCTCCTCTCGGCACATTTCCAAAATGAAAGATATTTTGGTGGCATGGAGGATCCTGCCTTTGATCGATATTGCCCCATCCTCCCTTTTTATGACCTTGGCTTGCTCACTAACCACCTTGATCAAATATTTCAACCAGTTGAACTCCTTGGTGGGTGAGTCCTCAATCGCCGCCATCAGTCGGAGTTTGGGAGTGCTGATCTGCTCGAAGCTTCCAGATCGACTCATGATGCACTTTCCCACAATATCCATCAACACTCTGTACTTCGACTTTAGATGCCGTTTATGCAGAGTTGCCTCAAACTTAACAGGCTTCTCTGCTACCCTGTAAAGATACTCTTGCTCCCGTCCCAACATATACAATGAGGGATCATCTCTCCTATCGCACAACTCAAAAATGTCATTCAAATGCTTAGGGACAATATAGAGCTCTCGAACAAAATCCACATACTTCATCGATTGTTCAAGATGTGAAACAAAAATCTTGGACTCTATACAATCATACTCATCTATTTCCAAATTAGCAATAAACTCTATTACCTCGCGAGCTACTCCGCCTCCGGTCGATTCGCGATGAGGTTCGTCAGTTTCGCCAAACGAATTAAATGGAGCGCCTCTTCTTCGTGCTTGGCATTGGAAGTACTTTCCAAAGAAACAACGTACTCATACCATGGCTTATTAGTCTCGGCTAATCTTTCGAATATGGTAGGAGCCATTTGAGATTTTGAAGTTTTTAGGGTTTTGAGTGAAGAAGCTTTTCTGGGTAAAAAGGGATTTATTTGCAGAGGGTTTTGGGAGTGAAGGATTCAATAAAATTTGGCTTGAATGGCTTTCAAAGGAATATATAGCTCGAGATCGTGGGTAGTCGTACCGGTTTGGTGAAAAACAACGGTTAAGATTAATCCACGATTAATCGGGTATATGAAGGTCGCTCTCCGAAAAGTAAGCCGCCATTTTAACCTTATTGGTGAATAAATGTAACAGAACATTTAATGACTGTTGACCTTCTTCGGAATTTCAAAGATCCCGCCCAAAACATTCTTCAGGTGTTTTGTATTTATTGCAAATGATTACTGAGTTTCACTTAATCAATAAATGAGTCGCATGAGTCATTACTTCTTCAGACTAATTTACCTCTATCAGTCTTACTGAGTATTGACCTTGATAAAAATGTCAGTATGATACTGAGTACTAAATGGGTTCAAGATAATCTTGAAGTAATCGACCTTCGAAGAATCTGAGTTTCACGAGACTCGATTCAAGATTTCCATTTTATCCCGAAGCTTCTCGAGAGATTTCGAGAAAACTTCATGCATCCGAAAACCTTCAATTTTTCAGATTTTACTCTATACACTGGATCCAACATCCCTAATTCAATGATAGTTCACGAAATCTTGATTGACCCAAAGGTTTAGTCAAGATATCTCTCGCTTATCAAGATGAATTTTCTCCATCCCGATGTCCTTTTTCTCGACATGATCTCTGATGAAGTGATGTCTGATATCCACATGCTTGCATCTGGTGTGCAATACCAAATTTTGTGAAATAGCAATGGCACTATTATTGTCACAAAATATTGGTACATAATTGGCTACAACTTTATAATCCCTTAATTGTTGTCTGAGCCAAAGAATCTGAGCACATCGCCTTCCGCAGACCATGTATTTGACCGATAGATTGTGGTTGCTCTTGAGGTCTGCATTTTTTCGAAAACCAAGATATCGACTTACTTCCAAGAAATTGACAAGTTCCTGTAGTGGACTTTCTGTCAATCCTACAGCCTCCATAATCAGCATCTGAGTAACCAGTTAATTCAAGGTTATCATCAGCTGGATACCATAATCCTCTATTCACTGTGCCTTTAAGATACTTCAGTATCTTTTTGGCAGCCTCCATGTGACTAGCCTTAGGATTAGCTTGGTATCTTGCACATATCCCAACAGCAAATTTTATATCCGCCTACTTTGTCGTGAGATAGAGCAATGATCCAATGATTCCTCTATAATCGGTATGACTTCTTGATTTGCCTTTAATCGAGGATCCATCTTGTAGTTAGTATTCATAGGAATTCTAAGCGCATTTACAATCTCAGCACACCATGCTTGGCAATCAGATCTTGGTTTACTTTGCCTGGTTGATGAAGATTCCTTCCTTTGATTGTTTCACTTGAAGACCTATAAAGAAATTCATCTCTCCCATCATTGACATCTCAAACTTGCCTTTCATCAGTGTTGAAAACTTTTCACACGGTGATGGTTTGGAGATCCAAAAATGATGTCATCAACATATATCCGAACCAAGAAGATATCTTCCCCATCTTCTATCCTGAGCGAGTTCTATCAGCAGTTCTTTGACAAAACCATGGTCAAGAAGAAACCGAGAAAGAGTATCATACCATGCTCGGGTGCTTGCTTAAGACCATACAAGGCTTTTTACGAGCACGTAAACTTGGTCATTCTGTTTTGAAACCGGGGAGGTTCTTCTACATAAACCTCTTCTTTAAGCACACCATTTGAAATGCACTTTTCACATCCATTTGATAGACAAAGTGAACTTCATGTGGGCAGCATATGCAAGAAACAATCTGATGGCTTCTAGTCTTGCAACAGGTGCAAAGGTTTCATCATAATCCAAGCCTTCTTCTTGGGAATAATCTTGTGCAACTAGCCTTGCCTTATTTCTTACAATGTTGTTATTTTCATCTCTTTTATTCTTAAAACCCACTTGGTTCCAATGACATTGTGCCTTTCAGTCTATCCACTAGCTCCATATTTCATTCCTTGAGAATTGATTCAAATTTCATCTTGCATAGCAATAATCCAATGAGAATCTTGTAGAGCTTCATCAATCTCAAGAGGCTTTTTCTCGATAGGAAGTTGCCAGAATAGTGCACTCTCACCATGGAACCTTCTTGTTTTAACACCTTGGTTAGATCACCCACAATCGACTTGTAGGATGACTATCTAACCATCTTCTTCTAGATGTTCCCCTTCAATAGTATCCTCAACATTTGAAATGTTAGGTTCGATTAGTTCAAGAAACTTCGGGAACAAAGAAAAGGAGAAAGGGAATCATCTTCCTCAGGGGAAATTCTATTCAGAACATTGTCAGAGACATTTGTTCCCCTTTGGTTGATAGATTCAGAATTTACCTCAGCTGTGACCATATCTTCATTGGCATCACATACCTGAGTCTGAACTGGTGTCTGTTCAGATTGGTCAGCTTCAGTGTGTTGATTTTCCTCCAGTGAAGACTTTCCATCCAGAGTCTCACCATCCTGAGTTCCATCCTGAACTTCTTTATCTGAGTCTGAGTCACTCCAATCATAGATGGTTACTGACTTCTTCTTTTCAGGTTCAGTGGATGTTTTGTCATTCTTTTTCAGGCTTAATCTGGTGTTCCTCTTGGTCAGTTCTTCTGCATCATGTTCCTGTTTCTTCTGAACACAAGTAGATTCATCAAAAACAACATGAGGTGTTTCCTCTACAATAAGAGTCCTACAGTTGTAAACTCTGAAAGCTTTACTAACTTCATAATATCCTAAGAATATTCCTTCATCAGCTTTACTATCAAATGTTTTCAACTGATCTTTACCATTATTGTGTATGAAACACTTGCAACCAAACACACGAAAGAATGAAACAAGAGTCTTCCTTTCATTCCAAAGCTCGTAGGGTGTTTTGCCTTGACTCTTGGTCAGCATGGATCTGTTCTTTGAATAGCATGCAGTGTTGATAACCAAAACCCAAAAACCTTTTAGGAATATCGACTTCAAATTTATCATTGTCCTTGCGACTTTCTTTGAGTTATGTTCCTTCTTTTTAACAACTATTTTGTTGACTATTTCATGACTAATTCCATTTTTTGCACAACAATCGATATAATATGATTTATAAATTGGTTCCTTTGTCGGATCTGATTTTGACCAAACTCAGATTTTTCTCAATACTGAGCCTTTTCAAGAACTTGGGGCGACTTTTATCCGAGTCTCTTTCTTACTGAGTAAGAATATGACCCAAGTATATCTTGAGTAGTCATCAACTACTACTAGTGTGTATTTCTTGCCATTAGTTCTCACTGGTGTTATTGGACCAAAAAGATCCGTATGCAACAACTGAAGTATTCTTTCAGTAGAAACATCTACTTTACTTTTAAATGATGCTCTAATTTGTTTTCCTTTTTGGCACGCATCACAAACATGTTCCTTACTGAACACTTCATTAGGCAACCCTCTCACAAGAGCTAATCTTGCAAGCTTATTCAGGGTTTTGAAATTCAGGTGATTCATTCTTTTATGCCATAACCAACTCGGGTATCTGTGGACTTTTTTTGCAACCAAACATGTATCTTTAGGAGTTGAACTCCAATCAGCAAGATACACATTTCCTTTTCTAGTACCAGTCAGTAATATTTTCTGTGAGATATCATCTTTCACATAACATAAGTTCTTAGAGGACTCAACATTAAAACCTTTATCACATAATTGGCTTATTGAAAGCACCTACAAGGTTAGCTGTACCTTTCGGAATCCAAATCTGCCTGACAACACTAATCACTTTAGAGTGGCTGATCTGTCTTCCATACACATCTACATACACATTTACTACTCTGGGTGCCTTAGCAGTTTCCTGTGTATGAGTGCTAGCCTTAGCATGAACATGAGCCTTAGAGTTTTTCTTTGGTTCAGGCCTTTTGTTCATTTGCTTTGGCTTCGGTGCAGCTGGTCTGAATCTTTATTGACTCGGGTTTAGGTAACCTTTACCCTTAGTCAAGTGGGGTTCAAGTTGCCTGTACTGAAATTTAGGTCTTTCAGTATTCTGAGGAATTGGTTTCTTCAGTTGAGAATGTCTCTGCTGAGTGTTTCTCTTCTGAAGGTTCCTCTGATGGTTCAGTGCAGATCCTTTCAGGTTTGCAATCATAGCATGAGGCTTTGAAGTACTTGCCTGAAATTTTCCAACTGAGTGCTCAGGTTTTCTAGCCTTCACCTGTGGTTTGGGCTTTCTTACCTGATCATTCAGTTTTACTGGAACCATAGGTCCTTTTCCCTTGTCTAACACCTTGGGCATTTCTTCAGTTTGAAGTGTAGGTGCCACTGATTTAACAAAGATTGTCTTTTTGCTACTTGATGCAGCATTCAGATGACCTTGTGAGGTTCCCCCTGGAATGTATCCCAATCCAGATTTTATAGTGACAGATCTCTGATAACTCTGAATTTAATCTATTACTTTAGATGCAGTATTCAATAGAGTTAACTTCTTCTGTGCACTATCCTCACAGTTCTGTAGAGTTTCATGCTTCTCAGAGAGGTCATTGAACTTAGTTTTGATTAGCTGAATCTCTTCAGTGGATTTCTCTAGCTTTTCAGTTAGGGTCACTATCAACTTCTCTTTCTCTGAGAGTTGTACTTTCAGAACATCCAGTTCATCAGTAGCTCCCATTAATTGAGAAGTGATTTCAGTATTGCTAGAGTCTTTCCATTTAAGATTTTCAGCCTTCAGGTTCCTTATTCTGCTCTTGAGTTTCATTTAGCAGTTATTGTAAAACAGCATAGTCCTTCATCAGACTCTCAAAAGAATCCATCAGGTCAAATTGATTGTTTACAGTTGAACTTGACAACTCTTGTGCTAGTGTAGGAGCAACAACAGAGAAAGAAGAGTTTACCTCCTCAATAGCCATTAGACAGAGGTCATCACTTTCATTGTCTGAGAAGATTTCATCTGAAGAGCTAGATCCTTCCTCGAATGTTCTTCTTTACGCAACCATGGCCTTTTTTTGCTAGAGAACTTCTTGTCTCTTTTAGCTTGCCTTTCTCTTCTCTCCTTAAACTTTCGTGTCGGGGCAATCATCTTTGGAAGTGACCTTTCTTTTTGGCGGTAGCACCTTTTGTTGGCATCATCATCCTGATCACTCTCTTCTTTGGACTTGGAGTCCTTCCTCTTGGATGAAGATCCTTCAGCTTTCAGGTCCTTCTTCTTCTCAGTTGATTTGTCCTCAGGTTTCTTCTGGTACCTGTGATTCCTGTAATAGTTTTTGTATTTTCCATATCGACTATTAAGTCTTTCAAACCTCCTTGCCATCAGTGCTAGCTTATCCTCAAGCTCATCCTGATTCTTAGCAAGGGAGTTCTCAGACTCTCTAGTTTTACAGGTTTTATCCTTGGCTTTGAAAGCCACATTCTTACTAGATGATGAATCATCTTTGCTGTCAGCCTTTTTAGATTTTTTATCAATTACTAACTCATAGGCCTTCAGCTTAGAGAAGACTTGTTGATAGGGCATTGAATTAATGTTTTTGGTGTTTTCAATCACCACTTCATGTATATCCCATTTCTTAGAAAGACCTCTAAGAATTTTCAATGCAACTTCTCTCTGTGGATATTTCTTTCCAAGTGCATTTAGATCATTCATAATGCTAGTGAATCTGACTTCCAATTTGTCAATTGATTCACCTTCTTCCATTTCAAAACTATCAAACTTTCCAATTGCAACTGAAAGTTTGTTTTCCTTGATATGATCTGTGCCTTGGCACATTACAACTAGTGTATCCCAAATTTCTTTTGCAGTATTGCAGTGAGAAATCATTCCCATCACACCATCATCAATTGTACCGTATAGTGTGTCTTTAGCAATATAGTCGAGACTGACTAACTTTCTCTCCTCAGGAGTCAGTTGGTCATCAGACTTAGGAAATTCTGCTCTAGGATCATTTCTCTCATTTTCTGTTCCTCTGGGATTCACCACAGTAAATTGGAATGGTCCTTCAGAGACCACTCTCCACATACGTTCATGTTTGGAATACAGATGAGCCTGCATTCTCAGTCTCCATAAATCATAGTTCTCTACTGAGAACATGAGAAGTTTCTTAGAAGACATTTTATCTGAGTCTTTTAAGAGTTCAGCAAATAAGATCTGTTTAGATAGACCACAAGTATTTTAGCAAATAAAACTTTGGTCAACAAAGCAGGTGGTCAAGTTGAACCACTGCTCTGATACCACTTGTTGGTCCCGGTGCAAACGAGTCTTACACGTGTATGGGGGGGAATACACGTGTTCAGTGATTTTTTAAACTTTTCTTTTACTGAGGCCAGCTTGGGTCAGGTTGTCCTGATGATTTGGTTCTGAGAAGCACAAATCGCTCTGAGTCAAAGTCTACCTGAGACAGTGATCCTGAGCTGCTTTCAGATACCTCAGATAATCCCAACTGAGTCCTGAGTTTTCAGAGATCCTGAGTTGCTTGGATCAGATAACTAACTTACTAAACCCTCAGAAGAGTAAGTTCAGTTTGGTAATTATCTGTTCTAGCTACTCAGATGTGCGGAATGGTTGGCCCTTTAGTTTATACTCGTTTTAAGCTTTTGCTAAAAACCTTCCTTTAATGGAATAGTGATTAGGCTGTGATTCAATTCAGATGCAGCTTCAGTGGATTGATTCCAACTGAATATCAGCGAAAATATGCTTTCAAAATATATGCAACAGTTAAGCAAAGCAAAACAGAAAGCAAAGAACACAACAATTTATAGTGGTTCAGAGACTCAAGCTCCTACGTCCACTCTCTTTGATCTCTTCAAAGAAATTCACTAATCACTTCCTAAGGCTTTCTGACTACCTCTGTAGTTTACTAACCTTTCTAGTTTTGAGCTTTCTGACTACCTCTGTAGTTTACTAACTCAAAACCTCACACAAGCTTTCTGTCTATCCAAGATAGATTACTCACTTCTTCTCTAGAGCTTTCTGACTACCTCAATGTAGTTTACTCACTCTTTACAATTCCAATCTCACCAATAATCACACTCAAACTACCTTACAAAGGGTTTGGGGTTTCTTGGTTTGTTTCCAACTAGGATGAGATATCCTTTACAATGAAGAACAATGCAAAGGCTAGGATATCTCTACTAAGTTTTGGATATATCTTATCAAGCTAGGCTTAGTGGAATGAGCTCTCTTCGATATAAAGCACTTTGGAAATTCTTGGGTTTTCGAGTGCTTCAACTTGTAATAATAAGTTTGAGCTCTTGAGTTGCTTACAAATTTCCCGTAACCTTTCAATGTAGAAGGTCACAAGTATTTATAGGCATACACCAAGGTCACTCTTGAAAAACTATCCGTTGGAGGAGATAACTTCGTGAGTTTCCTCTTATGGTGTGTGAAGAACGGCTATATCTAGGGTTTGAGACTCCCTAGCACTTTTTAGGCAATAGTCTTTTATGTAGCCGGTCAACACTTTTTGCGATCGGAACTTAGTACTCTCGACATTTTTTAATTGACACGTCATTTTGTCGATGTCGAGAAGGTACAATCTTTGTCTTCTTTTTATTGGCTGTTATCTCCAGTTAGGTAGACAACTTCAACGGCTCTTTTTGGTTACATTCTCTGAGTGATATAACCTTAACAACACTTTATTTTAGTTCCTTTTGTCTGCATTTGAATGTTTTGGGCAATATCTATTTTTCTAAGGAATCGCGTTTCTCTCAGTATTGCATCCTTCAGATAGATATGTTCAGTGCCTCGGAACATTCAGGTTTATATTGAGCATTCAGTACATTCTTGTGTCTTGATAATTCTTTGTGCCTTGATATTCTTGATCTTGAGTTCTTGGTCTTACATCTTACGTGTTCTTGAGTCTTATGAGTCTTCAGGGTCTTCTGAGTCTTCGGCGTCTTCTGAGTCTTCGGCGTGTTCTGAGTCTTCACAGATATACTGACTGATATATTGAGTCTTCATCTTTGAGTCTTGGTTCCTTAGTTTCATCTTGAGTCTTGATATCTCGATTTCTGCTTGAGTCCGATATCTCGTTTCAGATTGAGTCTTGATATCTCGATTTTCTTGAGTCTTGATTTCTTCGTTTCATCTTTGAAACTTGAAACTTCGATTTCATCTTGAAACCGGTGTCTTGAAACTTCTTGAGTTCTTCAGAATCTTCAGATCCTAACCTGATCTATATCTGCTGACTATACATTTTGCAGATAACATCCTGAGTACTCTAAAACTGAATCCTGACTCAACTATCAAGATTATCCTGAACATGTCATACTCAGGGGTTTTGGGATCTTAATCAAAATCATATATCTTTATTAAATTCATCTCCCAACAGATGACCTATAAGCTTGGTCATTTTACTTATGAGACGAGATGAATATATGTGGAAACTAAGTTCGAGTTGAAGTCTAGGGACTTGCAAACTTGAAATTGACAATGGTCAATGTTTCAAACTACAAAATGTCTTGTTTTCTCTGGAGATCATTAAGGATCTCAACTCTGAATCTATTCGTCTATGATTGAGATGTATTTTGAAATTTATATTAGAGATGGTTGTGATAGTATATGTCATGTGCATTATGGTACTGAACAATTATTCTATGTTTTATATGGTTTTGGACTGTAAGAGAACAATTATTTTAGTATTATGATGATGATTCATGGATTACTAAATATTTGTTCATTTAGTTATGCTTGTATAAATGATGACATTTAGCATACTAGATTTGGTCACATTGTGCAAGATTTGAATAACTGACTTGTGAAATAAGGACTTTGGAGTTCGTCTTTAAAAGTCAAGTTATGTGAATATTATCTTGTTCATAAGTGATTAGAAAACCATTTGATAAAACTGTGATTGTTGATTCTTCATTGCAATTATTTTATTTTGATAAATGTGATTTTATGAATGTCAAATAGCAAATCATGATTATTTATGATTGTCTGCATATTGAATAATGTTGAACTCTAGAAAGTTGAAGACCTGATCTTTTGTTAATCTTGTTATCTGTAGACCAACAAGGGTCTATAGGATTTAGAAATGTATCTTCTAAGATACTATGCTAAATCCAATGGATACGAATTGATCGGAGATCAAGAAGTTCAGAGTAAGACATGAGATAAAATCACATAATGTCAATTTTTCTGAAAAAGATTTCCTAGTAGGGGAGGTATTTAAAATACTATACCATTTTCAGATTGAAATCATCACTCTCTATCAGATCCAAGTGGGAGTGATTACATAATGTTGTGATATTTGATAAAAGTTTACACATTAAGATTAGATGGATCTTGATGAGAGTAATTACTTATATCACAAAGTTTCAATCTTGAAAAACACTCTAGGAAATATGTGTATGAGAGACATCATGATATTGAAGGACACACATTCTCTATATTTTCAGAAATTAGATTAGTCTTTAGTGAATGAGGAAGAACCTACAGACGATCGAGAGGTTCTATCTCATTATGTAAGAGACTAATGAAAAAAAGCAATGAAATATAATATAAAGTCAATAAGGTCAAATCAAGTTTTTTGAAACTTGTAGATCTTTTATTGGGACACATCTTAAAAATACTCACTTAGTAAAGAAAGATT
The DNA here is from genome assembly GCA_037126765.1 of Stenogyne calaminthoides. Classification (NCBI taxonomy): domain Eukaryota; kingdom Viridiplantae; phylum Streptophyta; class Magnoliopsida; order Lamiales; family Lamiaceae; genus Stenogyne; species Stenogyne calaminthoides. The sequence continues at coordinate 2,913,404 of JBBCBC010000035.1, forward strand.
ATACTCATAGATGGGTATTTAAACTTTCTTCATCTGTTGTGAGATTTACCTCAATTCGTTTACTTTTTGGCTATAGTATCAAGTATAGGTTTTGAATTACATAAAAAATGGATGTTACTGTTTTTCTCATTGGAGAATTCAAAGAAAAGGATAATGTTTGTAAATTGAAGAAGTCTGTTTACAAACTTAAACAAATCCTCAAAACAGTGGTACTTGAGACTTCATACTATGATTGTCTCATATTGACTTTGTTAGACAAAGACCATTGTGTTTATGTTTAACGATCCAAAGATAGTTATGTAATTCTATGATCATATGTTGATACATTATTAGCTGGAAAGATAACAATGAGAATCTTTTGGTGAAAGCTTCATAAAGATCGTTCAAAGAAGTTACTTGGAAAGTCTTAGTAGACTTATGTATTAAGACTTCTAAAACGATTCAAATGAATGTATAAAAGCATGTTGATTCTCATGTTATAAAAGACGAGTCACTAAACTATGATGAATGTCCAAAGACTGAAAGATGAAATGTCAAATGTACCATAAGCAAATTCAATTGGATGTCTGATGTATGCTAATTTGTGCGCGCATCCAGGCATTTGTTTAGTTGTTGGTTTGGTTAGCAGATATCAGTCAATCCAAGAAAAACACCAAAAGATAGTGTGTAGGATTTTTGAGATATCTGAATGATATTGCAGATTATTATCTCAAGGAGATAATCTATACTTAGAGAAGTATACAGGCACTATTTGAAATTATGATTTAGATGCAAGTAAATCATATTCTAGTTATACCTTCTTGCTTAATAATGAAAGCAATCTTGTGGTGTAACATGAAATAAGTCTGTATAGCACTAATCACTATTAAACTGAACTTGTGACATGTGCATCTGCAGTTAAATGAAAATTCTGGTTAAGAATTTTCATAAAATAGTTGGAATTAGTAAGCACTCAATTGAGATCTTTAACGATTCTTTAAGAATTAAGGGAGTTGTAACGATTCATTGAGAATTAAACACTCTAGTGGGAGTTGTTACAATTCATTGATGTTTGGAATATTATTGTAGGAAAATATATATATGAAAATCAAATCTATGAGATTTGATTTGTAAGATTAGGAATTTTATTTCCTAATAAAGATGGCTTAAGATTTAAGTTGGCTTCTCCTATATATATGAGTCCTTGGGAATTCATTAAACACAAGAATTAAATCTCTCCATAAAATCTCTAGTGTAGAATTTTTCTAGCAAATTCATACTGGGATTCAACGCTCGCAAATCTGTGCGGATCTGTGAACGGGGATTACGTGGATACCATAGTTGAGGAGATTGCTTAGAAAGCACTGTAAGAATTCTATTTATGTATTCCGTTATTTCAATTATGCAATTGTAATTTGTTGTTGGTGAATTTGTTTATTCCGCTGCGCATGTTTAACTGCTTTACATGCTAGTAAATTCCAACAGTGGTATCAGAGCTCCAAGCTCTTGATCTAATTGCTTAATTGAATTTGTTGATTGTTTTATAATTTTTTTTTTAATAAAACTGGTGCGGCCAAATTTTTGACCACACAAATTGAATCAACTTATTTGGGGTGTTATTCTTGCATCAGTTTCTGAGCTGATTTTTCTTAAGGGTTTTGACCCTTCTTGTTGTTGTTAATTATTTACACCCCTTTGGGGCTTCATCTTCTTCACTGTTCACTGACCAAAACCCTAAAGCTCTCACCGCCCTACTGGCGAGCGAATCTGACGCATAGTGCTGGAGGCGGCGGTGTTAAACCGCACCTCGCGTTCTATGCGTGGTTTGGTGGCGTCAGTTGACGGGGGCATTTGATTTTGTCGATTTGCATCTGATTCACGAATCTAATGAACCTTGCTTTGCGATGGCGGTGCTTCGCCGTGCATTGTGAACTGATGACCGCTCATTGTCACTCATTGTCGTGTTACACGCGTGGGCGATGCAGTGACGATGGTTGTGCGCTTTGTGACTCCACGATGGTTTTGAAATCACAGCGCCTTGGAGGCGGCGGCAATTCGTCTTCATCGATGGTGGCTCCTCTTTGTCACACCCGCGTGCAGGAGAGGAATCGCGAACACGCACCTCACGTTTGACGAAGAAAAGCCAACCTATTGCGGCGGCGACACTGAAACCCTCACCATTTGATGGTGGGCCACAATTCAGTGCTCCACCGTGGGGCTGTTGCTCTCGACTTTGTTGCGACATTGCCTGTTTTGATGATTCCTTGTTAACTGAGTATTCTGGACAAAATTATTTGATGCGCCTTGAGTAATTTTGTGGATTTTGTACTTTGGATTATCGATTTGGTTTTGGATTTAGAAACGGTTGTCCCGAATTACAGATTGGATGCCGTCAGATTTGGGCGGTGATGTAGGAGAGTTGTTTTGCAAATTTTATTTGAGGCAGGCCCTCCCTTGCAATTTTAGAAATTGCACCTGAGCCCCTAACAATAAAATAATTAAAATCTAATCTTAAAATTATTAAAATATTTTAATTTTATAATTGGATTATTGGTTGGACCAAAAAGGTAATTGGATTAATTATTAATTTTAATAATTTTAACTTTAGAATTTGTTGGGAAATTTGTATTTAGTTTTGATGGAAGTACCAAAACAGGTTGTAATAGGACCAGTCAGATCTGTTAGCTGACTGATGACATAGAATCAGATTAAGATGACCAGCTGAAATGTATAGATAGCTGATGTAAAAGATAGGTCACATATTGAGGGGGAACTCAATATGTATAGGTCAGGTCAATTTATCAGATGACCAGATAAGGTCAGATGATCAGAAGACTTAACAAGTCAGAAGACAAGAAGAAGTCAGATGATCAGGTGAAGACTCAGAGAAACCTGAAGACTCAGAGAAACCTGAAGACTTAGAGAAACCTGAAGACTCAGATAAACCTGAAGACTCAGAGAAACCTGAAGACTCAGTATGTCACTGAAGACATTGAGACTCAGAGTAACATGAAGATCAGAAGACTACCAGAAGATCAAGAAGACCATAAGAGCAGAAGACCTACATCAGTCGAGTCTGCAAATTGTGCTAAGACAATCCGCATCAGAAGACTCTATCAGGTAGACTGATCAGTTATCTGATTAGGTCAGCTCACACGTGGTGTTAACCAAAATGTTATACCAGAGCATACGAATCGTCTACAAAAAGAATGTCAAACATTAGTTGGTGGAACAAACACTGAAGTGTTGTACTTGTGAAACCAATGAGAGAATGACACGTGCGCAAAAAGGGCTGACAATGCGGGATTCGACGCTGCGGAGACAAACGACGATAATCACGCCTTCGGCCACGCCGTAATTGGAAGCACGTCACATCAAATCCTACAAACCTACCAAATATAGATGGAAATTCAAATTGCTCTCCAACGGCTCTTTGATTTTGAGGTTTATAAATATGGGATTGCTCTTCAAAGTGAAGAGACGGGAAATGATCAAGAAGCTCAAACTATAGCAGAATTTCCGCACGAAGAACACAAAATTTGAAGATTATTTCTAAGTGTTCATCCCATTGTTCTTAGCATAGAAATCTCATCCTCTAGCTTTTTGGCTACATAAACACTAGGATAGATTTTCAGTTGGAACCACAACAAATCTTTACCCAAACCCAAAAGTTAGGTTAAGTTTGTTTTGCAAGATTTCAGACTAGGGTTTCTAGTTCTGATTTCTGGGATCGGTTGAGTGTGAACTCTTTAAACATCTGTTGTGTGTTGGACTAACACGGTAATCTAAGTCCAGTCGGTTAAGTTGGTTTAGTTGGTGCCCCTTGTGATAGGGAAGAGTGGACGTATGACCGATTGTCTGAACCACTATAAAAATCTTGTGTGCATTTACTTGTTTTTTATTGCTTTACACTATTGCACACAACCAAGCTCAAAACTGCATACATATTCTGAGTTAATATCAGTCTGCACCTAGCAACTGATCTGATCAGCTTGACAGTTTAGTCAGCTGATTGAAAACTGACTTGAGAATCTGATTTGATAAAACTGGTTTTTCACACGGGTACAAACTAGATTCCGCACAATCAGATTAAACTGATAGATACCCAACTGATCTGCCCTCAGGCGATCAGTAAGTCAGATATCAGTCCAAACTGATTCACTTCCACTCTGATCAGGCAAACTGCAATCACACCTGATCTGCACGAAAATTTTTCAGAAGTCTATTCACCCCTCCCCTCTAGACTTCTGCCTTCACGAAACCCATTCGGGACCTACAAGTGGTATCAGAGCAGTGGTTCTACAGACCACTGGCTTTGAGTATCATCGTTTCTTGAGGAAGAACTTTTGTGGTCACTTGAACTGATCTTGAAAAACCTTTTTCAAAACTCATTCGTTTTCAAACTCACGATCAGCATGGATAATACTTCTGGTATGTATCATGATTTGCCTAAATTTTCCAATGATGAGTATGCAGACTGGACGATATACATGAGCAACCATCTAGGATCAATAAGCGGCAGAATGATGGAAGTCATTGAACGAGGACCCATCATCATCTATCATGACAACCCAGCTGTTGGAGGTGATCCAGATTTTGCAGTTGGAAGTCTTGTCAGAAAGAGTCCTGCCCTGATGGATGCTGAAGAAAGAAAGCTTTACACTCTGTATACGATAGCCAGGCATATAATCATGAAGACCATGGACAAGATAACCAAAGAAAAGATAAAGTATCTCAAGACTGCCAAACAGATGTGGGATACGCTTGCTGAAATGTGTGAAGGAAATGATCTGATCAAAGATAGCAAACTACAAGCTGAACTGGTGAAATTCGAGAAACTTAAGATGCTGCCAAATGAAACCATCAATGAGCTCGATGGAAGAATCACCATGTCAGTCAACAAGATACGGGAACTTGGACGAGAAATGTCAGATAAAGATATTAATTACAAGATCTTGAGATCCCTAACCAAGAAGTGGGATATGAAAGTCACGGTAATCAAGGATTGTCAAGATATTGCCAAGATGAAGCCAAGCAGCCTGTTCCTGAGTCTTAAAGCCAACGAGTTCGATCTGATCGAAAGAGGGCAAGAAGAAAAAGACGAGTCACCTGCTGAAGCCACAACCTCCACATCAAAATCAGTTGCATTCAAGCAGCCAACAGCAAATCAAAGTTTACTGAACCTATTGGAAATATCATATGCCAAGCTGAACAGATTGCCTTGCTAACCAGAAAACTTGAAAAATCTAACATTCAACTTGGTAAGTATCGCAGATTTTGCAGGGATTATCAAAACAGCAGAGGAAGAGATAGGAGGCCAGCTGACAGATCTCCAGAAAGGACCAGATCTGATGACCGAAGAGATGATCACAGAAGGGATCACAGAGAAGATACGAAAAGAGATGATCGGTCTGATGAAAGAAGAGACAACAGATCTGAGAGAAGAAGTTCTGATTACAATTAGAAAGGAAAGTCACCTGACAGATCCTACAGACGGAATGACTCACCTGGCAGAAAAAGTTCCGTGGATCGTGGAACATGCTTCAACTGTGAGAAACCAGGTCACTACAGCGCCGACTGCCCAGACCTGACTCCAAGAGAAAGAGAAGAGAAGCGGAACAGAAGAGAGCAACGCTATAGAGACAGAAAAGCCATGGTTGCTGACACATCAGGAATTGATGATTCCTATCTGCCTTCTGAGGATTCTGGCTACTCATCAGTAGAGGACTTTTGTCTGATTAGCAACGCTGATGATTTCTACGACCATGATGATCTAATATTCTCTTCAGATGATGAAATCTGTCTAATGGCTAAGGAGGAAGACCAATCTGAGGTAACCTCTAAACCTTCTGCTCTTTCAATTTCCACACCAGCTATAATTAGCAAACCTGCTGGAGAGATTGACTTGCAGCTCTATTCTGAGCAATTGCTTGATGATCTCTCTAACGCAGTAGACACTTATACAATAGTGGAAGCTGAAACCGATAAGCTAAGGATAAAAAATACTCAGCTTGTTAAAGAGAATGCTGTCAGTAAAGCAGCTGAACTGAAATCAGCTGAAGCTGCTCAGAAGGTAACTGAAGAACTGAAAGTTCTGAAAGTTAAATCTTCTGATCAGGAGAAGCGGATTAAAGAACAACTAGCAATCAACAAACAGGAAGCTGATGATTTTAAAATCCTACAAGCTAAGATTGATGAACTCTTCCGACTACATGAGAGTCTGAAATCTAATGAGGATAGCTTACGTAAGAAAATAGAGATTTTCACAAAATCTTCGAAAACCGTTCAGGATATGAACAACTATTTTCGAAGGTTTAAAGCATAACCTGTTATCAGTATCACAATTATGCGACAACGGATTCAGTGTTGAGTTCTCGAGTGATCAGTGTACTATAAGGAATCGAGCTACTCAACAAATCTTGCTAACTGGTTCAAGGAAAGGAACGATCTACATTGCAGATTGGAACAATTGCCCAAGAAATGCAAGCCTGATTGTTAAGAGTTCCAAAAGTAGCAGTTGGCTTTGGCACAAATGAAGGAGTCATCTCAACTTTAAAACTCTTAACAAGATAGCAAGGATGTCTTTGGTTGAGGGACTTCCGAATGAGGTATTCTCAAAGGATCAGACATGTGTCGCATGTCAGAAGGGAAAACAGGTTAAAGCCTCATTCAAGGGAATACCTGGACCAGCATCCAGTAGAGTATTGCAACTGCTCCATATGGACTTATTTGGACCGGTTACACCAGTCAGTCTCAGCGGACGCAAATATACTCTGGTAATCGTGGATGATTATTCCAAGTTTACCTGGGTTGTATTCTTATATAAGAAGAATGAGACAACAACAAAGATACCTGAGTTGCTCAAGAAACTACAAAATGAAAAAGGTGTCAGTATAGTGAAAATCAGATCAGATAGAGGTACATAATTTCTGAACTCTTTTATTACTGATTTTTGCACTAAGTTTGGTATACAGCATGAGACATCAGCTGCAAGAATGCCACAACAGGATGGTGTAGCAGAATGGAGAAACAGAACACTCAAGGAAGCTGCTTGCACTATGTTAGCTGAACATGCAACACCAAGCCATTTCTGGGCAGAAGCCATCAATACTGCATGCCACACTCAGAACAGATGCTCTCTGACTAAGGCTCACTACAAAACACCCTATGAACTGTGGAAGGGCAGAAAACCTCGTGTTTCTTACTTCCATGTTTTTGGGTGCAAGTGTCTCATACACAACAATGGAAAGAGTCAGTTGAAGACTTTTGAGGCCAAGTTAGATGAGGGTATATTCTTAGGATATTCCTCATCCAGCAAGGCTTTCAGGGTTTACAACAGGCGAACCCCAGTTGTGGAAGAAACACCTCATGTGGTCTTCGATGAGACATCTTCTGTAAAAGAGAAAGCTGCCTCAAAACAAGCAGTACCAGATCAACTGGTACCTGATACACAGAATATGGATCAGCTAAGTATCAAGGGGAAAGAATCAGAACACGTAACAATATATATTCAAGAACTTGATTTTGCTGATTCACCAGGTCAATTAGACCCTAAGGTACGCACAACTGTTAGTGAAGAAGCTAGTACAGCTGAGACAGTATCAACTGAACCATCTGGTTCAGGGGGAACACCTGAAGTTCCTACGGACAGACATCAGCGCATGATGAGTCCAACATCAGTTGAGACATATCCATATCAAGTGGATCATAATTCTGCACCACTCCCAATCACTAGTAATGAACTACTATCAGAAGAGGATGATGTTCTCCAAACAGATGCACATCAGAAAAGAAGGACCTGGATAACCAGTAATCCAACTGATCTGATCATCGGAGACCCATCTGATAGAGTCAAAACTAGACATCAGATTGGTGAAAGTGCCATTTATTGTTGTTATCTGTCCATGAAGGAACCAACTGAAGTAGAGGAAGCTCTACAAGACGCAAGCTGGATCCTAGCCATGCAAGAAGAACTGGAACAGTTTGAGAGAAATCGAGTTTTAGGCGGTGGGACGGACCAACTCATCAAGATATGATTGGCACAAAGTGGGTATTCAAGAACAAGAGAGATGAGAATAATGTCATAACCAGAAATAAGGTAAGACTTGTTGCTAAGGGGTATTCACAATCAGAAGGAATTGATTATGATGAGACCTTTGCACGGTCGCTCGCCTAAAGCCATTAAATTTGTTTTGGCATATCTTTGCCTGAGAGGGGTCATTGTGTATCAGATGGATGTAAAGAGTGCATTCTTAAACGGGGTACTAGCTGAGGAAGTTTATGTTGAACAACCTCCAGGCTTTGAAAAAGGCGACCAGGTGTACCGTTTAAGAAAAGCTCTTTATGGCCTGAAATAAGCTCCTCGAGCTTGGTATGATACACTCTCTCAGTTCTTGATAGACATCGGTTTCACTAAAGGAATAGTGGATAGAACCTTATTCAGAATAGAAGATGGAGAAGATATTCTGATGGTTCAGATTTATGTGGACGACATCATCTTCGGATCTCCCAACAAGAGGTTATGTGAAAAGTTCAACAAGTTGATGCAAGGCAAGTTCGAGATGTACATGATGGGTTAGATGAATTACTTTCTGGGTTTACAAGTTAAGCAGAGTACAGAGGGATATTCATCTGCCAGGCGAAGTACACTAGGAATTTGTTGGCAAAGTTTGGAGTTCATAATAGTAAGGAAGCCAAAATTCCTATGATGACTGGATTCAAGATGGATCCAGATGAGGATGGTCAGAAAACTAATCAGAAAGAATATAGGGCTCTCATTGGATCTTTACTATACATTTGCTTTTGAGACCAGATATCACTTTTGCAGTAGGTGTATGTGCCAGATTTCAGGCAAATCCAATGAAAAGCCACCTGGAAGCAGCTAAAGCGGATTCTTAAGTATCTGAAAGGGACAGTAAATGTTGGGAGATAAATTTAATAAAGATAAGATTTTGATTAGATCCCAAAACCCTTGAGTATGACATGTTCAGAATAATCTTGATAGTTGAGTCAGGATTCAGTTTTAGAGTATTCAGGATGTTATCTGCAAAATGTATAGTCACAGAGATATAGATCAAGGTTAGGATCTCAAGATTCGAAGAACTCGGTAAGTTTTTGAAGAAACCGAAGTTCAAGATGAAACCGAAGTTTCAAGTTCAAAAGATGAAACGAAGAAACGAAGTCTCAAAATGAGAAATCGAGATATCAAGACTCAAGATGAAATCGAGATATCAAGACTCAAGATGAAATCGAGATATCAAGACTCAAGATGAAATCGAGGAACTAAATACTCAGCATGAAGACTTAGTATATCACCAAGACACATCCAGAAGACTCGAAGACATCAAGACTTCGAAGACCACGAAGACTCAAGACTCAAGACTCAAGACACGTAAGATCAAGAATCAAGATAAAGAATATCTGAAGGCACAAAGACTCTCATGAAGAGTCGGTAATGTCTTGAATGCTCAATTATAAACTGAATGTTAGAGAGGCACTGAACATATCTAACTGAAGGATGCAATACTGAGAAGATCGAGATTCCTTAGAAAAATAGATATTTCCCAAGACATTCAAATTCAGACAAAAGGAACTAAGACAAAGTGTTGTTAATGTTATATCACTCAGAGATTGTAACCAAAAGAGCCGTTGAGTTGTCTACCTTTAACTGGAGACAAAAGTCAAAAAGAGGAAGACAAGATTGTACCATCTTATAATCGACAACGACAGTCTTTGAAAAAAATGTCAGAAGTACTAAGTTCCAGACTGCAAAAAGTGAAGACTGGCTACATGAAAGGCTATTGCCTAAAACGTGTTAGGGAGTGTCAAACCCTAAATATAGCCGTTTCTCACACACCATAAGAGGAAACTCTCGGAGCTATCTTTCCAACGGATAGTTTTTCAAGAGTGACCTTGGTGTATGCCTATAAATACTTTTGACCTTCTACATTGAAAGGTTATGGGAAATTTGTAAGCAACTCAAGAGCTCAAACTTATTATTGCAAGTTGAAGCACTCGAAAATCCAAGAATTTCCCAAGTGCTTTATTTCGAAGAGTGCTCATTCCACTAAGCCTAGCTTGATAAGATATATCCAAAGCTTAGTAGAGATATCCTAGCCTTTGCATTGTTCTTCATTGTAAAGGATATCTCATCCTAGTTGGAAACCAACCAAGAAACCCCAAACCCTTTGTAAGGTAGTTTGAGTGTGATTGTTGGTGAGATTGGAGTTGTAAAGAGTGAGTAAACTACATTGAGGTAGTCAGAAAGCTCTAGAGGAGAAGTTAGTAAGCTACTTGTGGTAGTCTGAAAGTTTGTGTGAGTTGAGTAAGTAAAACTGAGGTAGTCGAAAGCTCAAGGTCGGGTTGAGTAAGTAAACTCTGAGGTAGTCGAAAACTCAAGGGCGAAGTTGAGTAAGTAAACTACAGAGGTAGTCAGAAAGCTCAAGGAAGTGATTAGTGAATTTCTCTGAAAAGATCAGGGAGAGTGGACGTAGGAGCTTGAGTCTCCGAACCACTATAATTTGCTGTGTTATTTGCTTTCTGTTTTGCTTGATTTATCTGTTGCATTACTTTGTCTTGAAAGCATATTTTCATCGATATTTCGGGTTGGAATCAATCTTTGAAAGTTGCATATAAATGGAATCACGGCCTAATCACTATTCCATTAAAGGAAGGTTTTCAAACAAAAAGCTTAAACGAAAGTATAAACTAAGGGCAAACCATTTCAAGACATCGAGTAGCTAGAACAGATAGTTACCAAACCGAACTTACTCTTACGAGGGTTCGATAAGTTAGTCATCGATCCAAGCAACTCGGGATCTTTGAAAACTTCAGGACTCGGTTGGGATTATCGAGGTATCCGAAAGCGGCTTCGGGATCCTTTGTCTCGAGATAGACTTTGACTCGAGGCGATTTGTACTTCTCGGGACCAAATCATCGGGACAACTGACCCAAAAGCCGACCTCAAGAAGAAAAGTTTTAAAAACACCGAACACGTGTATTCCCCCATACACGTGTAAGACTTCGTTGCACCGGGACCAACAAGTGGTATCGAGCGGTGGTTCAACTTGACCACTGCTTTGTTGACCAAAGTTTTATTTTCTAAAATACTTGTGGTCTATCCGAACCGATCTTATTCTTTGAATTCTAAAAAAAGACTCGGATAAAATGTCTTCTAAGAAAATTCCCATGTTCTCGGTGGAGAACTATGATTTATGGAGATCGAGAATGCAGGCTCACCTGTATTCTAAACATGAGCATTATGTGGAGAGTGGTCTCTGAAGGGCCATTCCAATTTCTTGTGGTGAATCCGGAGGAAGAGAGAAAATGAGAGAAACAATCCTAGAAAGCGAGAATTTCCTAAATCGATGACTAACCGACTCTGAGGAGAGAAAGTTAGTCAATCTAGACTACATAGCTAAAGACACACTATCAAAATACAATTGATGATGGTGTGATGGGAATGATCTCTCCAAGATATCTTGCAAAAGAAATTTGGGATACACTAAGCTGTAATGTGCCAAGGCGCGAGATCATATCAAGGAAAACAAACTTTTCGGTTGCAATTGGAAAGTTTGATAGTTTTGAAATGGATGAAGGTGAATCTATAGACAAATTGGAAGTCGATTCACTAGCATTATGAATGATCTAAATGCACTTGGTAAGAAATATCCACAGAGAGAAGTTGCATTGAAAATTCTTAGAGGTCTTTCTAAGAAATGGGATATACATCGATGGTGATTGAAAACACCAAAAACATTAATTCAATGCCATATCAACAAGTCTTCTCTCGAAATTTGAAGGCCTATGAGTTAAGTAATTGATAAGAAATCTAAAAAGGTCGACAAACAAAGATGATTCATCATCTAGTAAGAATGTGGCTTTTTAAGGCCAAGGATAAAACTCAAAAACTAGAGAGTTCGAGAACTCCTTGCTAAAAATCGGGATGAGCTTGAGGATAAGCTAAAGCGATGGCAAGGAGGTTTGAAAAGACTTAATAGTCGATATGGAAAATACAAAAACTATTACAGGTATCACGGTGCGGAAGAAACCCGAGGACGATCAACCGAGAAGTAGAAAGACACGAAAATTCGAGGGATCTTCATCCAAAAGGAAGGACTCCAAGTCCAAAGAAGAAAGTGATCGGGGATGATGATGCCAACAGATGCTATAATTGCCAAAAGAAAGGTCACTTCCGATATGATTGTCCGGATCTCGAAAGTGCTAAGGAGAGAAGAGAAAGACAGCAAAAAGAGACAAGAAGTTCTCCAACGGAAAAGCCATGGTTGCGAAGAAGAACATTCCGAGGAGGGATCTAGCTCTTGAGATGAAATATTCTCGACGGTGAAAGTGATGACATCTCGACCGATGGCCATTGAGGAGGTAAACTCTTCTTTTCTCGTTGTTGCTCCTACACTAGCACAAGAGTTATCAAGTTCCACCGAAACAAGTCATTTTGACTGATGGATTCTTTTGAGAATCGATGAAGGACTATCTTTGCTTTTTACAAGAATCGCTAAATAAAACTCAAGAGCGAGAATAAAGAACTGAAAATTTGAAAATCTAAAATGGAAAGACTCTCTAGCAATGAAATCACTTCTCAATTAATGGGAGCTCTTGATGAACTGGATGTTACGAAAGTACAACTCTCGAGAAAGAGAAGTTGATAGTGACCCTAAGCGAAAAAGCTAGAGAAATCCACTGAAGAGATTCAGCTGATCAGAACTAAGTTCAATGACCTCTCTGAGAAGCATGAAACTCTACAGAACTGTGAGGATAGTGCGTTGAAGAAGCTAACTCTATTGAATACTGCATCTAAAGTAATAGATGAAATTTGAGTTACCGAGAGATCGCCACTATAAAATGCGGATTGGGATACATTCCAGGGGGAACCTCACAAGGTCATCTGAATGCTGCCTCAAGTAGCAAGAAGACAATCTTTGTAAAACCAGTGGCACCCACACTTCAAAATGAAGAAATGCCCAAGGTTGTAGACAAGGGAAAAGTACCCATGGTTTCAGTAAAACTGAATGATCAGGTAGGAAAGCCCAAACCTCAGGTGAAGGCTAGAAAACCTGAGCACTCAGTTGGAAAATTTTAGGCAAGTACTTCAAAGCCTCATGCTAAGAATGCAAACCTGAAAGGATCTGCACTGAACCATCAGAGGAATCTTCAGAAGAGAAACACTCAGCAGAGACATTCTCAATCGAAGAAACCAAGTCCTCGATATCTTGAAAGACCAAAAATTTAAGTCTGAGCAACTTTGAACCCCACTTGCCTAAGGGTAAAGGTTACCTGAACCCGAGTCAACAAGGATTCAGACCAGCTGCACAAAAGCTAAAGCAAATGAACAAAAGGCCTGAACCAAAGAAAAATTCAAAAGCCCATGTTCATGCTAATTTAGCACCCATACACGAGAAGCTGCTAAGGCACCCGGAGTAGTAAATGTGTATGTAGATGTTTATGGAAGACAGATCGACCACTCTAAAGTGATTAGAGTTGTTAGGAAGATTTGGATTCGAAAGGTACAAACTAACCTTGTAGGACCCTACACAAATTGGGTACCTAAAAATTGATACATTTTTGGGGAGGAAAACAAAGTCTTGGTGATTGAAGATCACATAGCGATGAGTAGAGATGAAAAAGCCCACGATGTATGGTATCTTGACGGTGGATGCTCAAGACATATGACGAGATTCAAGAAGATACTCAAATTGACTATGTTGAACAAAGAGGCCCTCGGATCACTTTTGGAGATAACTCAAGGGCGGATGAAGGATATAAAACTTTGGAAATTGACTCGGTTCATATCCATGGTGTTTCATATGTATCTGGATTGAAGCATAACTTGCTTTCAATAAGCCAATTCTTTGATAAGGGTTTTAATGTTGAGTTCTCTAAGAACTTATGTTATGAAAGATGAAAGATGATATCAACTACTAGAAAAGAAATGTGTATCATGTTTGGTTCAACTTAAAAAGATACATAAAAGTTGCTAAAAGTTCCACAGATACCCGGTTGGTTATGGCATAAAAGAATGAATCTTTGAATTTCAAAACCCCGAATAAGCTTGCAAGATTAGCTCTTGTGAGAGGGTTGCCTAATGAAGTGTCGAGAAGGAACATATTTGTGATGCGTGCCAAAAAAGGAAAACAAATTAGAGCATCATTTAAAAGCAAAGTAGATGTTTCTATTGAAAGAATACTTGGTTGTTTGCATATGGATCTTTTTGGTCAAATAACACCAGTGAGCACTAATGGCAGGAAATACACATTGGTAGTAGTTGATGACTACTCAAGATATACTTGGGTCATATTCTTTTCGAAGAAGAAAGAGACTCGAGATAAAGCTGCCCGAATTACTGAAAAGGCTCACTATTGAGAAAAAATCGAGTGTGGTCAAAAATCGATCGACAAAGGGAACTAAATTTATAAATCATATCATATCTGATTATTGTGCAGCAAATGGAATTTCTCATGAAACATCATTTGCAAGGACCCTCAACAAAATGGTGTTCTTTGAAAAGAAGGAACATGACTCTTAAAAAAGGCTGCAAGGACAATGATAATGAAGGTCGATATTCCTAAAAGATTTTGAATTTTGAAATTTATCAACCTTTGCATGCTATTCTCAGAACAGATCCATGCTGACTAAAAGTCAAGGCAAAACACCTTATGAGCTTTGGAATGAAAGGAAGCCTCTTGTTTCTTTCTTTCGTGTGTTTGGTTGCAAGTGTTTCATACACAATAATGGTAAAGATCAGTTGAAAACATTTGATAACAAAGCTGATGAAGGAATAATCTTAGGGTATTCTGAAATCAGTAAAGCTTTCAGAGTTTACAACTGTAGGACTCTTATTGTGGAGGAAACACCTCATGTTGTTTTTGATGAATCTACTTGTGTTCAGAAGAAATAGGAACATGATGAAGAAGAACTGACCAAGAGGATCACCAGATTAAGCCTGAAAAAGAATGAAAAATCATCCACTGAACCTGAAAAGAAGAAGTCAGTCACATTCTATGATTGGAGTGACTCGGACTCAGATAAAGAAGTTCAGGATGGAACTCAGGATGGTGAGACTCAGGAAAGCCAACACACCAAAGGTGACCAATCTGAACAGACACCAGTTCACACTCAGGTATGTGATGCCAATGAAGATGTGGTCACAGCTGAGGCAAATTCTGAATCTATCAACCAAAGGGGAACAAATGTCTCTGACAATGTTCTGAATGGAATTTCCCTTGAGGAAGATGATTCCCTTTCTCCTTTTCTGTTGTTCCCTGAGTTTATTGAATTAACTAAACCTAACATTTTAAATGTTGAGGATACTATTGAAGGGGGAACATCTAGAAGAAGATGGTTAGATAGTCATCCTACAAGTCAGATTGTGGATGATCTAACTGATGGTGTCAAAACAAGAAGGTTCCATGGTGAGAGTGCACTATTCTGCTGCTTCCTATCAGAGAAAGAGCCTACTGAGATTGGTGAAGCTCTACAAGATTCTCATTAGATTACTGCTTTGCAAGATGAGCTGAATCAATTCTCAAGAAATGAAGTACGGGAGCTAGTGGATAGACCTAAAAGGCACAATGTCATTGGAACCAAGTGGGCATTTAAGAACAAAAGAGATGAAAACAACAACATTGTAAGAAACAAGGCAAGGCTAGTTGCACAAGGTTATTCCCAAGAAGAAGGCTTGGATTATGATGAAACCTTTGCACCAGTTGCAAGACTAGAAGCCATCAGATTGTTTCTTGCATATGCTGCCCACATGAAGTTCACAGTCTATCAAATGGATGTGAAAAGTGCATTTCTGAATGGTGTGCTTAAAGAAGAGGTTTATGTAGAACAACCTCCTGGTTTCAAACAGAATATCCAAGTTTACAGGCTCAAAAAAGCCTTGTATGGTCTTAAGCAAGCACCTAGAGCATGGTATGATACTCTTTCTCAGTTTCTTACTGACCATGGTTTTGTCAAAGGAACTGTTGATAGAACTCTGTTCAGGATAGAAGATGGGGAAGATATCTTACTGGTTCAGATATATGTTGATGACATCATTTTTGGATCTCCAAACCATCAGCTGTGTGAAAAGTTTTCAACACTGATGAAATGCAAGTTTGAGATGTCAATGATGGGAGAGATGAATTTCTTTCTAGGTCTTCAAGTGAAACAATCAAAGGAAGGAATCTTCATCAACCAAGCAAAGTACACCAGGGATCTGATTGCCAAGTATGGTGTACAGAATTACAATCCAGTTAGAATTCCTATGAATACTAACTACATGATGGATCCTGATTCTGAAGGCAAATCAGTAAGTCATACTGATTATAGAGGAATCATTAGATCATTGCTCTATCTCACAGCAAGTAGGTCGGATATAACATTTCTTTGTTGGGATATGTGCAAGATACCAAGCTAATCCTAAATTTAGTCACATGGAGGTCGCCAAAAAGATCTTGAAGTATCTTAAGGGCACGATGAATAGAGGATTATGGTATCCGGTGATGATAACCTTGAATGCTTGGTTACTCGGATGTCGATTATGGAGGTTCGAAATTGATGAAGTCCACTACGGAGAACTTGTCAATTTCTTGGAAGCAAGTCGATATCTTGGTTTTTCAAAAAAGCAGGACCTCGATGCTTGAAATCAAGATTATTTGAATTTAATACATGGTGAGGGAAGCTGCTTTGTGCTTTCAGATTCTTTTGGCTCGGAACAACAATTAATGGATTATAAAGTTGTAGCCAATGAAGTACCAATATTTTGTGACAATAATAGTGCCATTGCTATTTCACAAAATCCGGTATTGCACACCAGATGCAAGCATGTGGATATCAGACATCACTTCATCAGAGATCATGTCGAGAAAAAGGACATCAGGATGGAGAAAATTCATACTAATAAGCGGAGTCGATATCTTGACTAAACCATTGGTGAATCAAGATTTCGGGAACTATCGATTGAATTAGGGATGTTGGATCGGTGTATAGAGTAAAAATCGAAAAAATTGAAGATTTTTCGGATGCATGAAGTTTTCTCAGAATTCTACTGAGAAACTCAGGATAAAATTTGAAATACATAACCGAGTCTCAGAAAACTCAGATTTACTGAAGGTCAAGATTTCAAAAGAGCATCTTGAACCCATTCAAGACTCAATATCATCTCGACATTTTTATCAAGGTCAATACTCAGTAAGACTGATAGAGGGAAATTAGTCTGAAGAAGTAATGACTCATGCGACTCATTTATTGCTTAAGTGAAACTCAGTAATCATTGCAATAAATACAAAACACCTTAGGAATGTTTTTGGGCGGGATCTTTGAAATTCCTAAGAAGGTCAACAGTCATTAAATGCTCTGTTACATTTAATCACCAATGAAGTTAAAATGGCGGCTTACTTTTCGGGGATCAACCTTTCGCATACCCGATTAATCGTGGATTAATCTTAACCGTTGCTTTTCACCAAACCGGTATGACTTCCCACGATCTCGAGCTATTTAATCCTTTGAAAGTCATTCAAGCCAAATTTTATTGAAACCCTTCATTCCCAAAAACCCTCTGCAAATAAATCCCTTTTACCCAGAAAAACTTCATCGCTCAAAACCCTAAATCTTCAAATCTCAAATGGCTCCTACCATGTTCGAAAAATTAGCCGAGACAAATAAGCCATGGTATGAGTACGTGGTTTCTTTGGAGAGTACCACCAATGCCAAGCACGAAGAAGAGGCGCTCCACTTAATTCGATTGGCGAAACTGATGAACCTCGTCGCAAATCGACCGGAGGCAGAGTATACATCTAGGTAATAGAGTTTGTCGCTAATTTGGAAATAAATGAGGATGATTGTATGAGTCAAAGATTTCTGTTTCTCATCTTGAACAATCGATGAAGTATGTGGATTTTGTTCGAGAGCTCTACATTGTCCCTAAGAACTTAAACGACGTATTTGAGTTGTGCGATAGGGGAGATGACCCCTCATTGTATATGTTGGGACGGGAGCAAGAGTATCTTGATGGGATTGTTGAGAATCCTGTTAAGTTTGAGGCAACTCTGCATAAACGGCATCTGAAGCCGAAGTACAGAGTGTTGATGGATATTGTTGGAAAGTGCATCATGAGTCGATCTGAAAGCTTCGAGCAGATCAGCACTCCCAAACTCTGACTAATGGCGGCAATTGAGGACTCACCCACCAAGTAGTTCAACTGGTTGAAATATCTAATCAAGGTGGTGAGTGAGCAAGCCAAGGTCATAAAAAGGGAGGAGGATGGGGCAATATCTATCAAAGGCAGAATCCTCCATGCCACCAAAATAGCCTTTATTTTGGAGATGTGCCGAGAGTAGGAGGATATCTTCATCAAATCTACTCCATTCCCTAAGTCCAAAATAATGTTCAAACCCATTGCTGCAAAGAGGACAATCAAGGGAAAGAAAGAGAAGAAAGTGGAATCACCAATTGCGGCTGCTGCTGAAGAAAGCCAACAAACCAGGGGGAAGGTTTTGTTGGATGCCAAGAAGGAGCAGGGTGAGAAATTGAAGAAGCAGAAAACCCTTGCTCCAAAGAGCAAAAGGATGGTGGTTCTCACTAATGATGATGAGGAAAGTGAGACTGAGGAGATTCAGCCTGAGAGCCAAACTGCTCAGAAATCGCCCTTACTTGTATTGGCTCAGGCTATCTCAAAGGCACAGGATCAAACTGAGGAGCAAGTCTTCTCTGAGGTTCTTGAGACATCACTTTCGATTCGATAAGTTTTCTCGGGGAAATATTCCAAGGACCTCGGACCTCGGAAAAGTACTGATTCCTTCGAGGGAGGAAGTAAGCTCGGACGCAGAAGATGCTCAGATTCCTGCTGAGGATGTGCCCACTCAGTTCTCAGAGCAAACTGAAATTCCCGAGGAGGCGCCGGCTCGGACCTAACAAAGCGATTCAAACCGAGGGCTACATGCCCAAACCTCGAGAGTTTCTTTGAGCCTCGAGGAGCCGATGAATTTTGATGAGCTCTGAATGAGCTCTTAGTCGACCTTTATTGAGTTTCCAAACCGAACACGAGAGCCCGATGCTCAAGAAAGGTGAAGCCGAAGAGACCGAATGGCGAAGCAAGGAGAACGGTTCATTCTTGACCGCTACCACGAAGTGAGCTCATTCCCTAACCTCCAAGACATCTTCTTGATTGAGGTCAACGGTCTACATCCTCAACCGGACTCTTCCGGAGATGCTTAACATTGCTTCATTCGGAGGGGAAGACTGGTGGAACGAGGAGACGACTTTTCTCTTTGAATTCTCGGGATTCGAGGAAAAACCAAGCTCGGGATGAAAATTTCGATTTTGATGAATTTGGTGAAGAGGAGGGTTCTTTGAGGAAAGCTCTTTTGAAGTTGGTGCCCCGAGCTCCATTGACAAATCTCGGGATGGGGACCAACAAGGGGATGATGAGTCAATCTCGAAGGAGAAAGACTAATCGATCTTGTCGACAGTCCGCCGTCGAACATCCTCGATCGAAGTTAGCCTTCGTAACTTTTGGCACTATTGATAATTATGCCAGATTCTTCAAGTTCCTACCTTTAAATCAGAATGTCCGATATGCAGATCGAGGCTCGTGGACACCCAAGCTCGTGGTGAAACCTCGTTCAAATCAAGCTCAGTGTTCAGATCGAGACTCAGATGGAACACCAACCTCAGAGTCATAGCCGATCAGATATACTCCTAAGATTGATCTCACCCCACTGATGGTAAAGCTGGAGAAGGTTGAGCCGATCCTGACCAAAGTTGCTCAGATTGAAGAGGCATTGGCCAACCAAACTCAGAAGATTGAGAACTTGAGTTCTTCTTCAGAACTAGTGCTACTTCAGAGCTCTATGACAGACAAGCTGACCTCCATGGAAGCAAAGCTAGAAGACAAGATGGAGGGGGTCAAGGCTGAGCTTAATGCAGAGCTGAAGCAAAAAGCATCGAGGAGCGCAACCTGCATTCTAGAAGCAAAGTTGGTTGAGAAGAATGAGATGCTGGTGAAGAACGTTGTTGAGGAAATGAGCTCAATGCTCATGGCCAAGATGACAGATATGTTCAAGGAAGCTCTCTCAAGCCAATTTGCTCATCTGTCTGAAGAATTCTCTGTGGCGAAGAACCACCTCAGAAGGCTCGAGGAGGAGCAAGATCAGATGGCAGGGGAGGTGTGGAGTGTCAATAAAGAACAATACCATATGGACACAGCACTCTCCAGGCTTCTTCCAGAGTATGGTTCCAAGAAGGGGGAAAGACCTGGAGCTGATCTCAGGGAATTATTGGAACATACTCTGAAGGGCAAGGTTGTTAAAGATGCTGAAAAGAAGATAATTGCCGAAGCCATGAAAGAGATTGAAACCACCGAGAAGCTTAAGTTCAAAGAGGTGGAGAAGCCAGTCTACACTCAGGTTTCTGAGGAAACAATGCAGGAAGTTGCTGTAGAGAAACTGAGTGGTAGAGGAAGGATTGGTACAAGTCTAGCCGGTGCTGAAATGCCCATCAAGAGAAAGGCTATGGCGATGGAAGAGCCTGAGGGCAAAAGAGCAAAGGCTTCTAAGCCAGTTCAGAGGAAATTGATACTGGGTACTGAAGATTCTGAAGTCTAGCCAAAGAAGAAGGTCTTCAATACCAGAAGCGCTCTGAAAACACTCCAGATTGAACAAGCGAAGAAAACTGCTGCTTCCGTTTCTGGTGTACCAGTGATCAGAAAGAAGGTAGAAGAAGAGCAGAAAAGAAGGAGTGGGTTCAAAAAGTTCGCAAGCAAGAGGAGAGGGAACACTAAAGCACAGAAATGGCCGCATGTTGACAAATGGATGCCAGTCCATCTCAACGATGCATGGGAAGAAATCAAGAGAACCTTCTGGTTCTACTATGATGTGCACAGAGAATGGAGAGGGGAGAGCTCAGATCCGAATGAGGCTTTCATCGACTATCTCCTGACCTTCTATCCGAAATATCTTCAAGGATGGATAAATCTTACGGATGAAGGAAAGGTGCAGATAACCGCCCCTGGTCCATATGTGTACCCTCCTCCCAGGCTGGAGAATGGCTGTGTGAATGAGAAAGCTATTGCTCAAGAAATATCTCAGTACGCCATTCAGTTGGGTCTGACAGGGAACAATCCTGATATCATTAAAGAAAGAGATGCGCTGAAAAGAAGATATTACGGAATGTTCAACCTTGAAGTCCCTGCTGATGAGGTAGAAGAGCCGAACTGAAGAGCCGAGCTGAAGAGCAGAAGAAGACAGAAGATGAAGACTAAGAAGATTCTTGTAATCTTTTATTTTTTTATCTTTTTGATTTTGTTCAGATAAGATTCATTGTAACTTGTAACAGTCTACCTATCATCAATGAAAACTTATCATTTATGCTCAAAAGATAATATCTCATTATCTTATTTACATGTCTTTTAATATTGATATGCCTAAATGATTGTCTCTGAGATTAATTGATTGAGAAATTAAGTATTTGGTGATGAATCCTTTGAGAGATTCATTACTGAAGAAATTGTTGTGAGAATCTCTGTATGGAAATTGTTGGGAGATTAATTGTTAAGAGACTCATTATTTATGGGGGAAAATTGTTGAAAATAAAACCAATCTTGTAATAGGATAAACTGAAACCTGAGTATAGGTTAAAATATGTTTGTAACAAGATAGGTTTTGACATCATAAAAAAGGGGGAAATTGTTGGGAGATGAATTTAATGAAGATATGATTTTGATTAGATCCCAAAACCCCTGAGTATGACATGTTTAGAATAATCTTGATAGTTGAGTCAGGATTCAGTTTTAGAGTATTCAGGATGTTATCTGCAAAATGTATAGTCAGCAGATATAGATCAGGTTAGGATCTGAAGATTCTGAAGAACTCAGTAAGTTTCTGAAGAAACCGAAGTTTCAGTATGAAACGAAGAAACTGAAGTCTCAGTGAGAAACTGAGATACTGAAGACTCAGTATAAACTGAGATACTGAAGACTCAGTATGAAAGTGAGGAACTAAAGACTCAGCATGAAGACTCAGTATATCAGTCAGTACATCTGTAAAGACTCAGAAGACGCTGAAGACTCAGAAGACCCTGAAGACTCAGAAGACTCTGAAGACTCAGAAGACTTTGAAGAAACAGAAGACAGAAGACTGAAGAACTGAAGATCAAGAATACTGAAGGCACAGTAACTACTGAAGAGTCAGTAATGTACTGAATGCTCAGTATAAACCTGAATGTTCCGAGGCACTGAACATATCTAACTGAAGGATGCAATACTGAGAAGATCGTGATTCCTTAGAAAAATAGATATTTGCCAAGACATTCAAATGCAGACAAAATGAACTAAGACAAAGTGTTGTTAAGGTTATATCACTCAGATATTGTAACCAAAAGAGCCGTTGAGTTGTCTACCTTTAACTGGAGACAAAAGTTAAAAAGAGGAAGACAACGCTGTACCATACTGACACTGACAACTACAGGTCACTGAAAAAATGTCAGAAGTACTAAGTTCCAGACTGCAAAAAGTGAAGACCGACTACATGAAAGGTTATTGCCTAAAATGTGTTAGGGAGTGTCAAACCCTAAATATAGTCGTTTCTCACACACCATAAGAGGAAACTCTCGGAGCTATCTTTCCAACAGATAGTTTTTCAAGAGTGACCTTGGTGTATGCCTATAAATACTTGTGACCTTCTACATTGAAAGGTTACGGGAAATTTGTAAGCAACTCAAGAGCTCAAACTTATTATTGCAAGTTGAAGCACTCGAAAACCCAAGAATTTCCCATGTGCTTTAAATCGAAGAGAGCTCATTCCACTAAGCCTAACTTGATAAGATATATCCAAAGCTCAGTCGAGATATCCTAGCCTTTGCATTATACTTTATTGTAAAGGATATCTCATCCTAGTTGGAAACCAACCAAGAAACCCCAAACCCTTTGTAAGGTAGTTTTAGTGTGATTGTTGGTGAGATTGGAGTTGTAAAGAGTGAGTAAACTACATTGAGGTAGTCAGAAAGCTCTAGAGGAGAAGTTAGTAAGCTACTTGTGGTAGTCTGAAAGCTTGTGTGAGTTGAGTAAGTAAACTACAGAGGTAGTCAGAAAGCTCAAGGTCGGGTTGAGTAAGTAAACTACAGAGGTAGTCAGAAAACTCAGGGCCGAGTTGAGTAAGTAAACTACAGAGGTAGTCAGAAAGCTCAAGGAAGTGATTAGTGAATTTCTCTGAAAAGATCAGGGAGAGTGGACGTAGGAGCTTGAGTCTCTGAACCACTATAATCTGCTGTGTTCTTTGCTTTCTGTTTTGCTTGATTTATCTGTTGCATTACTTTGTCTTGAAAGCATATTTTCACTGATATTTCAGTTGGAATCAATCCACTGAAAGTTGCATATAAATTGAATCACAGCCTAATCACTATTCCATTAAAGGAAGGTTTTCAGCAAAAGCTTAAAACGAGTATAAACTAAGGGCCAACCATTCCGCACATCTGAGTAGCTAGAACAGATAGTTACCAAACTGAACTTACTCTTCTGAGGGTTCAGTAAGTTAGTTATCTGATCCAAGCAACTCAGGATCTCTGAAAACTCAGGACTCAGTTGGGATTATCTGAGGTATCTGAAAGCAGCTCAGGATCACTGTCTCAGATAGACTTTGACTCAGAGCGATTTGTGCTTCTCAGGACCAAATCATCAGGACAACCTGACCCAAGCTGACCTCAGTAAGAAAAGTTTTAAAAACACTGAACACGTGTATTCCCCCCATACACGTATAAGACTCGTTTGCACCGGGACCAACAGTAAACCTTGGTTTATTTTACCCATCAGATGATAATCTAGAGCTTAGTGGGTATTCTGATTCTGATTACGGAGGTTGCAGAATTGACAGGAAGTCAACCTCAGGTACATGTCAGTTTTTAGGTAGTAAACTAATCTCTTAGTTTTCAAAGAAGCAGACATCAGTTGCAACATCTACTACTGAAGCAGAATATATGGCTGCAGGAAGTTGTTATTTCCAACTGCTCTGGCTAAGTCAGCAGCTGAGGGATTACAACATTGTAGCTAAGAACGTACCTATATTCTGTGACAGTAATAGTACTATTGCAATCACTCAGAATCCTGTTCTACATACAAGATGCAAGCATGTGGATGTCAGACATCATTTTGTAAGAGATCATTGAAAAGAAGAATATCAAAATGGAAAAGATCCATACTGATAAGCAGAAAGTTGATATTTTAACTAAGGCACTAGCTGAGATCAGATTCAGAGAATTATGCAATGAGCTAGGGCTTCTGGATCTCGGAGAAAGTGCACCAGAAATGTTTGGTGGACTGGTCTTCAGAACCAGTTGGTTAAGAGACTAACCAGGTTAAGAGGAATCACTTGAGTTTGGAATCTCAACTGATCAGAAGATCAGACAAGGAGCCGATCAGAAGATCAGACAAGGAGCCGATCAGAAAATCAGACAAGGGACTGATCAGTTTAAGGTATATCAAATTAAGGGGGAACTGATCAGATTGGAAGGTTATACTTTATAAGTCGATCAAGCTATGTTCAACAAGCAAGTTGTATAAGTTTAAGGCTACAAATCGCCTAAGTAAGTAGAGGCAACACAACAATGAAATAATAGAACTTTTCATTGATAAGGACCCAGAGGTCAGATTTACATTACAAGTTACAAGTACAAAAGGACCCGGAGGTCAGTACATAAACCATAAACCATAAACCCTAAGCCTAACCCTAGGAAGGGGGGGAGAGAGGCTTTAAAGATTTTAGAGCCTGATGCTCTCATTCTCCTCCGACCCTAAAAGGGCCGTGAGAGGCTTTGAAATAATCCTGAGCCACCCTCAGGGCTTCGGAGTGAGGAGCGAGAGCGGCCTTGAAGGATTTCTAAGCCAGGAGCCCCTAGACCTGAAATCAATGGGCTCTCCAGCTGTTAAATGCGACAAAAGTGCAAAAGATGCAGTCAAAAGACCATCTTGACACTAATGTCGCATGCAAATATTGAGTTTGATATACGAAGATCAGCTATTATCTGATCCAGACTGTATACCAAACCCATGTTTTGTATCAGACTGAGTCTGTTGATGCTAATTTCGTAATCTCGATAGGCACACAAGGTGCATACGGTTAGGAGAAGTGCCTTCTCATTTGCTATAGCAGATCCACCGCCTCGGTGGTAGAGAAGCTTTGCAATAATTTTATGTGAAATCTTCGATGATGACGAAAGCAGTGTTAAGGAACACACAGGGTTGATTTGAAAAGCTGAAATCATTTGAGAAGGGTTAAAGGCTTTTGCCGGAAGTTTCACCGGAAATAAGGGATTCATCAGAAATCATGGAGTATAAGCTAAACACAAAGAAGATGAATGGTTTATGTTGTGTTGATTGCCTAAAACCCCAGTTCTATTTATAGGAGAAAAGCAGGGGTATAGTTGTAAATTTATTTTCTCAAAGATCCTTAAGAGAAATTTGCATCGACAACGAGTAAGAAACACGCGACTGATGGTTGGATGAGTTGACGGTGTGAGTAATCACAACGTATCTATACCATTATTATGGAGTGTCAAATCGAGCCGATTTGGGAGTCGAGACGACCTTTTGACTTCCCGAAGTAAATGCTTTGGCGGGAGTTTGACTCAAATGCCTAGGAAACATGGCCTGAATAGAAGAAGACTGAATATTGAAGAGGATCAGATAAGTGGATCAGATAACTATCAGATTGGATCAAACAGGAGTCTGATCAAATGAGTGGAATATTGTTGGGAAATGCTAATGTATAGGCTACCATCAGTAAGGTCAACAATAATCAAGCCAACCAGATCAGATCACAGTGGTAACTGATTGATTACAATATCAATCAGTCAGATACGTCTCTTATTTATCCCTTTTCTGAACATCTTATATGCATTATTTAAATAAATTGGTTTTTACTACTATTTTTCTTAACTTTGTGATGAATGCACTGCAAAACATTAAATGCGGACATGGGAATATGTATTTAATGTGTTTTATTGCGAATTTTCGAGTCCAAAATACGAGAAGTCTACTTTTCTCAACCGTGCGATTAAAACACTTTTCGGCCGACTAATCTCAGCCATTGATTTCAAAACACGGACACTTGAGTACTTATGGGAAGTTGTGAAAGAGGTTTCCCTCGCATAATATAAATCCAAATCTTTCTCAAAAAACCTCTTTCCACTCCTTCGTCTTCTCAGTTTCTTAAAAGATCAAACTCTCAAAACCTTCAGAAATTATTTTCCAAAATCGATTGATTCTATTTTCACGATTTTTTCAATCCTACGAATCAATATCTGGTAATTTTTCTTTTAAGTACTGCATAAATTCACTCATAGTGGTTATTAGGTTTTACAAATCGTGCTGCTATGTGTCTGTAATTTATATCTGCATCGATCTATATGCTTACTTGCTTAATTCATGCTCAGATTGCTGATTTGACTGAGTTTATTGAAATAATTTACTCAAACTAATATCAATTTGCATATCATACAGAAATGGCACATCTTGTTGCAAGAAAGGGCCAAGGGAAAAAGTTCTGCAATTTCGCATCAATGAAGAAGGATATCATTGATGAGAAATATGTAGTATTCTCGGTCACCTCAGATCCTGAATCGCTGGAAATTCTGGAGTGCCTGCGAGCGTGTGGTCTTGAACAATATTGCTCTAGACATCAGAACATAGTCCACACTCATGAAGCCCTAGAATTTTTGTATAATCTACGGAAGGACGAGGACATTGATGCTGATTTGATTTCTTCCGTTGGAGGATTGAAATTACGAGTCTCGAATGATGAGCTTCAGAGGATCTTTGGTCTTACTCGAGGAAGCATCAACCCAGAAACCTACACAACTGATGTAGGAGAGAAGAACTTTCTTGGAGCCGAGCTGTTGAGGCCAGCAAATAAGGAGAATACAATGAATGTCAAAGCCTCCTACCTGAAGAGGAAATATCGTCTTCTCTTTGAGATTGTTCAGAAGGTGATTCTGTACTCAACCTACAGTCTTGATGCTGTCACCTCTTATAAGATCAGTGTCATGACTTCAATCATCAAGAAGGCTTCCGATATGGATTGGTTGGGTATGTTCAAGGCAAGACTGCGGAAAGACTCGGGAAAGTTCGATCTGACCGAGAGGAATGAAGTGTGCTTATCTTTCAAGTGCTCCTTCATGCACAAAATCTCAATCATTCTATCAGACAAGCTGCCAAATAATTATGAATGGAATGAGAAAGGTGCGATGGTGTATCAAGCAAAGCACAAGGCCATCTTGGGCAAGGATGAGTCTCTGCCTGGCCAGTCTGATGAGGATCCTACTCCCTATGTGCCCAAACCAAAGGGAGAAAAGAAGGGAAAAGAAAAGGCAACTGCATCTTCGATACAATCAGAAGCGCAGGGAACGGCCATTCCAGAGAAGAGGTTGAAGAGGAAGGACCTGGCCAAGAAACCAGATGCTCAAAGGGGTACGTCAGAAGAGAGTTACTTCTCCTCTGAAGAATGCTCCTAGTTCTGTTCAGCAAGTTCACAGAACGGAGGATCTGATTCAGGTTGAATCAGAAGTAAGGATAGCAATCAGTTCTGAGCACACTGCAAGTGGAATTAGGGACGAGCAGTTGCTCGAAGGAGAAGGAAAGAGAACTGTTAATGAAACTGAAGTGGAGCATTCCGAGGGAGAATCACCATCTGATTCTCTGCCTCTCACCAAGATCTTCCAGAAAGAAAGATCACCTACACCCACTTCCAAATCACCATCACCCTCTCCTCAAAAATCATTATCTCCACCACCCTCTCCCCACAAAACATTCTCACCCTCACCTCCACCCAAATCTCCCACTCCCCCAACCAATGAACCTGTTCAGGAAACTGAACCCCCTCAACAAGTGGAAAAAGAACCTGAAACAAATGTTACCACCTTACTCCCAATCTCCAGAAAAGATACCAGAACCTGAGAGATCTGACAAACGTGTGTCCATCTCTCACAATCCCTTCAACACCAGAACCATGCTTGCTTCACCTGATTCTGAAAGCCCGATCATAAGAATTATGAAGCAACAAATCAAGGAGTATCTGTTGGACCTGTGCCCTGAGTTGGATCAACACCCTTGCATCCACCATCAGATGGAAGAGATTGTGTTCTGGAGGGATATCAGATTGAAAAGCATCGAGGAGTTTCTGATCCTCATGAAATCTCTGGGCGCTGACTTCTTTGTAGATCTGGAGATGAAGTGTTTGGAGAATGCTGGGATTGATAGTGTTGTTGAATTGGCCTCTGAGGATGATATCAGATGGTTGATTCATGACAGGTTCGGGATTGCTGATAATAAGGAGGAGAATGTACAATCTCCTACATATCTTGAGGGAGCTGCCGATGAACCAAGAATGGGTGCTGCATATGAGACCCAGCTTGGCAAGGCAACAACATCTGACCAGACTGCTATGCTGAGCTCCGATACCCTAGATCTTAGTACTGAGAAAATTCAGGATGGGGTAAAGGCTGCCATTGAAGAGAAATTCACAGCTCTCACAGCAGATCTGATGAAGCGGTTTGAATAAGAGCAAACAAAATTGGTTGACAGAGAACAGAGTCTCACAGTTGAAAAGCTCACACAGATGCACAATGCCATTCTTTCTGATGTGATGCAACTAGTTAATCCTTTTGCAGAGAAGCTCACACTCCAGTCTGATAAACTCAAAGTTCAGACTGACATGCTCAATGAAACACAGGTTCTACTGGAAAGTGTCTGGGCATCTCTGGAGAAGACTGACAACCACATGGATATGGGTTGGAAGCATTTTTTGGCTTCTACAGAACGTGCAAGAAAGGATATTAAATTTGCTCTTAGACGCTTTCTAACTCCTGCACCTTCTGCAACCGCTCAGATCACTCCTCTCGCTGTTGAGGAACTCAGGGAGGAGTTGACAAGGCAGTTTAATGATCTGAATCGCAGGCTGTCCAACCTTTTTGATGAAACCAAAAAGGGGGAAGGACAAGAGAAAGAAGAAAAATAGACACAGATGGCAACCATTGCGTCTTTTCCAGAAGCCACTGTATCTGACTTGCCTGAAGACACTCTATCTCCTGATCTTGTTGCTGAAATAAAAGAGTCTCTGGAGCAACATAGCAAAGAGATCACTGAGCAGAAGATTGCTCTTTCAGAAGTTACTTCCAGAGTGGATAGAATTGAAGACTTCTCTTCTTCTCTACAGCAAAGGATGGATTCTGATGATCAGGCCAAGAGTCTTGAACTTGCAAAGAAACTTGCTGAAGAAGATGAAGCTGAGCAGACTCTGAAAAGTAAGAAAGGCCAGGGCAAGATGTTGAAAGCTACTGCTGAAGTTCAGAGACAAAGGCAATTAACCTCTACCAAAAGCCAGATGTCTCCTGAACAGATTCAAGAGCAAACCAGACAGAGAATAAAAGAGGCTGCCATTAAGAAGCAGAAGTTGGCAGAGGCTAAGGGACTAAACATCTCATACATCCGAAGGAAGAGAAAGAATGAAGCTGCAGTAGAGGAGATTGCTTGGGAAGAGAAAGCCTTTCCGGCACCAGTTAAAGATATCCTCTGTGCTCGACTAGATCTGCTTCCAGAATAGGATCAGATCAGAGCAGAATGGTTGTGTGACGTGTACATCTTGGAGATAGTTCCGATTCATCAAGACCAGACTAAAAATGATGATGAATTCTTGAACTGGTTAGAAACGAAGTACCCACACTTCTACCAGGTTGTGATGAAGGAAGGGAAGATCATGTCACTAATACTTGAAGCTCCTCCCTTCGAATAACTTCTTCCACCTTTGCGTCCAGATAACAAGCTCGATGCTCTAAAATTCAAGGATGCCTACTATGGATTTGCTGACAAAGGAGGGATCCATAGTATGATGTAAAGGATGTACAAGATGTTTAGTATCCCCAAAGAACTTCAAAGGTGCAAGTACTGCTGAGGAAGACAACTTCGAATCAGATGATAGGTACGTTTTATGTATTTTGTAATGCACACACCTATCTGAATAAAATATTCTATCTCTCTGATTCTAAGACAACATCTCATTGTCTTCTGAAGTGTGTACTGTTTTACATTATCTGCATTTCTTCTTATGTTATCTGTTTTTCTGATTGAGTGTTTTGGTTCCATCAAAAAGGGGGAAATTGTTGGGAAATTTATATTTAGTTTTGATGGAAGTTCCAAAACAGGTTGTAATAGGACCGGTCGGATCATTGGTGATCGATGACTTAGAATCGATTAAGATGACCAATTTGAAATGTATAGATAGCTGATGTAAAAGATAAGTCACATATTGAGGGGGAACTCAATATGTATAGGTCAGGTCAAATTATCAGATGACCAGATAAGGTCAGATGATCAGAAGACTAAACAAGTCTGAAGACAAGAAGAAAGTCAGTTGATCGGTGTGAAGATCGAGAAAGAAACCGAGAATCGAGAGAAACATCAAGACTCGGATAAACTCGAAGACTCAAGAAGAAACACGAAGACTCGAGATGATGAAGACACTGAGACTCAGAGTAACCTGAAGATCAGAAGACTTCCAGAAGATCAAGAAGACCAGAAGACCTACATCAGCCGAGTCTGCAAATTGTGCTAAGACAATCTGCATCAGAAGACTTTATCAGGCAGGCTGATCAGTTATCTGATCAGGTCAGCTCACACCTGGTGTTAACCAAAATGGTACACCAGACCATACGAATCTTCTACAAGAAGAATATCAAACGTTAATTGGACAAATGCTGAAGTGTTGTACTCGTGAAGCCAATGAGAGAGCGACACGTGCGCAAAAAGTGCTGACATCTCGGGATTCGACGCTGCGGAGACAAACAACGCTAATCATGCCTTCGGCCACTCCGTAATTGGAAGCACGTCACATCAAATCCTACAAACCTACCAAATATAGCCGGAAATTCAAATTTCTCTCCAACGGCTCTTTGATTTCGAGGTCTATAAATATGGGATTGCTCTTCAAAGTGAGAACAACAACGACGACGGGAAATCATCAAGAAGCTCAAATTATAATAAAGTTCCCGCACGAAGAACACAAAATTTGAAGATTATTTCTAAGTGTTCATCCCATTGTTCTTAGCATAGAAATCTCATCCTATAGCTTTTTGGCTACATAAACACTAGGATAGATTTCCAGTTGGAACCACAACAAATCCTTACCCAAACTCAAAAGTTAGGTTAAGTTTGTTTTGCAAAATTTCAGACTAGGGATTCTAGTTCTGATTTCTGGGATCGGTTGAGTGTGAACTCTTTAAACATCTGTTGGGTGTTGGACTAACTCATTAAACTAAGTCCAGTCTGTTAAGTTGGTTTAGTTGGTGCCCCTTGTGATAGGGAAGAGTGGACGTAGGACCGATTGTCTGAACCACTATAAAAATCTTGTGTGCATTTACTTGCTCTTTACTGCTTTACACTATTACACACAATCGAGCTTAAAACTGCATACATATTCTGAGTTAATATCAGTCTGCACCAAGCAACTGGTTTGATCAGGTTGACAGTTTAGTCAGCTGATTGAAAACTGACTTGAGAATCTAATTTGATAAAACTGGTTTTTCACACGGGTACAAACTAGCTTCCGCACAATCAGATTAAACTGATAGATACCCAACTGATCTGCCCTCAGGCGATCAGTAAGTCAGATATCAGTCCAAACTGATTCACTTGCACTCTGATCAGGCAAACTGCAATCACACCTGATCTGCACGAAAAAGTTTTTAGAAGTCTATTCACCCCTCCCCTCTAGACTTCTGCCCTCACGAAACCCGTTCGGGACCTACAGACTTTAATTGGGCTACTAGAGGGGCGTTTAGGAGAATTAAGATGGACCTTCCAATGGGCTTCTGAATTCCAATATTGAGCCACAATATAATTAAGCCCATTAATATTAATTAATTCCACTATATAATTAATATTGCACTTTCCATCTCAACCCATATTACGGTAATATGGCTCCCGGTTATTATTTCTCGTGTTTAAGATTATTTAGTCCATTAATTAATTATGCCACTGAAAAGCTTTATATTAATTAATATCTTTATCCTTGGATTAAGGATATCTTAGCTTTATTATCTATACAGAAAAATTAATTCCACTTGCAAGATTTGGTATGATAAAGGTTCCGAGCCAACCAAGGGGACCAATCATCCAAGACATTGCAAGCACACGATTCTCTGTATTAATTTAACAACTGTCAAGTAATTAATATTATTGCCCAACATATAGGGTATTGAAGTCGCAGTGATTCTCTTCCCATTTATAAATCAAATCAATAACTACTAATCACACACACTCCTTATTAAGTGACCGAGATTAAGAAATCAACAACCACTGAGGTCTAACTCTTCATCCCATAAGTCAGTGCGAATGAGTTTATCCTCTCTGTAGGTCCACTTCAGCGAATCGAATGCACTAGTGTAATCTCTCGGTCAAGACAAGTCAATTTGAGCTTTACACATCTATTTCTACCAATAGATTGTTCAGATCTATCTATGTTCTGAAACACACAATTGTTTACAATGGACTGTTAACGTGATCTTCTGTGATCTGGTATCACCATGTTAACTACAGTGTAACATGTGCTATTTATGAACGGTTTGCAATAAATATATATAACATTCAATCATATTTAAAGCAACAGTGGTAAATAATTTATTTCAGTAAATAAGTGTTTAATACATAGGTTATACAAAGTAAAAGCATACTTTCACGTATAACCCCAACAATCTCTCACTTATACTCAAAGTCTGATTTTAAGTATACCACAACATATCTAATGTATTATACGGTGACATCAAATGTCACCTACATCAACCTAATAACATTTCTCCCACTTATACTCAAAGCAGATTGTCAACGCTCTTAACACCCATTCCTTCCACATGTCTCTCGAATGTTAACTGAGGAAGACCCTTTATGAATGGATCGACTAGGTTGTCTTCCGATGCGATCTTTGCCACCTCTATATTTCCCCTCTTAACAATTTCTCGTATAAGTTGATATTTCCTTTCAATGTGTTTGCTGGCCTTGTGGGCTCTCGGTTCCCTTGAATTTGTAACTGCTCCGGCGTTATCACGGAATACCGTGATAGTGCTGGGCAAATTCGGAACAACGTCCAAGTCCACTAAGAATTTCTTGAGCCACACCGCTTCTTTCGCTTCTTCACAAGCAGCTATATATTCGGCTTCCATGGTAGAATCGGCGATGCATTTCAGCTTAATGCTTCTCCATGTTACAGCTCCTACTCCCAAACAAAATACACTACCTGAGGTAGATTTTCTGGAATCTAGGTCCGATTGGAAATTCGAGTCCGTGTATCCCACCGAAAATAAACTGTCTGACTGATAAACCAACATTCTATCCCGAGTTCTTTTCAGATACTTTAGAATGTTTTTAACAACAGTCCAGTGTTGATTTCCTGGGTTACTTTGATATCTTGCTACCATGCCTACTGCGTAGCAGATATCCGATCTCGTGCACAGCATTGCATACATGAGGCTTCCTACTGCCGACGCATAAGGAATGCCTCTCATGTCATCTATCTCCTTTTGTATCTTAGGGCACATTTCTTTGGATAGATGGATTCCATGCCTGAAAGGTACGAAACCCTTATTGGAATCTTGCATGCTGAATCGCTTTAAAACGGTATCTATGTATGAAGCTTGCCATAGGCCTATCATTCTTTTCTTGCGATCTCGAGTGATCTTGATCCCAAGAATATGACCGGCTTCTCCTAGTCCTTCATATCAAACTATTTTGATAGCCATACCCTTACGTCTGACAAAACCTTTACATCATTTCCGATGAGTAGAATATCGTCTACGTATACCAAGGCAGTTCCGTCACACTTCTTATACACACAACTCTCGAAATCGTTTTGATCAAACCCATAAGATTTGATTACCTGATCAAACAATTGGTTCCAAGCCCGAGATGCTTGCTTCAGTCCATAAATGGACTTCTTTAGCTTGCAAACAAGGTTTTGTTGGCCTTTCGCAACGAAGCCTTCGGGCTGTTGCATATAGATTTTCTCGTCAAGACTCCCGTTAAGGAAAGCTGTCTTGACATCCATTTGCCAGATCTCAAAATCTAGATGTGCAGCTATTGCCAAGAGAATACAGATGGACTTAAGCATGGCTACAGGCTAAAAAGGTTTCTTCATAATCAATACCCATCTTTTGAGTGTATCCCTTTTCCACGAGCCTAGCTTTGAAGGTTTCCACCTTCCCGTCCTATCCTCTTTTTCTCTTGTAGACCCACTTGCATCCAATGGGTTTTACCCCATTAGGTGGTTCAACTAGCTCCCACACTTGATTATGATCCATTGAGCCCATCTCGGCTTCCATCGCAGTTTGCCAGGATTCTGAATCCTTATCTTGGACCGCCTCCTTGTAGGACTAGGGGTCTGATTCATTATCCCCGGGGATCAAATCTGAAGATTCTCCTATCCCCATGAATCTCTCAGGTTGTCGGACAAACCTCCCACTACGACGAGGTTCTGATTGTGTCGGTGTGACACTTAGTATATCAACTTGCACAGTTGGTATAGGAGTTTGCCCTCTTAATTCATTTAAGGTAATCTCACTTTTGGGCTTTCGATTGTTCATAAAGTCTTCTTCCAAAAATTTAAAGTGCGAACTGATTACCATCTTTTGATCTTCGAGACCATAGAACATACACCCCTTCGTTCCCATGGGATATCCTATAAACAACATTAGCTCCGAACGTGCGTCCAACTTACCGGCTTCCTTGTCTAGCATGTATGCGGGACACCCCCTGATCCTTAGATGTCTCAGACTGGGCTTGCGCCCGGTCCACAACTCTTTAGGGATTTTGGGAACTGATTTGGATGGCACCAAGTTCATAACATAAGCCGCAGTTTCCAAGGCTTGACCCCAAAATGACTTGGGTAGATCTGAATAACTCATCATGGATCTGATGATTTCTAAGAGTTGTATGTTTCTTCGTTCTGCAACCCCATTTTGTTGAGGGGTTCCGGGTGTAGTCAATTGGGAAACAATACCCTCATCTGACAGGTAGTTCAAAACTCATCGCTGAGGTATTCGCCTCCACGATCAGATCGTAGAAACTTGATATTCTTTTCCCTATGATTCTCCACTTCGTCTTTGAACTCTTTGAATTTATCAAAGGTTTTCGATTTGTGTTTCATGAGGAAAATGTACCCGAACCTTGAGTAATCATCGATGAAAGTCACAAAATACTCATAGACACCTCTAACTTTGGTTGACATTGAACCACACACGTCAGCGTGAACGATTTGCAAAACTTCTGTGGCTCTAGTCCCCTTGGCTCCAAATGCCCTCTTGGTCATTTTACCCTCCAAACATGATTCACAGGTTGGAAGTGGTTCAAGCTGTAGGTCTGACAGTGAACCATCTTTCACCAACCTTTAGATCCTATTTAGATTAATATGACCTAATCTGAAATGCCAAAGAAGTGTCTCGTTCATGTTTTCTGAACATTTTCTCTTATTGTTCGAAACAGTCGATGTGTTATAAGATGCATTTTGTGAGTGGTGTGCACAGTTAAAAGTAGAGTGATTGTTCCGTAAAGTTCCATGACAGATAAACACATCGTTACGAAAAACAGTAACTTGATTATTAAAACGAACAGAATATCCATCAGAAAAATAGTTTAGAAACTGAAATAAGGTTTTTTCAAAAAACCAGGAACATAAAGAATATCTCTCAAAACTAAAATCATGTCTTCAAAAGATAGATGCACGTCTCCCATTGCTTCAGTTGCTACTCTCGTAGCATCACCCGGTGTGATGAGGATCTCACTTCCACTAAGTTGTCGGGTCAGCTTGAACCCCTCTAACGTGAAACAAACATGATCAGTGGACCCCTTATCAACTACCCACGAATGGGAAATATACGCCGCTAAACAATTTTCAACAGCTAGTGCGAGAGAATTACCTTTCTTTCCGGCCTGCTTGGCTTTAAACAGGTAGACCTCCAGTGTCCTTTTTCACCGCACTCTAAACATTTCCTCTTGCTTAAACCTCGATTAGTTGATATTGAGTTGGTTTGGTCTAGCCTTCTCACCTTCTCCTTACCATCCCTTGGCCTAGAAGAAGTCGAAGGTCCATTTGCAACCAAGCTAACATCCTTGCGCCCCATTTTCTCTTCAACCAAAATTAGAGCTTTTACTAGATCATCCAAAGCGTATTCCCGATCGCCCATCAGGTAGCCAATATAGAAGTGAACAAAACTCTTTGGTAGAGAATGGAGAATGAACTCAATTTTGATCTTGAGATCACATTTTTCGCCAAGGACTTCAAGGTCATAAAAAAGAGTCATTACCCTAAGAATGTGCTCCCTTACGCGTATTCCTGTTTCCATCCTTAGCATGACCATGTCATGCCTGATTTTATGTATTGCCATATGGGATGGGTGTGAAAACATCCCATCAAGATTCCGCATAATGTCTGTAGCAGTTCCAAATCCTTAGTGAAGGTGTTTCAACAAATCTGACATGGATGCCAAGATTATGCCTTTCATCAATTCATTGGCTTGCTCCCATTCATTATACCCTATCTTGTCCATAATACAGGTATCAGCAGTAGGTTTTTCGGGTTTTGGTGTGTAAAGCACCCAGTGGAAATGTTGTGCGTTTAGGACGATTTTTATTTTACGACTCCAATTTACATAGTTCATCCCATTTAATTGGTGTTCTTTGAGCATATATTTCAGTGGATTAAAAGGTTGTGACATGCTGAACTGAAATAAATAACAATTGTATAAGCACAAAAATTACCACATCATTTCGATCACATTATTCATATCAAAATTTCAAAACAATATGAATATGCATCAGCCGACATCTCAAAACAATTTAAATAGGTCACATGGGGTGATCTATCTATTTAAACACATTCAAGCAGGTTATAAATAGGAACAATTACAAACCTTTAATTCACAATTAATAGTCGGCTCCCACTTGACCAATATAAAATTGACAGGGACTTTGAGGAAGTATATGCATATCAATTTTATACCTAAGTAATAACCATGATTAAATACATAATTATTACTTCATTTTGAACGAGCCTCGAGGGGAGGGTCATCGTCGCCACTAATAATAATTCACAATCATCATTTTGGGAATTTGTTCATGTGAAATCTATCTTTTGGTCGTTCCGAGGGGGAAATTTCTCCAAAAGAATTCACAAATAAATAAATCATAGAGGTCAAAATTGACGTAATTTTATTATCTGGAATAAAATCGTCAATTAAATAAAACATACTTAGTAATTTTCGAAAGTGAGATTTTCTTTTGACAATTCAAAATTCATGCAAACACATTAACAAATAATAATGCATGAAAATAAAACAAGCATCAAGACAAAATAAATCAAGTGGGCACATATATCCAACTGTCATGGTTTAAATTCCAAGTCTCTATCTTGAGAAATCGTCTCTTTATTGGCCTTCATCCTTCGTCTTGAAAAGCTCCCACTGAAATCGCAACAATTCTTTTAAAAAAATGTCCTCCATCTAGGATCGGGACGACGTCTAGCAGCTTACGCCTATGCCAGAAGGCTCCGGGCATAGGCTGCTCGTCGCTCGAAAAAATGGGCAAGGTGGCCGAGAGGCCGAGGGGCCCGGCGTGTGTCTTGCGCGCGCAAGACGCCCTCCTCACCGCCAAGTGCATGGCCGGTGACCTTTCGCTCGGTGCCTTGCATCGCAGCATGGGCTCGACCTCACCCAGCCTTTGTCCAAGCCTCCCCTAGCCCACGTGCCCGATGTCGTCCGGACGCATGCATGCATGCTTCCCAACATGCGTACGTAATGGTTTTTAATTCTTCGCCTTTCGTCTTCATCTTCGATCCGGTTATAATTTATTACAAAAATAAATAAACCTACGATCTAGACTAGTCTATTATGTTGGATAAAATAAATAGCCTAATCTACTCATATATTTTCTCACGAGAAAAACAAATCCGAACGAATCGAATTAAAAAAAATATTATTTGCATGTAAATAAGCACATTAAAATACCATGACAATTGGATACCTGCAAAACAGATCTAACAGTTCTACTATCCAATTTTAATTTTTAATGAACAACAATTTAAATTATAGTTTAAAAGATCAGAGCCCCGAACCAGGGCTCTGATACCAATTGTTGGGATACTATATTCCAGGATCTATCGGGATGACCTCATAAACACAAATTTAAATTAACGATTATTACTAGCATGAATTAACCTACGTGAATTCATATAATAATCAATCCAAAAACAACATACAAAATAATATTTTACGTAAAAAATCCTAGCATGCGGAATTTCTAGGAGTTTACGTAAACATACCCGTTGGAGAGACAACTATTGAGACGAACATGATCAAGTAACTGGCTACCCACCAAAAGTCCTTCTCAAGTATTCCCAAGTCCTCATTCAATAACCCGGTGGAAGGTTCTCCAATGAACAATTTATAAAACAAAGGAAAAATAAATAATTGTTGCATCACCTTTGTTGATTTCTAATTTTTTTCAACTCATGGAATTGTGTTGGGGATGAAAAATTCATCCCCTATTTATATTAGAGGGGTTGGACGAAAATTGGCTAAAATTAGGGTTAGGAAAGATGTTTTGATATCCAAGAAATCTTGAATATATCCCATATATTCTTCTTTCCATGTGTATTTTTCCAAAAAAATTTAACACCCTTATTTAGGCCTGATTTTCGAAAATAATAGGGAGAAATTCAAGATTGGATCTTTCTTAAATTTATGAGATATTCTTGTATTCCAAGAATACATATCTTTTTCCATAAAATATTTTCAAGAAAGTCAAGAAAATCTTTCTTCCCTTTTATTCTCTAATAATTTTGAAAATTACCCATTAAAGAGGTCAAGTGGGAGATTTCTTAAATTTATGGGATAATCTTGTATTGCAAGAATACTTATCTCCTTTCCATAAAATCTTTTCAAGAAAATCCTTCTCCCTCTTTTCTTTAATTAATTTCAAAAATTAAGGAAAAATAATGCAATAAATATTTAATTTATTTTAAGCACCTTTTATTAATGGACTTTAATTGGGCTACTTGAGGGGCCTTTAGGAGAATTAAGATGGACCTCCCAATGGGTTTCTGAATTCCAATATTGAGCCACAATATAATTCAGCCCATTAATATTAATTAATTCCACTATATAATTAATATTGCACTATCCATCTCAACCCATATTACGGTAATATGGCTCCCGATTATTATTTCTCATGTTTAAGATTATTTAGTCCATTCATTAATTAAGCCACTGAAAAGTTTTATATTAATTAATATCTTTATCCTTGGAGTAAGGACAACTCAGCTTTATTATTCATACCGGAAAATTAATTCCACTTGGAAGATTTGGTATGATAAAGGTTCCGAGCCTACCAAGGGGACCAATCATGCAAGACATTGCAAGCACACATTTCTCTATATTAATTTAGCAACTGTCATGTAATTAATATTATTGCCCAAGATATAGGGTATCGAAGTCGCAGTGATTTTCTTCCCATTTATAAGTCAAAGCAATAACTGCTAATCACACAAGAGTCCATATTAAGTGACAGAGATTAAGAAATCAACAGCCATTGAGGTCTAACTCTTCATCCCATATGTAGGTCCCGAACCGGTTTCGTGAGGGCGGAAGTCTAGAGGGGAGGGGTGAATAGACTTCTGAAAAACTTTTCGTGCAGATCAAGTGTGAAAGGGTTTTCGATCGAGCGGGTGAGTCAAGATGGATCGATATCCAACTTATCGATCACGGATGGCTGATCAGTTCGGTGTCTACTAGTTTAACTGATTGTGCGGAAGCTAGTTTGTACCCGTGTGAAAAACCAGTTTTAACAAATCAGATTCTCGAGTCTGTTTTCAATCAGCTAACCAAGGAGTCAAACTGATCAGATCAGTTGCTTGATGCGAACTGATCCTAACTCAGAAGATGTGTTGGGATATTTTAGTTTTGATAATTTATGCCAAAATATTATTAACTTGTGTTATTCAAGCTAATTTACAGATAACAAGTTAAGGGGGAACGAAAGAATAAATTAAGGGGGAACTCACGAAATCAGAAGAAGATGATAGATATCAGACGAGGCTGCAGACAAGAATGATCGAGATCAGATGAGTAAAGATGAGTTCTGGAGTCAACTGATGACCTGTGCAAATCAGAAGAGAAGAAAAGCTAAAGCCAGCAAATCAGAAGAGAAGGTTGCAGATCAGAAGATGAGCAGATGAGACTGATCAAGATCAGACGTGATTGAGATCAGATATGAAGAGGAGCAGATGAGACTGATCGAGATCAGACGTGATCGAGATCAAATATGATAAACTGATATGTTAACCTGATGTAGATGACCTGATGCTATCCTGACATGATCCTGAATATATGTTGATCGATCGGTCGAAATTTGATCGGATGAAGAAGAAGAAATCGAGATAACTTTGAGTCAAGTGACCGAGGGTCGATGTACGATTCGTAAGAGTTGAACTCAGAAGCCCGAGTGTCGATCTTTGAATCAAGAACCCCGAGTAACGTAAGGCTCGGGATAACTCAAGGCTCGGATAACCGTAAGGCTCGGACAACTGAAAAGGCGCAGATATAACTGAAGGCTCGAGATAACTCAAGGCTCGATAACCTAAGACTCGGATAACCGAGACTCGGATAACTGAAGGCTCGAGATAGAATCAAGATCCCGAGACTCGGAAGAAATCAAGAATATAGCCAGTTAGATTCAATTTGACGTGGACCAATGAGAGGAAGACGACAAGCCTGAAAAAGCTGTAAAAAGCAACAGAATAGTATGGATTTGAATGTGATTCTCTCCAACGGTAACATTCAAATCCACACTATAAATACAAGTTCTTCCTTCATTATTAAGTGTGGAAGAGTGTGGAAGAGTGTGGAAAAATGCGTGAAACGCCCATCAAGCCATATACTCAAGCATTCCCACCATAGAACACAGAGCAAGAAATACACGCATATATTCAAGAATGTTCTACCCTAGATATAAGCACAAATGTAATATCCTAAGCTTAGAGAGATTTTCCCATCCTTAGCATTGAGGCTAAACAAATGTAAGGAAAAATCTCAATCTAGTTGGAAACCAAACAAACCTTTACCCAAATCAGTTTGATAGGTTAAGTTTGTAGGTGAGTGTGAACTCGGTAAACATCTAGTAATCCCGAAAGGGAGGGTAGGCAATCCCCGTGAGGGAGATATGTCCCATTTGAGTGTGAACTCGGTAAATATCTAGCAATCCCGAAAGGAGGGTAGGCAATCCCGTGAGGGAGATAAGTCCCGTTTGAGTGTGAACTCGGTAAACATCTAGCAATCCCGAAAGGGAGGGTAGGCAATCCCGTAAGGGAGATAAGTCCCATTTGAGTGTGAACTCGGTAAACATCTAGCAATCTCGAAAGGGAGGGTAGGCAATCCCGTGAGGGAGATAAGTCCCGTTGGTTAAGTTGGTTAAGTAGGTGCCCCTGTATTAAGAGACGAGTGGATGTAGGATGGGTTTCATCCGAACCACTATAAAATCGTGTGTTCTTTACTGCTTTATGTTCTTACTTGCCATATGCATTCGATTACAAGCAACACAACACACATTATTCTTAAAAGCAAAAATTTGTAATGACCATTCCCTCAGCCCTGTTTTATATGCATCACTCGCCCCATGTTTTCTTCCCACGTGCAAAATGGGTTTTTCAAAACACACAAAAAAATCGGGACCAACAAGATGTATGTGATTTTAAGCAAAGTCGTGTGTGATAGTGTAATGCAATTAAGAGTAGATAAATGCACACAAGATTTATAGTGGTTTGGACAACCACTCCTACGTCCACTCTTCCCCATCAAAAGGGGCACCAACTTAACCGACTTGGACTTAGTTTATTGTGTTAGTCCAACACATTACAACCAACAAATATTTATAGAGTTCTCACTCAACCGATCCCAGAAATCAGAACTAGAAACCCTAGTCTGAAATCTTGCTAAACAAACTTAACCTAACTTTGGGTTTTTGTAAGGTTTGTTGTTGTTTCAACTGGAAATCTATCCTAGTATTTGTGTAGCTTAAAACCTAAAGGATGAGATTTCTATGCTAAGAACAATGGGATGAACACTTAGAAATAATCTTCAAGTTTGTGTTTCTTCGTGCGGAAATATTGCTATAGTATGAGCTTCTTGATAATTTCCGTGTCTTCACTCTGTAGAGTAATCCCATATTTATAGACCTCGAAATCAAAGAGCCGTTGGAGAGCAATTTGAATTTTCGGCTATATTTAGTAGGATGCAGGATTTGATGTGACGTGCTTCAGGGACGGCATGGCCAAAAGCGTGAATAGTTGTCCTTTCTAGCCGTTTGATTATGCAGCGCCGAATCCCGCATTGTCAGCTTGTTCATACGTGTTATTTTCTCATTGGTTAACAAGTACAACATTTCAGTGTTTGTTCACCAACTAAAGTTGACATTCTTCTGGTCTGCCTTACCCCGTATGTTTCTGATAAGTACTGACTTGGCCTGAACTGATCACTACCTTCTACTGATCAGTTACCTTGAGTCTACTGATATGTTTGTCTTAGCTTCAACCAATCGACTCTGCTGATATCTTCATAGAATAGGTCTTCTGGTCTTCAAATAAAGCCTTATGAAATCCGCTACTGATCTTCAGCTGTTGATCTTACTACTGATCATCGCTCTGCTGATCTTTACTTGACTTGTGCATCTTGAGTTCTTCTTTAATAAAGACCTAGTCTAACACATCAGCTGTCTAACATGTTCAGCTGGTTTCCTATCATATCATCAGTCGACTAACATGTTCGATTGGTCCTATTACAACTGTTTTGGAACTTCCATCAAAATTATAAATATCCCAACAATTTATCCCTTTTTGATGGAACCAAAACATTTCTTAGAAAGAATGCTGAACAAGGTTAAAAATAAGTTAAAAGAGAGAGAGTTCAGAAGACAATGTGATTTTGTCTTAAGATCAGGAAAAAAGTAGAATTTTCATTAAAGATAAGATTTTTACAAATACATCAAATTATATTCTGATCTTACCACGAATAAGTGTTCTGATTCAAAATCTCTCATCCTCCGGAACAACACATATCTCGAACAACCTTGCCTTGACTTCTGCAGCTCTACTTTCTTCAAGAATATCATCTTGTGCAAGACATTTGTTGAGTACTGCATTGAAGGAAATTTTATCAATCTTCCCATCTGGAGTCTTCTTGTAATCCATGGTCTCCACTTCTGGAGCAACTGGGATGCAACTCAGCTTCTTGGCTTCTCTCATGATGTTGTTGTAGAAAGATGGATGCTTGTTATTCAACCAATCCCTAAATATTTCATCTTTATCCACGTTGGTTGGAATAACTTGATTGATGTGGGCCGAGATGTACCATTCCCCCATGATCAGATGCCATTCCTTGGCCATATTTTTGTCTGGCTTTACAATGACACCTACATCACCAGGAAGAATAGGTTCTAAGACATGTGCGCCTTCTCTGGATTCAGCAACAAGCCCTTTCCTCTTCCTTATGCGATAAGTCTTGTCAAGGCTTGCGGCTTCTTCCATTCTTTTCTGTCTATCCAGCTCTGCCTTCTTCAGTTCTTCTGCTTTTCTGATCTCTGCTTCTGAAGATTTCTTCTTCTTAGCAGGGACAACAGCAGGTCTCTTTGTTTTCTTGGCATGCTCAGCTGACTCAGTGGATGATGAAGAAATGACTTCTTCTAGTTCTGCAGCAGTCTTTGCATCTTTCTTTAATCTCTTCTGTTCCAGAGTTATCTGGATCCCTGCTACATAATTCTCCACCTGATTCAGCCTC
Source organism: Stenogyne calaminthoides (assembly GCA_037126765.1). NCBI lineage: Eukaryota > Viridiplantae > Streptophyta > Magnoliopsida > Lamiales > Lamiaceae > Stenogyne > Stenogyne calaminthoides. Next base: position 2,957,231 of record JBBCBC010000035.1, read on the forward strand.
TGAATGGTATCAGCATCCTTCTCAGCATTCTTCTCTTCTTCCCCCTTTTTGGTTCCCTCAAAAAGTGCTTTCAGCTCAGAGCTGAGGTCACCAATCTGCTTAGATAGATCTTTCTTCAGAATATCCAGGGCAGAAGAGTCACCAGAAGGGCTTACTTGTTCGATCACGGTCAACATGGAAGAATGAGCTTTATCCACAATTGGACTGACTTTGTCGAACAGATTCTCAAACTTATCAGCAGCAGAATTGACTCTGGTCGCAGCACCAACAAGATCTTTTTGTAATCTGGTCAGTTCTGCCATCTTCTCGGTCATCATCAGAGTGAACTGCCGATTTCTGGTCTCCTCAATCTTGGCCAGTTTCTCATTGACCTCCTCCATTTTATCAGTTGTTGTATCTCCCAGTTCTTCAGAAATTCGGGTGCAGTGAGAGGATACATGTACGCGTTCAGTTCTGATGACCTTCTCCAGTTGTCTTGGTACAAAGAAACTCACATCATCACGAAACATATGAGCCATGTTTGCTCTAAAGGAGTTCTTAATGTACTTCATCAGATTTGCTTCAAATTCAGGAGAAGTTTGTAAAATTTGTGTTATCTGATCTGCTGAAGTCAAAGGAGCTCCCACTGCCATCTCCTCTGATTGACTTCCTCCACCAGTCAAGTCAATCACATTCTCGGCTGTTTGAGCCTCAGCTGATGGGGACTGTGCCGCATCTCCCACAACAGCTTCATCGGCAGCTTCTTCGGGTTCCTCAATAATTATCATCTCTTTTGTTGTTTGTTCGGTGTCAGGCCCTATTTCAAATATCGCTTCAATCTCGATCGAGCCAACAACAGCAAGTTCTTCAGTAATAACAGAAACCTTCATTTGCTGCATCACTCGACTGTATTTGACCATCTTGTGGGTCATTTCTCTGTGCATGGTGGTATTTGGCAGTCCCAGTTGTCGAGTAATTAATCCAGTAACTACCTCATCTGAAATCAGTTCTGGAGCAGTCTCCACTCCAGCGATCTTTCTGATCTCCAGCTCATAATCCAGAAAGGAACGAACTCCACCTTTCTGCTCCATCACTGTTCCAAAATCTTCAAATTTCTTTAAGCGGATATCTCTCCAGGTGAGAACATCGAGAAGGGTGGCCTTGGCTTTTTCATTAAGGGCCAGCTCAGGATATCTGTCCTCGATCATTTTCTCTAAGCGCCGTCGGACGATTTTCTCAGTAAATGAGAGTGTTTCTGCTTCAGGCACAAGCGATAGAGAAGGAGAGAAAGACCTAGCAGATGTGGGTTGAGGATCTGGCATCTGATGATCAGAAGTATCCATGTGATCAGATTCGACGGATACCGTAGTGAACTGAGTGGTCTGCTATAAGGGCTCAGTCTGAGAAGACTTGGATGCACGAGCAGCATGAGTAGTTCCTCTGGGAGGAAGTTGGCTGAGGATGATGTGATCATCATCTGAGTCAGATGACTCATCCACCAGAAAAACTTTCTTCTTTCCTTTTCCAGCAACTTCAGTAGCAGATGTAGACTTAGATTTCTTGGCTGCTGGTTCTTTGATGACAACTCCCTTCTCAGGCTTTCTGGAGGTTGTCTTCCTCTTCTGAATACCTTTTCCAGTCCTTTTAACTTCTAGTGCTGGTTTAACAGCAGGTTCATCATCATCATCAGGTAGGCCAGGCAGCTGACGGTTGAGGATCAGCATTTTCATGTGAGCAAGCTTATAAGGAATCATATCGTCTTCACTCCAATCTCTATTTCTCATCAGGTCTATCAGAATCAAAGAAACCTTATGGAGAAGAGTGATCTTTGATGAAAGAACCACTTTTCCATCCTTCACAACAAATTTCCCAGATTCTTCCAATAATCTCCTCTTCAAGAATCCCAACCAATTGACCTTCGCATTGGGGATTATAGCGGTCATGACTTGAGCTTTCTCCTGTGTAACTGCATCAAAACTGAAGGTGACGCCTACAATAACCTTCTGGACAATATCGAACAGGAGTCGATATTTCCTTCTCAACATGGGTTTCTTGAAGCCTTTAGTATGATGAGCATCCGCAGGTCGAAGAAGATCCCTGATAACTGCGCTCTCTTTCAAAGCCAAATAAGCGTCTGGCATGATGCCGTCCTCTAGTGCAGGAAGACTAAAAATTCTGATGAGATCGTCATCAGTAATTTCCAGATGTTCACCCTGTACCTCCGAATATAAAACGTCTTCTTAATTTCGGAGATTGTATAGAAACTCCAAAGCACCATCTAATAAAATCGAGTCGGCACTCGCTGAGCAATAAGTCTTGAGGTCGCACTCCCTAAGCAACTTGAGGATCTTGAGGGACTCTGGATCAGTGGTGGTCAAGAAATCGATACACATTTCCTCAATAATTTCATCGACAAGTCCCGGAAGATTGGATCTTTAGGTTCCGGTGAAGCGTGGGATGAGTAGTGAGCGGTTTCTGCAATTGCAAGTACTTTGGAAGCCATTATTGAAACAAAATCCACAAATCATCGTAAATGTACTGAGTTGAAACAATAATTTTGCAGAAAATTCAGATAATGTATGGCTATGTCCCAATTTAATCCCCAATATGAAGGCGATAACCCTAGCATATATAGATTAACATATTCATGATGAAATACAAGAGGTAATAACTTACCAGATATGAATATGCAAGAGATAATAAGCAAGTAGAGCGTATTGATTTGCAAAAGTTTTGTAGAAAATTTTGAACGCTTGAGTAATTTGCAGATAAAAATTTGTGTATGTGTAATCGTGCAAATGAAGCTTTTTAGAAATAAGAGGGAATGATGAGGGGTTTTGAAAAAGAAACCGAATCGTCGCTTAGTTTAAGATGAACGGTCCGGATTTGATATAGTGAGATCATGCGGTGTTAAAACATATAAGATAGCACTTTTGGATTTAAAACGCGCATTTAATGTATTTAATAAATGTTCCTCGCGTCCGCATTAAATGTTCTGCAGGATGCGCGTCATAAAAGTAAGTGTACAGTAAAAACGAATAAGGTTTAGGTAAAACAAATGATTTAATCAGTAGAGGGGTCAGAAATGCGTATTTATTTGACTGATATTGTAATCAGTCAATATCACATGAAGTCAGATTGATTCCTGTTGAACTTAGTTTTCTGCCTAATCCTTATTATTTCCCAACACTGTCCTACTTCTGTTCCCCCTGCGTCTGATATCCCTTTTTCTGATCCTATCTGATCAGTTGACGTTCCCCCTTCAATTGTTATCTGATCAATCCTTGACATAGATTTCTGATTAGCAGAGATACTCTACTCAACTGATCCTCCTCATCTGATCAGTCTCTTTTCTGATCAGATGTCTGTTGATCTAATCTGATCCACTTTGATCAAGTCAAATATTGGGATAAGTGCTACCGCCATATCTTAATCTTGGAAATCGAAGAGTCGTCTCGATTCCCTAAGTCGGCACGATTTGACATTCGCAATAATAGTCTGGATACTTTGTGATATCACACGCCGTAAACTTATTCAATCATCAGTCGCGTGTCTCCTACGCGCTGTCCTTGTGGTGCTAATTTCTCTAAAAGGCTTTGAGAAATCAAATTTGCACATTCACCCCTGTTTGTCCTCTATAAATAGGACCAATGATTTATACACAACATAACCCATTCACCATACTTATCTTCTTCAAGCTTTGTAAACCATGTATTCGGGTGAACCCTTAATTCCTGTGAAACTTCCGGCAAAAACCTTCAACCATTTTCAAATGATTTCAGCTTCTCAAATCAACCCTGTGCTTCCCTAATTACTGCTTTCGTCGTCATCAAGGAATACTCATACGATTATTGCCAAGCTTCTCTACCACCGAGGTGGCAGATCTGCAATCGCAAATGAGAATACACTTCTCCTGACCGTATGCGCCTTGTGTGCCTATCGAGATGACAGAATTAGCATCAACAGACTCAGTATGATATGTAGCATGGGTTTTGTTTATACGATCTTGATCAGACATAATCGATCTTGATCAGACAAAACCCAATATTTACATGTGACACTTGTGTCCATGTGATGTACCGCACCATATGTATGACACTCTTGTCCTAATTAAGGCTGGGAGTCCCATTGATTTTAGGACTAGGGGCTTCTGGCTTAGAAATCCTTCAATGCCGCTCTCGCTCCTGACTCCGAAGCTCTTAGGGTGGCTTAGGATTATTTCAAAGCCTCTCTCACCCCTTTTAGGATTGGGGTTTTAGGGGCATCTGGATTTAAAATCTTTAAAGTCTCTCTCACCCCTTCAAGGGTTAGGGTTTATGGTTTAGGGTTTATGTACTGACCTCCGAGTCTTTTGTAACTTGTAATGAAAATTTGACCTCCGGGTCTTTATCAATGAAAGTTCTTTTAACCCATTGTTGTGTTGACTCTTTTACCTTATGCGATTATAACGTTTATATTTGTGTAACTTGCTTGTTGAATCTTGCTTAAATCGACTTACAAAGTTTGAAACAACCAATCTGATCAGTTCTTTGACTGATCTCCTGATCAGTTGAGGTACCTTGCTTAACTGATCCTTCTTAACCTGGTTAATCTCTCAACCAGCTGGTTCTGGAGACCAGTCCACCAAACATTTCTGGTGCACTTTCTCCGAGATCCAGAAGTCCTAGCTCATTGCATAATTCTCTGAATCTGATCTCAGCTAGTGGCATGGTTAAAATATCAGCTTTCTTTTTATCAGTATGGATCTTTTCCATTATGATATTCTTCTTTTCAACATTATCTCTTATAAAATGGTGTCTGACATCCACATGCTTGCATCTTGTATGTAGAACTGGATTCTGAGTGATTGCAATAACACTATTACTGTAACAGAATATAGGTACGTTCTTAGCTACAATGTTGTAATCCCTCAGCTGCTGACTTAGCCAGAGCAGTTGGGAACAACAGCTTCCTGCAGCCATATATTCTGCTTCAGTAGTCGATGTCGCAACTGATGTTTGCTTGTTTGAAAACCAAGAGATCAGTTTACTACCTAAAAGCTGACATGTACCTGAGGTTGACTTCCTGTCAATTCTGTAACCTCCATAATCAGAATCAGAATACCCACTAAGCTCTAGATTATCATCTGATGGGTAAAATAAACCAAGGTTTACTGTCCCCTTCAGATACTTAAGAATCCGCTTAGCTGCTTCCAGGTGGCTTTGCATTGGATTTGCCTGAAATCTGGCATATACACCTACTGCAAAAGGGATATCCGGTCTGCTGGCAGTCAGGTATAGTAGAGATCCAATGAGAGCCCTACATTATTTCTGATTAGTTTTCTGACCATTCTCATCTGGATCCATCTTGAATCCAATAATCACAGGAATTCTGGCTTCCTTACAATTTTGAACTCCAAACTTAGCCAACAAACTCCTAGTGTATTTTGCCTGGCAGGTGAATATCCCTTCTGTACTTTGCTTATCTTGTAGACCCAGAAAGTAACTCATCTGACCCATCCTGGACATCTCGAACTTCCCTTGCATCAGCTTGCTGAATTTATCTCATAAACTCTTGTTGGGAGATCCACATAAATCTGAACCATCAGAATATCTTCTCCATCTTCTATTCTGAATAAGGTTCTGTCCACTATTCCTTTAGTGAAACAACTGTCTATCAAGAACTGAGAGAGTGTATCATACCAAGCTCGAGGAGCTTGTTTCAGGCCATAAAGATCTTTTGTTAAACAGTACACTTGGTCGCCTTTTTCAAAGCTAGGAGGTTGTTCAACATAAACTTCCTCAGCTAGTACCCCATTTAAGAATGCACTGTTTACATCCACCTGATACACAATAAACCCTCTGTGGGCAAAGAAACAACCGAATGGCTTCCAGGCGAGTGACTGGTGCAAAGGTCTCATCATAATCAATTCCTTCTGATTGTGAATACCCCTTAGCAATGAGTCTTGCCTTATTCCTGGTTATGACATTATTCTCATCTCTCTTGTTCTTGAATACCCACTTTGTGCCAATCACATCTTGATGGGTTGGTCTGTCCACCAGTTTCCAAACCTGATTCCTTTCAAACTGTTCCAGTTCTTCTTGCATGGCTAGATTCTAGTTTGCATCTTGTAGAGCTTCTTCTACTTCAGTTGGTTCCTTCAAAGATAAATAACAACAATACAGGGCACTTTCACCAATCAGATGTCTAGTTTTGACTCTATCAGATGGGTCTCCAATGATCAGATCAGTTGGATGACTGGTTATCCAGGTCCTTCTTTTCTGATTTTCATCAGTTTGGAGAACATCATCCTCTTCTGATAGTAGTTCATCACTAGTGATTGGGAGTGGTGCAGAATTATTATCCACTTGACATGGACAAGTCTCAGCTGATGTTGGACCCATCATGTGCTGATGTCTGTCCGTAGGAACTTCAGGTGTTCCCCCTTAACTAGATGGTTCAGTTGTTACTGTCTCAGCTATACCAGTTTCTTCATTGACAGTTGTACGTACCTCTGATTGACCTGGTGAATCAGTAAGATCAAGTTCTGGAACATACACTATTACGTGATCTGATCCTTTTTCCTTGATACTTAGTTGATCCATTTTCTGTGCATCAGGTACCGGTTGATCTGGTATTGCTTGTTCTGAGGCAAATTTCTCTTGTTCAGAAGATGTCTCATCAAATACCACATGAGGTGTTTCTTCCACAACTAGGGTTCGCCTGTTGTAAACCCTGAAAGCCTTGCTAGATGAGGAATATCATAAGAATATACCTTTATCTGACTTGGCCTCAAAAGTTTTCAACTGGCTCTTCCCATTGTTGTGTATGAAACACTTGCACCCAAGACCATGGAAGTGAGAAACACGAGGTTTTCTGCCCTTCCACAGTTCATATGGTGTTTTGTAGTGAGCCTTAGTCAGAGAACATCTGTTCTGAGTGTGGCATGCAGTATTGATGGCTTCTGCCCAGAAACGGCTTAGTGTTGCATGTTCAGCTAACATAGTGCGAGCAGCTTCTTTGAGTGTTCTGTTTCTCCGTTCTGCTACTCCATTATGTTGTGGCGTTCTTGCAGCTGATGTCTCATGCTGTATTCCAAACTTAGTGCAAATATCAGTAATAAAAGAGTTCAGAAATTTTGTACCTTTATCTGATCAGATTTTTACTATACTGACACCCTTCTCATTCTGTAGTTTCTTGAGCAGCTTGTGTATCTTTGTTGTTGTCTCATTCTTCTTATACAAGAATACAACCCAGGTAAACTTGGAATAATCATCCACGATTACCAGAGTATATTTGCGTCCGCTGAGACTGACTGGTGTAACTGGTCCAAATAGATCCATATGGAGCAGTTGTAGTACTCTGCTGGATGCTGGTCCAGGGATTCCCTTGAATGAGGCTTTTACCTGTTTTCCCTTCTGACATGCGACACATGTCTGATCCTTAGAGAATACTCATTCGAAAGACCCTCAACCAAAGACATCCTTGCTATCTTGTTAAGAGTTTTAAAGTTCAGATGACTCATTCTCTTATGCCAGAGCCAACTGCTGCTTTTGGAACTCTTAACAATCAGGCATGCATTTCTTGGATAACTGTTCCAATCTGTTGTATATATCGTACCTTTCCTTAAACCAGTTAACAAGATCTGTTGAGTAGATCGATTCTTGATAGTACACTGATCAGTCGAGAACTCAACACTGAATCCGTTGTCGCAGAATTGTGAAATTGATAACAGATTATGCTTTAAACCTTCGACATACGAGACTCCAGTAACCTGTACATCATCATTTTCTAAGGTTCCGAATCCTCTGGTAAAACCAAAGTTATCATCACCAAAGAGTACACGTGGGCCTTCTTGTTCTGTGTAAGAGCTAAGGAGATGTTTGCTTCCAGTCATGTGCCTTGAGAATCCACTATCGATGTACCAAATAGTTGCATGTACACCTCCCTTATTGGCCAAACCCACGCGAACCTGCATTCAAATCAGGCTTTAGGTACCCCGTTAGGATTGGGTCCTGAGGGGTTAGAGTTGGTTTTAGGGATCCATACAAACAGGGCACTTCTATTGTAATCAGATATATCAGAAGGCCTGATTTGTCTCCCATAAACATCTACATATTCATACGTCTCTTCATATGCATTCTGATTGGTATGATTATGAGTGTGAGCCATGGATGACTCAGAAGATTTGGGTCTTTTCATTGATATCTACCTTCTTTTTATCCAGTGGGGCTCAGGTGCAGCAGCCCTAGGTTTCTGATTGTAAGGGTAGGTACAACTGCTACCATTAAAAGATTCATATCTTTTTGGCATAGATGGTCTTAGAAGTTTACCTTTAGCTTGCTTGTTAGGCAGTTGACCCTGATTAGGTTTCAGATCAGATTTCCCTTTGAGAGGTTGTCTTTTTTGATACCTAATCTGCTGATCAGGTTGAGGTCTCTTCAGAAGAACTGGGTTCTTCTGTTGATTCCTCGGCTGATGCTTGACCAGTTGGGGTCCATTTCTGTTCTCTTTCTGATCAGGCACTTGCCTTACTTGTTCAGCAGGTCTCTTTCCCTTATCAGATACAGATTTTGCTTTATGTGTATCTTTATCAAAAACTCGTTTGATTACACTTTTCGGAAGTGAACCAGACGGGGCTTTTGAGGATGTAGAAGGTTTTTCATACCCAATTCCCTTCTTATTAGTTGTCGTATGAAAAATAGTTGTTCATATCCTAAATGGTTTTAGAAGATTTCGTGAAAACCTATATTTTCTTATGCAAACTATCCTCATTTATTTTCAGACTCTCATGCAGTCGGAAGAGTTCATCAAACTTAGCCTGAAGGATTTTAAGATCATCAGCTTGCTGTTTGTTAATAACTAGCTGATCCTTGATCAGTTTATCCTGATCAGAAGAACTGACTTTCAAAACTTCCAGTTCTTCAGTCATCTTCTGAACAGTTTCAGCTGATTTCAGTTCAGCAGCTTTTCTGATATCATTTTCCTTAACAAGCTGAATATTCTTAATCATCAGCTTATCATTTTCAGCTTCCACTATTGTACAATTATCTACTGCGTTAGAGAGATCATCAAGCAATTGCTCACTATAGAGTTGCAGGTCAATCTCTCCAACAGGTGTGCTCAACACAGCTGGTGTGGAATCAGAAAACCTAGAAGGTTTAGATGTTACCTCAGTTTGGTCTTCTTCCTTTGCCATTAGACAGATTTCATCATCAGAAGAGAATATCAGATCATCGTAGTGGTAGAAATCATCAGCATTACTTATCAGGCAGAAATCTTCTACAGATGAGTAGCCTGAATCCTCAGAAGGCAGATAAGAATCATCAATCCCAGATGTATCAGCAACCACGGCTTTCCCGTCTCTATAATGTTGCTCTCTTCTGTTCTGCTTCTCTTCTCTTTCTTTCAGTGTTAGGTCAGGACAATCTGCGTTGTAATGACCTGGTTTCTCACAGTTGAATCATGCTCCATGATCCACGGAACTTCTTCTGCCAGGTGAGTCATTCCGTCTGTAGAATCTATCAGGTGACTTTCCTGTTTGCCTGTAATCAGAATTTCTTTTCTCAGATCTGTTGTCTCTCCTTTCATCAGATCGATCATCTCTTTTCTTATCTTCTCTGCGATCCTCCCTGTGATCATCTCTTCGGTCATCTGATCTGGTTCTTTCTTGCGATCTGTCAGTTGGCCTCCTATCTCTTCCTCTGTTGTTTTGATATTCTCTGTAGAACCTTCGATATTTACCCAGTTGAATGGTGGACTTTTCAAGTTTTCTGGTCAGCAAAGCAATTTGTTCCGTCTGACTTATGATGTTTCCAATTGGTTCAGTAGACTTTGCTGCCGGTTGCTTTGAATGCAACAACTTTTGATGTGGAGGGTGTGGCTTCGGCAGGCGACTCATCATCTTCTTCTTGTCCTCGTTTAATCAGATCAAACTCATGGGCTTTTAGACTCAGAAACAGGTTGCTTGGCTTCATCTTAGCAATATCTTGACAATCCTTTATCACTGTGACTTTCATATCCCACTTCTTTGTCAAAGATCTCAAGATCTTGTAGTTAACATCTTTGTCTGACATTTCTCGTCCTAGTTCCCGTAGCTTATTGACTGACATGGTGATTCTTCCATCGAGCTGATTGATGGTTTCATTTGGCAGCATCTTAAGTTTCTCAAATTTCACCAGTTCGGCTTGCAGTCTGCTATCTTTAATCAGATCATTTCCTTCACACATTTCAGCAAGTGTATCCCACATTTGTTTGGCTGTCTTGAGATACTTGATCTTTTCACGTGTGATCTTATCCATTGTTTTCATGATTATGTGTCGCGCAACCGTATCCAGAGTTGACAGCTTTCTTTCTTCAGCGTCCATCAGAACTGGACTCTTTCTGATCCGAGCGCCAATTGGAAAATCTGGGTCACCACAGTCAGCTGGATTATTGGGGTAGATGAGGATTGGTCCTTGTTCTAGAACTTCCATCATCCTGTTGCTGATGGCTCCCAGATGGTTGCTCATGATTATGGCCCAATCTGCATAATCATCAATAGTAAACTTTGGAAGATCATGATACATGCCGGATGTGTTATCCTTGCTTAGTGAGTTTTAGAAAACAGATGAAGTTTTAAAATGGTTTTTTAAGATCTGTTCAAGTGACAACAAAGGTTCTTCCTCAAGAATCGATGATATTCAAAGCCAGTGGTCCGTAAAACCACTGCTCTGATACCACTTGTAGGTCCCGAATGGGTTTCGTGAGGGCAGAAGTCTAGAGGGGAGGGATGAATAGACTTCTGAAAAACTTTTCTTGCGGATCATGTGTGAAAGCAGGTTTCCTGATCAGAGTGCGAGTGAGTCAGTATGGACTGATATCCAACTTCCTGATCGCCTGATGGCTGATCAGTTCGGTGTCTATCAGTTTAACTGATTGTGCAGAATCTAGTTTATACCTGTGTGAAAAACCAGTTTTAACAAATCAGATTCTCGAGTCTGTTTTCAATCAGCTAACCAAGGAGTCAAACTGATCAGATCAGTTACTTGATGCGAACTGATCCTAACTCAGAAGATGTATGAGATTTTAAGCAAAGTCGTGTGCGATAGTGTAAAGCAATTAAGAGCAGATAAATGCACACAAGATTTATAGTGGTTCGGACAACCAGTCCTACGTCCACTCTTCCCTATCACAAGGGGCACCAACTTAACCGACTTGGACTTAGTTTATTGTGTTAGTCCAACACATTTCAACCAATAAATATTTATAGAGTTCTCACTCAACCGATCCCAGAAATCAGAACGAGAAACTCTAGTCTGAAATCTCTCTAAACAAACTTAACCTAACTTTGGGTTTGGGTAAGATTTGTTGTTGTTCCAACTGGAAATCTATCCTAGTATTTGTGTAGCCTAAAAGCTGAAGGATGAGATTTCTATGCTAAGAACAATGGGATGAACACTTAGAAATAATCTTCAAGTTTGTGTTCTTCGTGCGGAAATATTGTTATAGTATGAGCTTCTTGATAATTTTCGTGTCTTCACTCTAAAGAGTAATCCCATATTTATAGACCTCGAAATCAAAGAGCCATTGGAGAGCAATTTGAATTTCCGGCTATATTTAGTAGGATGCAGGATTTGATGTGACGTGCTTTAGGGACGGCATGGCCGAAAGCGTGAATAGTTGTCTTTTCTAGCCGTTTGACTTGCAGCGCCGAATCCCGCATTGTCAGCTTGTTTATACGTATCATTTTCTCATTGGTTAACAAGTACAGCATTTCAGTGTTTGTTCACCAACTAAAGTGACATTCTTCTGGTCTGCCTTACCCCGTATGTTTCTGATAAGTAGATAAGCTTATCATCTTGCTGACTTGGCCTGAACTGATCACTACCTTCTACTGATCAGTTGTCTTGAGTCTACTGATATGTTTGTCTTATCTTCATAGAATAGGTCTTCTGGTCTTCAAGTAAAGTCTTCTGAAATCCGCTACTGATCTTCAGCTGCTGATCTTACTACTGATCATCGCTCTGCTGATCTTCACTTGACTTGTGCATCTTGAGTTCTTCTTTAATAAAGACCTAGTCTAACACATCAGTTGTCTAACATGTTCAGCTGGTTTCCTATCATATCATCAGTCGACTAACATGTTCGACTGGTCCTAATACAAAACCTTTTTTGGAACTTCCATCAAAACTATAAATTTCCCAACACCATAAGTCAGTGCGAATGAGTTTATCCTCTCTGTAGGTCCGCTTCAGCGCATCAAATGTACTAGTGTAATCTCTCAGTCAAGACGAGCCAATTTGAGCTTTACACATCAATTTCTACCAATAGATTGTTCAGATCTATCTAAGTTGTGAAACACACACTTGTTTACAAGGGACTGTTAACGTGATCTTCTGTGATCTGGTATCACCACGTTAACTACAGTGTAACACGTGCTATTTATGAACGGTTTGCAATAAAAATATATAACATTCAATCATATTTAAAGCAACAGTGTCAAATAATTTATTTCAGTAAGTAAGTGTGTAATACATAGGTTATACAAAGTGAAAGCATACTTTCACGTATAACCCCAACAGTAATGGGTTGTGAAAACCTGCACCATCAGTGTTTTGCCTCTGTCTAGAAATATCTTGGTACTGCCCTAAAGGCATCCCACTAGTTGATCTATAATTAGGGCTCCCCAAAATTGAACCCCCTAATTGCCCTTTGTTTTTATCCATGTTACTCATCTGAATCTGTAATAATGCTAAAGTTTTAGCCACATTATCAAATTTCTCATCCATCTTAGTTGTTAATCCCTTCATGTTGTCCTTTAGCATTCCTTCAAATCCTCCCATTTTAAAGTTTCAAATGGGACTAATGTCTCCAGTTTTTTGTGTGATTCTTGCAGGTCTTTGAAGTGCGTACCCTCGGCCATCTCCAGAAACGAGTGCTTTGATTACCAAGTGTTGTAATCTGCTATTTTTTTAGAGTTTTTCATGTATTTTTTGGATATTTTTTTGGAAAATTTGTATGAACAATAAGAACAATAATAACTTGCAGGATAAGAAATTTAGCGAGAGAGGAGAGAGAAATTGAGAGAGAGAGAGAGATGAGGTTAATTTTTCTGATCTGATTACCAATTGGCCGAAGGCCACTGTTTGTAACATCCTGTGGGGACCACCCCTCTAACAACCTGCAGATATTAAAAAGGCTTTCAACTAAATAAAGATAGTTGGGCCAGAATTATTTAAGCCCAGTACTTCATTAATTATTTAACCCATAAACTCAGGCCCAATCTCGCAGCCCAAATCCAACCACTTGCCTGTTTCAACTATCTTTTTCGGACAACCTTCAGTTCCCTCAATCTCTTTTGATTTTTCTTCTCCTCCCAATAATGCTATTGAAATCCTAATTCCATCTGCTCCATCTTCACCAAACTTGCTCGTTCTCATGACAACACCGTGCATTCCATAGTGTATTTAAAATGACATAATGCATCAAAAGACTCCTGAACTATCATCTTTTGTTTCAAAAGGCCCCTGGACTATTTTTTATTTTAAAAAGCCCTATAATTATGTATTTCTTATTTCAAGAGGTCCTTTTATGACTGCCCGCTAGAAAGTGTTCTCCACGCGCTTAGGAGTGAGAATGAGTGTGTATTCTTATTAACACGTTGGATTGGAAAAAGTCCAAACCATAAGAATAAATTATCTTCTCAATTGAGAGATTGGAAAGTATTATTCTACTATATATAATGTACAAGATATACATCAAATAAGGAAAGGAGTAATTACAGGAAATAATTAATTTACAATTGATATTTACATATCTTCTAGAAGCTTCTTTTCTTTATCCTTAACAACCCGTCAACCCGTCAAGCAATGCGGGGATCCACCCTGAACGGGGCGGGGAATCCCCATGAAAATTTCCCGCGGGGCGGGGATGGGGAAAATATTCTCCCCGTAGGCGGGGTCGAGGCCGGGGCAGGGACGGGGATAGTATTTCCCTCCCCGTTTCCCACAGGCCCCAACTTTTTTTTAAATATTTAAATAATATATATATATATTAAGTAATAAATATAATAATATATTAATAACATTTACTAAATCTAATGTTCAAAACCCCAATCTGTATCTCACCTCACACGGTCACACAAAGCAACAGAGGTTACTCCACTCTCATACTCTCATTCTCTATCTTTTCTCACGAATCCACCCCACCGCCTTACGCCGCTAGTGATTTACGCTGCCAGTGCCCCACTCTCAGCCACGGCTCATGCCGCCAGCGACCCACGTCTCCTCACGTTCATTTCCTCCAAAATGTATTTTTAAAATTGAAGTATATATATGAACGATTCAAGTTCATTTCGAAACTGATTTTTTTTTTACAGATTTAGAAGTTGTTTATAAAAAAATAGGCGGGAATGGGGAATCCCCGATTCCCCGTGGGGATGAAAATCCCCAACGCGGTGGGAAACGGGGGAGGATTATTCCCCGATTGTTTCGCGTGGATGGGGCCGGGAATCCCCAAATTTCACAGGGATGGGGATGGGGAGTTATCCCCCGGTGCAGCCCCGCCCCGTTACCAAGTCTAGGACTAACTTAAAGCTTGGAACATAAAAAATTCAAAAAAGCGATCGGGGAAGTCTTTTAGTAAAGATGTTCACCAACTGAAGTGTGGAAGGAACAAACCGTGTACATAGCTTACCACTTGAAACAATTTCACACACAAAGTGGTAATCGATGTTGATGTGCTTTGCCTGTTTATGAGCCACATAATTTTAAACTCAAGAAAATAGCACTCTTGTTGTTGCAAAGTAAAACATGGGAAATGCACGAAGATCTCGAAGAAGACTAGTAACCCAGATGATCTCAGAGGAAACATTTTCCATAGCACAATACCTGGACTCACAACTAGAACGTGCAACTTTTGGTTGCTTCTTTGCACTCCAAGAAAAGAGATTGGGATCGATAAAAATGGAATAACCATAAGTTGAACGATGAGTATCCAAACAACGAGCCCAATCAGCATCCGAGTACCCTAATAGAGTGGATTGGCCTCGGCTAAAGGTAAGGCTATGAACAAGTGTGCTCTTCACATAACGAAGAATTCGTTTGACTGCTTGAAAATGATCGAGAGTAGGAGCGGACCAAAATTGACTTACTGTGTTAATATCATAAGAGAGATCTGGATGATTAATTGTAAAATACTGAAGCGCACTCACTAGAGAACGATAGAGAGTAGGGTCCGAGAATGGAATGCGCAAAAACTGGAGGACTTCATGTGGAGCGAAAGGAGTGGAAACTGGCTTTGCATTAAGAAAATCAGCATGAAGAAGGATGTCATGAGCATACTTGGATTGACTCAAGAATAATCCTTGATGACTGTAATGAACCTCCAATCTCAAGAAATAATTAAGATGGCCCAAGTCTTTAATTGCAAACTCTTGGAGAATTCGGGTGACAAGACCATCAATCATGCTAGAGACATTACCCGTCAGGATAATATCATCAACATATAATATCAAGTATAGAGTAGACGAACCTCTATGAAAAATGAACAGAGAGGTATCAGTTGTGCTGCAAGAGAATCCCAATGTGATTAAAAAGATGTTGAAATGATGAAACCAAGCCCGAGGGGCTTGTTTCAAGCCATAAATCGTCTTTTTAAGACGACAAACTTGAGTGGGATATTTAGGGTCCGTTTAGCTGGGAGATTGCTCCATATAAAACGGTTTGTCGAGAAGAACATGCAAGAAGGCATTGTTCATATCTAGTTGACGTAAAGGTTAATTATTCATAACAACAAGTGCAAGGACAATACGAATAGACGAAGCTTTAACAACCAGACTAAAAGTATGAGTAAAGTCAAATATTGGTATTGAGTAAACCTTGGCCTCTAAACGAGCTTTTAGTGGTCAATGGAACCACCGCAAGGAATTTCGTGCCAAAAGCCCATTTAGAACCAACAATATTTGCATTCTCGAGATGAGAAACCGAAACCCAAGTCTGATTAGATTGAAGAGCTTGCATTTCATCATCCATTGCGACAACGCAATGAGGCAACTTGGCTGGAGATTTGAAACCACGAGGTTTTGATATTGCTATGCAAAGCAGATAATAGAGCACTGTGAGCAACATGATCCATATTCGGTGGATGTTTGAGCTAAATATCCCATCTTTGGCACGGGTACGCATGGCAGGGGCTGGTGGAGGAACAGCTTGATCCGGGGCAGTAGGATGGACAAATGGAGCCAGAGGCTCGACATGTACATCTGAGTCAACATGCACTTGTGGTATCGATGCAAGGGTAGGTGCAACATCTTCAAGTGCATAGATTGAGCATGGAGAAGGTGAAGAACCAAGCACAGGAGACCTTAGTGGATGATGTGAAGATACAGGAGCAATAGGTGAAGGAGGTACAGGTACATATCCAAAAATGAAGAATACTCAAGCTCATTAGAACCATGAGATGTGACTGTGCTGGAGAAAGGAAGACAGTCTTCATCGAATTGGGCATGACGAGTAATAAAAACTCGGTAGGTATAGGGATCCATGCAACAAAAACCTTTGTGTTGGAAACTTGTTAGCTACACAATCTCGTAAGCATCGATAAACACGGCAGCCAAAAACATAAAAATTTCTTAAGCCGGAGGAACAGAAAATAAGAGCTCTAAGGGAGACCGATTACCTAGCATAGAAGATGGGATGTTAATTATATACACAACGGAACTGAAAGCTTCTACCCAATACTTAGCAGGAACCGAAGCATTAAATAACATAGCCAAACCAGTTTCTGTGATTTGCCCATTTTTGCATTCTGCCCTTCCATTTTGAGCGGGAGTATATGGGCAAGATATTGAGTGATGTATTCCAGACTTAAAAAATAGAGCCTTTAACTTATTACTCGTGATTTGAGTTCTTCCATCTGACTGAAAGACTTTAATTTTGATGGAAAATTGATTTTCAACAAAATTTAGAAAATTTTCAAACACGGTAGAAAAGTCCGACTTCAATTTCATAGGATAAAACCAACTGAATCGAGAAAAGTCATAAATAAACACATCATAATAAGCAGAATCAGAAGCGGAAATAACTGGAGCCGGACCCCACAAGTCACAATGAATCAAATCCAAAACAGCAGTAGCATGCTTAGTATTAATAGCATAGGATAACTGTTTACTCTTGGACAACTGGCAAGAGGAACAAGTAGTAGGTTTAGGCAGTAAATAAATAATTGAAACAAGGCCTAATTTATTTAATAATGTTATAGAATCAAAAGTTGCATGTCCAAGTCGCCGATGTCAGAGTTCAAAAGAACCTCAAACCTTTGCACTCTTTAATGCAGCAATCAATGCTACCTGACCTTGATCCAAGATATAAAGGCCATGCTCACGCCGACCTTTTGCCATATGGATCCCTGTTTTCTGGTTCTGAATTTCAAAGGAGGCAGTAGAGAAAAATACATTAACAGGATAATCACGAGATAATGCATAAGAACCAGTATGAGAAATGTCAAGTTTAGCACTATTACCAACAATGATCTTATCATAACTAGTGACGGGACACTACATCAAGATTTGCAGCGGTATTTATCATGTGGGCTGTTGTGCCGGTATCGAAATGTCAATCAAATGGGACAGGCGGACCAAGAGAGCAACCTGTTATGAAAGCAATCTCCAATTGAGCTTGTTGGGAATTGGAATCAGCATAGCGTTAAGGACAATATGTAGCATAATGTCCGAATTGATGGCAAATCTTACAAGTCGTATTTAAACATCCATGACCAAGTCCGCCACTAGAATTTCGACCACCTCTGCCTTGATTTGAGAAGTGGTTTGAACGGCCTCCGAAATCGCCACGATTTGACGACGACCGATTATTATTGCCCCCTCTACGGTTAGAGCCTCCATTGTTGTGCTACACTGCAAAGGAAGCAGACCCAAAAGACGTGATGACAGTGGGAGAAATTAGGGTTTGGGGATCGGTGTTTGACTTGATACTGTTAGTCCAGAAAAGTAATACCGAAAAGAGAATCAACTAATACCGTTTCCCTCTGCAACTAATACCCTTAGCCCAGAAAACAGAAAATCAACAACACACTCACACCAAGAAAGAAACAAAATGATTTTACGTGGTTCGATCAAAATGATCTACATCCACGGAGGATCAGAGATGACTTTCACTATCACACAATCACCGATTACAAGATACAATCGCTCAATTCACCGAGTTCCTATCGATTTTGAATATCATCCTGAATTGATCTCTTGGGCCTGATACTTGTATTGGACCTTTCTTCAAAGATTAAAGTAATGAGCTGAATAAGTAAGCCAAATCCATCAGAAGAAGAAGAGTATCACCACAATATTAGCTCCGACTCTGAACAATATTAGTTAGGCTTTATTCTTTGATATTGCATATACATCATCAGATACCATGTAAGAATAAATTATCTCCTCAATTGAGGGATTAAAAAAGTATTATTCCACTATATATAATTTAAAAGATATACATCAAATAAGGAAAGGAGTAATTACAGGAAATAATTAATTTACAATTTATATTTACATATCTTCTAGAAGCTTCCTTTCTTTATCCTTAACACAAACCCCAGCTTTAATCTATTCAAAATTCAACGTATAATCTTCTTAAAAAAGCTGCTATTTTCTTGTGAACTCAAACTGTATCTCTAAATCATTCAGAGTTTTACAAAGCTTTAAAGGTAAGGCTTCATGGGTTATTCCCCAAAATTCAGCGAGTTTTACTTCAAAGGAGTCAGTTTGGGGCTACGCCAGTCCTTGGCTGGCAGCACAATAGGGATCACGCTCCTGACTGCAGCTCCAATGTAGAAGGACAACGACTCACTCTCTTTTCCTATTGCCTGTCCAAACTCATTGAACGATAACTTGAATAACATAGTATTTAATTAGGTTCAACGATCAATCAAAATATTTATCGATTTCAAACTGTTCAATTGTAATAAAATTACCTGAAGTGTTTTCCCCGAGTGCGCTTCTCCCCGGAGCTGCTAGTGGTGGAGGGAGCATCAGTGTCACACTCTCTCAAGTCATCAGGATGCTGTCGATCATATGCACCATGATCATATGCGCCATGATCTCCATCAGAATATCCATCATCATCTCCATCATCTCCGGGATATGACAAACGAGACATGATCCTGTAAAGCAGAAGAAACAACATTTAATAAATAAAAAACAAACAATATTCAAAATTATGCTTAAATCCTCACACAAGCATATTATCAAACACCTTGAGTGCATCAATTGTTCATATCTAAACAGCTCCTTAGTGAAGGATGCTGTCCACTTATCAAAGACTAATGTGTATTAAAGAATCATATTTCCAGGCTTCATTTTTACATGTGATTGCATCAAACGAAACTAAATGTTGACGGTAGATTAAAATATTTTAAGAAACTAAAAATCTGAAGTTGATGAATTTAGGAAAAAACTAAAGAATGGGGTCTTATAAATTGATTAAATTACTCTGATAGTTCAACAACTATACTCCTGCTTTGGTTCAAACTGGTGATAGGAGGATAAGATGGGTTTTCTAGAGACTAAGGAGCAAATAATGATGCTATATGTTTATAACATTATTCAAATACACCAGTTTTACGAAAATTAAATTAACCAGTATTACCACATACATCCCCATGGCTAGTATAAATTAAATTAACCAGTACACCACATACATCAGCTACTGAAGATGTTATTTCTTTGGTGAGAAAGTAATTGAAGTTTCATATTATTAAACACCTTGAAGGAATAATACTTCACAGAATAACCAGCCCTCCGTCATTGCAAAATCAAGGTCTCTCTCTCGCTCTGAAACTAAACATGCTGAAGCTCCTGCTTTCAAAAATTTCTAGAGGCTCACTACTTCATTCAAGAACAACAAAGGGTGCTCTACATTCCTTTAATATCTTACAACACCGGATTACGAAAGCAAAACTGCTTTTTTCCTTATATATACATCTTACTTTACCCCTCTTAAGCTCCTGTGATACCTTCCTTTACCCCTTAACTTACCCCTTAACAAGTAACCAAAAGCACGAAGAAAAGGAAAAGCACGAAGAAAAGGGATAAACCAAAACGAAGAAGACATCAAATAAGAGATAAATAGAGAAAATACCTAGAAATTTTGGTGAACGGAACTGAAAACGGCGGCGGCGGTAGGGGAGGACGGCAGCGGATGGTTCTATTTGGGGGAGAGGGAGGAGGAGGCTAGGGCTTCGATCGATATATATCAGCTGGTACGTTCAATTCGCGATTTGGGAGTATATATATATTATTATCCGAACACTTGGACAGCGGTTCATAACCGCTGTCCAAACTTTACCCTTGGACAGCGGTTCATAACCGCTGTCTAAACACTTGCACAGCGGTTCTCAACCGCTTTCCAAGTGCTAAACTTGGACAGCGGTTTTGAACCGTTGTCTATCCTTTTTTTTTTTTTAATTAAAACCGCTCTCCAAGCTATAACTTGGAGAGCTGTTTGAAAAAAGGGCTGTCCAAGTGCAGCTGTGCAAGCTCAAATGTGTAGTAGTGCGTAGAGAGACGACCTGATCTCAAAAAATCAAACAAAAATTTGGGACCACTTAAAGGAAAGCATCTTATTAATATTATATTTATTTGTATGTTATGTTGTCTTTTTATATTGATTATGCACGTTTTGGTTGTAATTTTGTCCTCTAAATTTTTTAACTTGATATTGGGTGTTTTAATTTTTTTTTTATCTTGGTTTTATACGTGGGTCTTTTTCACTGTCCAAAAAAAAATCATAGGTTTTTTTCTAGTTGCTTAATATTTTTAGAGTTTTACATGTTAATTTGAAAGATTTTTATTGTTGTTATTGTGCAAAAAGCTTGATGTGTTGTACACGAACTAGATACCTCATTTAAAGAAGATATGGATGAAAGATATGAATTAATGCATATATTTTTCATATAAGACATGATTAAATGGTTAAAAACTGTGTTAATTGGTATCTTGACAAAAACTATGTTAAATGCTAGTTTGAGCCCAAAATAGTATCTTGATGTCGTATAAAAGAAGCAAAATTAAAATATTATGGACAAATAAAATATTATTATATATATTAAACATTTTTTTCTATATTTATTTATCAAAGTACATAAAGTTGTTTAGGATCGGAACACTTATTTTGTTTTTCTATACTTTATTTATCCAAGTGCATGAATCGAAAATATATATAGACCTTTTTTTTTTTTTTTTTTTTCTTTTTGCAGGATGTCATAAACTTAGCATACTTCATGGTGGGAGTTTCAACAATAGTAGAAAACCACGCTATATTGGTGGGAAAGTGACTCAAGTTTGTTACAATTTAGATATTGATAAGCTCTCATACCCTGAAATCATGTCTTATGTTAAAGAAGACTTAGGGTATGATTTACAATCTATTGCCTGGATATATTATTTCAAGGTGCTTCAAGGAAAGTTTATATTGGTGGAAGATGATAATGGAATCCTTGAAATTGCTTGTAGACTGTGTAGTGGATCACAGCTAGAGTTTTACGTTGACCACACGACAACTGACCATGTTGTTGATGGAGTAGTTCCAAGAGATGAAAATGCAATTAATGAAGCAGCTCCAATAAATGAAAATTCAATTGATGAAGTAGATCTTAGGGGAGAAATTGCAGCTGATGAAACAGTTCCTAGGCTGAAAAATTGGGAAAGACACACTTGATAACATAGGCTAAAACCTTGACTTGTTACGCACACTTAAATCCCAAAACAAACACAACCTAACAGATAATGGTGGGAATTTGATTTTGTTTCTTTTCCAAAACTCCAACACATTCAGATTTGGATTGTATCTTGTTTCCGTAATCAGATCATCCAAATACTGATCCAATTCAGATTTTTCAACATGAGCATCTCTTGTTTAACTTTGCCAATCTTCCATGACCTAAAATAATAATAATAGACAATTAACAAATGTATTATGTAATTAAGGACATAATAATGAATTCATAAAGCAAAAATAAAGATTAAGACTTTTATAGATATCATCTACTTGCACATTTCCATTTCCACCAAGTGTTGGTGTAGTCGAAATTGATGAATATGAAGAGCTTTGGTGACTACTTCCACTTGCATCATTCTTCAAGGACATCCATTTCACATAATCACCAAAAAGTGGTTGCATTTTACTTCTTACAAGATCAACCTTCACTTGTGTGGGGAGATGAATTTAATAAAGAAGTTTTGATTAGATCCCAAAAACCCTGAGTATGACATGTTCAGGATAATCTTGATAGACTGAGTCAGGTTTCAGTATAGATTGTTCAGGAAGTTATCTGCACCATGTATAGTCAGCAGATATAAATAAGGTTAGATTTTGAAGACACTGAAGACTCAGTAAGTTGCTGAAGACACCGAAGACTCAGTAAGTTGCTGAAGACAATGAAGACCCAGTAGTTACTGAAGACTCAGTAAGATACTGAATACTTAGTATAACCTGAATGTTCAGAGGCACTTAATATAATCTATCTGGACTACAAAAACTGAGAAAAACACAAATATTCAGAAAAGTAGATATTGCCCAAAACATTCATATGCAGACAAAAGTAACTAAGTCTAAGTGTTGTTTAAGGTTGTCTCATTCAGAGAGATTGACGAAAAAGAGTCATTTTGTTTGTCTACATTCACTGAAGACAAGAACCAATCAGAGGAAGACAACACTGTACTTTACTGACACTGAAAGCGACAGGACCCTGAATCGTGTCAGTAGTACTATGTTCCAGACTGCAAAAATTGGTGATTGGCTACATGACTGCATATTTCCTAAAACATGCAAGGGAGTGTTCAAACCCTAAATATAGCCGTTCATCAAACACCAGAAGAGTAAAGTCATAAAGCTATCTCTTTCAACGGATAGCTTTCAAAGAGTGACCTTGGTGAAGTTGCCTATAAATACCAGTGACCCTTTACATTGAGAAGTTACGGGAAATTTCAAAGCAACTCAAAAGCTCATTCGTATTATTGCAAATTGAAGCATTCGAAAAACCCTAGAATTTCCCAAGTGTTTCACATTGGAGAGAGCTCACTATTCTAAGCCTAGAGTGATAGATATATCCAAAGCTTAGAAGAGATATCCTAGCATTTGCATTAGTTCTTATTGTAAAGGATATCTCACCCTAGTAGGAAACCAACCCAAAACCCAAACCCTTTGTTAAGGTAGTTTGTGTGTGTTTTGTTGGTGAGTTAGAGTTGTAAAGAGTTAGTAAGCTACAGTGAGTTAGCCAGAAAACTCTAGAGAAGAAGTTAGTAAGCTACTTGTGGTAGTCTGAACACATGTGTGTGTTTGAGTTAGTAAGCTGCAGTGAGTCAGCCAGAAAACTCAAGGTAGAAAAGTGAGTAAGCTACAGTGAGTTAGCCAGAAAGCTTTAGGAAGTGGTTAAGGAATTTCTCTGAAGATCAGAGATAGTGGACGTAGGAGCTTGAGTCTCTGAACCACTATAATTGCTGTGTTGTTTTGCTTTCTGTACTGCATTATTATCTGTTGCATGTTTTTCACTGAAAGCATAGTTCACTGATATTCAGTTGGAACCAATCCACTGAACTTGCATCAAATTGATCACAGCCTTAATCACTGTTTTATTGAAGGGAAGATTTTCAGCAAAGCTAAAGCGAGTATAAACTTAGGGCCAACCATTCCGCACACTTGAGTAGCTAGAACAGATAGTTACCAAGCTGAACTAACTCTACTGAGGGTTCAGTAAGATAATTATCTGATCCAAGCGCCTTAGGATCTCTGATAAACTCAGGCTCAGTTGGGCTAATCTGAAGCTTCTGAAAGCAGCTCAGGATCATTGTCTCAGTAGACTTTGACTCAGGGCAATCCGTGCTTCTCAGGGCAAAATCATCAGGATAACCTGACCCATCTGACCTCAGTGAAAGAAAAGTTTTAAAAATCACTGAACACGTGTATTCCTCTCCCATACACGTGTGAGACTCGTTTGCACCGAGACCAACCACTTGACTTGTATCAGGATCAAGTTGAGTGTAATAATACTTGATCATTCCTAATTTTCCTCGAGGATCAAGCACAACCCCCATTGCAAGCACGGTACTGTAATCACTCCAATACTGATCAAATTCTACTTGCATTTTCATAGCCATAGTTTTAATGACGAGATATTCTTCACTCAAAACATTCAAGAAACATTCTATCTTCCATACTTGCATAAAATACAAATTGAAAGTGGGATAAGATGAACCAAAAATCAGATTTGTAATCACAAAAAATGGGCACAAGAACTCACACATTTTCTCTCCCCTTGCCCACTCTTCATTCATTGGAGCAAACTTATACCCTTGATCGTTCAATTGAAGCAAACTAAAAGCTCGCTTATATCTAATTGAACTTTCAAGCATTGTGTAAGTAGAGTTCCATCTTGTGATTACATCCAAGTCACACATTCAAGAAAACTTTTCATTCTTCCCTATGAACTCTTAACATATTTGATACTTTGCCTAATATATTTTAAAGCCTCATCAGCCACTGTCAAGCCCTCTTTAACTATGAGATTTAACACATGGACACAACATCTCACATGAACAAACTCACCATTGTATAGAAGACTATTCTGTAAAGAAAGCATTTCTTTCAAGTTATCTTGCATATTATCATTGGAAGAAGTATTATCTAAAGTAAGAGAGAACACTTTTTTCTCAATTCCCCAATCTTTCAAGCAAGCAAACACCTTATTTGCCAATTCAATCCCAGTATGTGGAGGCTCCATTTTACAAAAATTGATTATCTTGTTATTAAACTTTCAATTGTGATCTACAAAGTGTGTTATCAAAGTAATGAAACCTGCACCAGTACAAGCAGTCCAACAATTAGATGTTAAACAAATTATACCCGAACACTCAATCATCACATGTTTCAGTTTTTCTTTTTCAACATCATACAAGTTCAAGACATCAGTAGTAGATGTTAATCTACCAAAACTTTTGACATCAGGATTCAAATACTTGTGCAACTCTCTAACCCATTTGTATTCAACAAAGGAAAGCGGAAGATCATGTGAAATAATTATCATACTAATCAATTCACGCACACGCTTTGGATTAATAATCCTAGATCTTAGCTTCCCTTCACCATCTAACATTAAACCAACATTTTTATATTTCGAACTATTCCTGCAAACTTTAGTATGACGGTTAAGTGTAGAAGTCCCATAACCCGAACTAAGCCAAGCATATTCTACTTCACAATGATGGCATTTCACCTTATCATTAGCAGGTTCAGAAAAATGTTTCCATACCTCGGAGGTCGTCGCTCTAATCCTTTTTTAATTTTTTTCAGTACCGTCATTAGCATTTATATTCTCAACAGGAGCCCTAGATTCTAAAATCTGGACATCATCATTGTCAACTGATTGGCCTTCAGATTCCATGCTGCAATATATATTTAAACACATTTAAAAGTAGACATTAATTATTCCTATGGAAAAAAAAAATTATTCTAAAACAAAATGAGGTTGTTGTGTTTGTGGGTGCATTTAATAGTTTGTTTCTGCGATATCAAATTGGGTTTCCTGATTTGGTTAATAATAATCTATACATATCTAATAACAAAATATTATTCCAAAAAATTGTTATAATTTTCTAATAAAATTTTAATCATCATAACAAATTTGATGTAGTTCAAATGGTATAACAAATATTTTTTTATCTTCTTTGTATGCAAGAGTACAAGGTTCAATTCCCCATATCTACCACACATATATATATAAATTATTTTTTGAATATTTTCTAAATTATTAATATTATTTTTAAATTTTTGAACTAGATCTATTTATACATATATAATAACAAAATATTATACCAAAAAAGAAGAAAATTCAACAAATAATTATTACAAATTTATCATAAAATTTTAAAAGTGGCACATTAATGATTAATAATATAAAATGTAATGTTTTGTAGTTGATATGGATATATTTTTTTAAAAACCAGTTACTCCTTCCATCTTTTTTTAAGATTGCTCACTTGATTTTAACACGGGTTTTGATGAGGAAATTCTTTATTAATATTTGAAGGTAATAAAATAGCTTTTTAATAAGAGTATTTTGTCAATTTTAGTGAAAAGATAAAAAATAAGTTAATTTTATATGTAATTATTAGTGACATGTGATGTAATTTAGTGATGTTTGTAAAGGGTAGCATGAACTGTATAGTTACTTTATTGTTATTTTGAGTATGTGATAAAAGATAGACTTTTGGATTTTGAGCAATCTAAAAAAGACGAGAAGTATTGTATATATGAAAATGTATAATTTATATACTTATTTGTATGATAATATTACATGATATTGGATTTAAATTAATTAGTCCAATTACCATAAATTAGTTGCATGAGCTATTGAAATTAGACTTAAATTGTTAGTTGAATAATTTTTAATTAAATTACTAGTTGACGTTATTAGTTGAATTGTAAAAAAACACTAGGTTGATTGTGATAAAACTCGATTTGTTTACTTATTTGTATGATTCTTTTATAGGATATAATATTTAAATTGATTAGTCCAATCATGGACGGGTCCATAAAACTTTAATAACGGGGGCACAAAAATAAATAATATAACAAGTAAATTTTTCTGTGAACCCGGGTTCAAGTGAATTCTATTTTTTTTAGTGTCACTATTATGCATATACAATTATACAATATTATTATCTTAAAAAATATTTGATTTTTTAAATAGTGATAGTGCATATATATAACAGATCTACAAAAAATTTTAGATGAAATATTTGCATGATTAACTAATTATAACACTTTAAAAAACTCATTTAAGTTATTATATACATATAATATAAGTATTACTCCTAATAATTAAAATATAAATAACATATACTTAAAAAAAATATGGGGGCACGTGATCCCAACATAGGACATGTAAGTCCATTATTGAGTACAATTACTCTGAATTAGTTGCATGTACAATTGACATTAGACCTTGGATTGTTAAACGGTACTGAGTTGGTTGTGACGAAGCTTGGTACCCATATTTTTAAAAGAAAATACTAATTGAGACTAACTTATGGTGTGAATGACACTGTCATCATCGGATAGTAGACTCTCTTTAACATCTTAGAAAGATAATTTTGACTAATGATATCTTATGGTGTGATTATTAATAAGAATTATAAACAATTATTAAAAATCTTGGACTTTCTTAAGGAGATCAATTTCAATTATGGGTAGTTATATGTTATCATGTTTAGAGTAACTAAAGGGGACAATTTGAAAATTTTGACATGCAATGAAATTGGGAAGATAATAATACGTGACAATTAAAGTGGTTTTGAAGGAAATAATTTAAAATTATAAGAAAAAAAATCCTTTAAGTTTGCATTATTTAACAGTGTAAATTTTTTAAGCAATTGGAGTGCCACCCATTTCCCATGGCTGATTGCAAAAGCAAAATATGTTCATAAATCGCGTGTTGCATCTAAATAAAAAAAAATTAAAATGAAAAAAAGATTCTTGTTATTATTATTATAAGTAAAATATTTTTTTGTAATTTATTTAACACAAAAATAAATATATTTTATATTATGTTCATTTTATACTCACAAACCGTGTAACGCACGGGTGATATACTAGTAGTACCAAAAATCATTGTGCTTGGACGTCAAAGGGGAAAAAAAGAAAATAAAAAAAATCTTATCTTAGAAGTCAAAATTCTGTTCAAGAATAAGGTGGCCTGGTAAGGAATCATACGCATCTGGGCAGCTAATAATTTCTCTAGATAAATTCATTCCAATGTATACTTGCCTGGATTTTAGATATTGGGCGATGTAACGAAACGTATTTTTTGGAGCAGGAGCGAGCTGGTCTTTGGAGAACAGTAGAACGGCGGCGAAGAGAACTAGTGAAGCGGAGCGATGACGGCGGAATGCCAGGAAGTGGAATCTGCGCGATGGAGAACGGCAGAATGCCTGGAGCGGCGATAATTAATTCTTAACCTAATCTGTAAGTATATTTCTATATATATATATATATATAAAATATTATATATATTAAATTATTAATACAAGGTGGGTTGGCCTGGTTAACCCACGGGCTAGCTCGTTTAGCCCAATGGTTAACCAATCCGGGCGAAAAAAGGCCCAGTTTTAAACGGACCTATCATTGCTCGGCCCTAACCCCTGCATATAGGGTTACTGCATATGATGTTAAAAAGGCCTAGTTTTGCTGCATGCAAAAAAGGCTGGCTGGCAGGCAGGTTGTAGAAACATAATAGGTTTAGAGGGCATGTTGTAGAAAAAATAAGTTTAGATGTTACTTCTATGTGCTATTGGACGTGATTGGAATAATCAAACGTTCTAAATTGCATGGACTGTTGTGGCAGTTGAAAATAAGAAGAACTGGGGTTGGTTTTTAAAGATGTTAAGACATGATTTGTGCCTTGGAGATGGAATTAACAATAATGTCAGATATGCAAAATGTATTATCTAATTGTTTAATTTATTTATCTGTTTCTTAATTACTATGGTTGGGGGTTTGATAATAATTTTAGTTTTTTGTGTTATATCTTTATTTATGTTACAAGATTAGATAGTGCTATTAGAGAACATTTGCCACAAGTGGGCATAGGATGTGTGCTAGACATGTTTATGCAGCTTGGGCAAAAAAAATGGTGAGGTGAAGAGAGAAAACTAGCATTTTGGAGTTGTGCTAGGAGTACATACAAAAATGAGTTGAAGTCTATCATACAAAAGTTGAATTTGTTAGGAGATAAGAGAGTTCAAGATTTGGTAGGTTATGGTGTAGAATAATTTTCCAAAGCTCATTTTAGGACTTCAACACAAGGTGATGTTGTTGATAACAATATGGTTGAGGCATTTAATGGTTGGATACTTGAAGCAAGGTGTAAACCAATTATAAGTATGCTAGAAGCCATAAGAACTCAAGTCATGAGGAGGATTCACATCAAGAGAAGGTTTTGTAGTTCATAGATATGTGAAATTGCACCAAGGCCTATGATGAAGTTGGAGAAGAATAAGGAGCAGTCTTATAATTGGAAAATGGTTTGGAATGAAGATGATGGATATGAAATCTCACATGTTTTTTAGCCTGATAATAGACACGTTGTGGACCTTGATTCTAAAAAATACACATGTAGAGAGTGAGATTTGACTGGCATTCCTTGTCAACACCCAATTTATGCCCTTAAAAGTGAAGGAAAAGATCCAAAAAATTATGTGTGCTAATGGTATACAGTGGGAAAGGAAAGCCATTATGGACTGAGACCTGGGATGTGACCTGTGAAAGGAACTATTATGGACTGGGACCGGTAAAGAAGAAATCGCACTGTTGGGAGATGAATTTGAATAAAAGATTTTGATTAGATCCCAAAACCCCTGAGTATGACATGTTTAAGATATCTTGATAGTATAGAATCAGGATCAGGTTTCAATAGAATTAGAACTCAGGATTATCTGCATCATGTATAGTCAGCAGATATAGATCAGGAAATTGTTAGTGTACTGAAGACCCTGAAGACTCTGAAGACTCAGAAGAATCCTGAAGACTCGAAAACACTGAGTAGCTCAGGAATATCCTGAAGACCCGAAGATCCTGAAGATTGTTTGTGTACTGATCAAAAAGGACCCTGAACAACTATTTTGATGAAATGGTGTTATGTTCATTCCTAGTACAAACAAACAAAATGTTAGACAATTGTGGACATTAAGGAACATATCAGATCAGAAAGGTCAACTTAAAAAGAGCAGTTTTGTTTGTCTCTGTTCAAATGAAGACTTCGACCAATGAGGAGGCAACAACAACGTACTTTACTGACACTGAAAGCGACATCTCACTGAGAAATGTCAGGACTGATATCTTCCAGTTCACAGAAGTTGATGATTTGCTACATGGGTGCATATTTCCTAAAACATCCAAGGGTGTGTTCAAACCTTAAAAATAGTCGTTCATCAATAACCAGAACAGGAAACTCTTGATGCTATCTCTTCCAACGGATAGTTTTTCAAAGAGTGGCCTTGGAGAAGTTGCCTATAAGTACCAGTGACCTTCAACATTACAAGGTTACGGGAAATCAAAGCAACTCCAGAGCTCATTCGTATTCTTGCAAATTGAAGCACTCGAAAAACCATGATTTCCCAAGTGTTTCACATTGAAGAGAGCTCATTCACTAAGCCTAGATTTGATACATATCCAAAGCTTAGTAGAGATATCCTAGCCTAGTAGAGATATCCTAGCCTTTCCATTTGTACTTATTGTCAAAGGATATCTCACCCTAGTTGGAAAGCAACCCAACCCAAACCCTTTTATTAGGTAGTGTGTGTGATTGTTGGTGAGAAAGAGTTGTAAAGAGTGAGTAAGCTGCAGTTGAGTTCAGCCAGAAAACTCCAGAGGAGAAGTTAGTAAGCTACTTGTGGTAGTCTGAAAACTTGTGTGTGTTGAGTTAGTAAGCTGCAGTAGTCAGCCAGTAAACTCAAAGTAGAAAAGTTAGTAAGCTGCTGTGTTCAGCCTTAAAGCTTTAGGTGATAGTGAGTTAAGGAATTTCTCTGAAGATCAGAGAGAGTGGACGTAGGAGCTTTGCCTCTAAACCACTATAAGTTGTTGTGTTGTTTGCTTTCTGTTTTGCATTATATTTGTTGCATATTTTCACTGAAAGCATATTTTATTGATATTCAATTGGAAACAATTCACTGAACTTGCATCGAACTTGATCACAACCTTAACCACTAATTTACTAAGGAAGAGATTTTCAGCAAGATAAAACGATTATAAACAAACTTAGGGCCAACACATTCCGCACTCTTGATTAGCTAGAATAGATAGTTACCAAACTGAATAAACTCTACTGAGTATTCAGTAAGATAATTATCTGATCCAAGCTTCTCAGGATCTCTGATAAAACTCAGGATCAGTTGGGCTAATCTAAAGCTTCTGAAAGCTGCTCAGGATCACTGTCTCAGTAGACTTTGACTCAGGGCAATTTGTGCTTCGCAGGGCAAAATTCTCAGGACATCCTGACCCTTCTGATCTCAGCAAAGAAAAGTTTTAAGAATAACTGAACACGTGTATTCCTCCCCCCCCATACACGTGTAAGACTAGTTTGCACCGGGACCAACAAGTGGTATCAGAGCAGTGGTTCATTTTGACCACTTGCGTTGGTAGCCACAGTCTATTTGCTGAAAGACTTTGGTGGTCTACTAAATAGATCTTACTGCTGATATCTCACAAGGCTCATTCGTCATGCCTTCTAAGAAACTTCCTATGTTCTCTGTTGAGAGCTATGACCTATGGAGATTGAGAATGCAGGCACATCTGTATTCTAAGCATGAAAGAATGTGGAGAGTGGTTTCTGAAGGACCATTCAGATACCTTGTTGTGAATCCCAGAATCACTGATGATGAGAGGAATGACTCCAGAGATGAATTTCCTAAAGCTGATGACCAACTTACTCCTGATGAGAGAAAGTTAGTCAATTTGGACTACATTGCTAAAGATACTCTATATAGCACTATTGATGATGATGTTATGGGGATGATTTCTCACTGTGAAACTGCCAAAGAAATATGGGACACACTTGCTATCATGTGTCAAGGCACATATCATATTAAAGAGAACAAACTTTCTGTTGCCATTGGAAAGTTTGATAGCTTTGAAATGGAAGATGGTGAATTCATTGACAAACTGGAAGTCAGATTCACTAGTATTATGAATGATCCGAAATCTCTTGGGAAAAGATACCCACAAAGAGAAGTGGCACTGAAAATTCTTAGAGGATGTTTGTCCCGATTTTTGGAAAACCCATGTGCGCGGAAGATACCATGTAATGCATATAAAACAGGGGTGAGGGCAGAGTGATTCCAGATTTTTGAGTTTTAAGCTCAAGTGTTGTGTGTTTTGCTTATAATCAAATGCATATGGCAAGTAAAAACATAAATCAGTAAAGAACACACGATTTTATAGTGGTTCGGAGTCCAACTCCTACATCCACTCTTCCCTATCAGCAGGGGCACCTACTTAACCAACTGGACTTAGTTTAACGTGTTAGTCCAACACCCAACAGATGTTTACCGAGTTCACACTCAAACGGGACTTATATCCCTCACGGGATTGCCTACCCTCCCTTTCGGGATTGCTAGATGTTTACCGAGTTCACACTCAAGCGGGACTTATCTCCCGCACGGGGATTGCCTACCCTCCCTTTCGGGATTGCTAGATGTTTATCGAGTTCACACTCACCTACAAACTTATCCTATCAAACTGATTTGGGTAAGGTTTGTTTGGTTTTCAACTAGGTTGAGATTTTCCCTTACATTTGTTTAGCCTCAATGCTAAGGATGGGAAAATCTCTCTAAGCTTAGGATATTACATTTGTGCTTAGATCTAGGGTAGAACACTCTTGAATATATGCGTGTATTTCTTGCTCTGAGTTCTATGGTGGAAATGCTAGATGATTTGGCTCTGTAGCTTCAATGGTGTTTTACGCATTTTCCACTTCAACGCTTTAGAATGAAGGAAGAACTTGTATTTATAGTGTGGATTTGAATGTCACCGTTGGATGGAGTTACATTCAAATCCATACTATTATGTAGCTTTTTGCATCTTTTCCAGGCTGGTTGTCTTCCTCTCATTGGTCCACGTCAATTTGAGTCTAAGCAATTTATATTCTTGATTTCTTACGAGTCTCGGGAAATTTTCTGATTCGAGTTATCGAGCCTTGAGGTTATCGAGCCTTTATCGAGCCTTGAGTTATCGAGCCTTCATGTTATCGAGCCTTTAGGTTACTTGATTATTGAGACTTCTCTTGGCCAGAGACCTTATGCGATCGGGCATCTTGACACTTTCGGGCTTCGAGTTTAGCTCTTCCGAATTCGGACATCGACCCTCGGTCACATTGACTCAAGCTATCGATTTCTTCTTTGCACGATCGATCGTTTTGGTGATCGGATCATCATATCTTCGAATCAACATCTCGGGGATAGCAGTCGATTACATCAGGTTAGCATATCAGTTTATCATAGCTGATCTCGATCACGTCTGCTCCTCTTCTGATTTGCAACCTTCTCTTTTGATTTGTTGGCTTTAGCTTTTCTTCTCTTCTAATTTGCACAGCTCATCAGTTAACTCCGGAACTCATCTAACTCATCTGATCTCGATCGGTCTAAATGCTGACCTCGTCGATCTCGATCATCTTCTTCTGTTTTCGTG
The DNA here is from genome assembly GCA_037126765.1 of Stenogyne calaminthoides. Lineage (NCBI taxonomy): Eukaryota > Viridiplantae > Streptophyta > Magnoliopsida > Lamiales > Lamiaceae > Stenogyne > Stenogyne calaminthoides. The sequence continues at coordinate 2,990,413 of JBBCBC010000035.1, forward strand.
AGTTCCCCCTCAACTTGCTCTTTCGTTCCCCCTCAACTTGTTATCTGTAAATTAGCTTGAATAACATAAGTTGACAATGTTTTGGCATAATTCATCAAAACTAAAATATCCCAACAATTTCCCCCTTTTTGATAATGACACCAAAACATTAAGTTATATGCATTTTTACAGAAACGGGGTTTTTGTTTAAAAGGATCAGTTCAGGTGGTCACTTTGAAATCAGTGAACCTTTGAACTCCCGCTTTGATACCAATTGTTGGTATCAGTTCAGATGTTCACATTGAAAATAGTGACCTTTTGAACTCCCTGCTCTGATACCAATTGTTGGTATCAGTACAGAAATGGGTTTTAAAAATGGATCAGTTCAGGTTGTCACTTTGAAAATAGTGACCTTTTGAACTCCCCGCTCTGATACCAATTGTTGGTATCAGAGCAGAAACGGATTTTAAAAATGGATCAGTTCAGGTTGTCACTTTGAAAATAGTGACCTTTTGAACTCCCCGCTCTAATACCAATTGTTGGTCCCGATTAGCAAAACCCATGAATGCGGAAAATACTATGTAATGCATATAAAACAGGGGTGAGGGCAAAGTGATTCCAGATTTTTGAGTTTTAAGCTCAAGTGTTGTGTGTATTGCTTATAATTAAATGCATATGGCAAGTAAAAACATAAAGCAGTAAAGAACACACGATTTTATAGTGGTTCGGAGTCCAACTCCTACATCTACTCTTCCCTATCAGCAGGGGCGCCTACTTAACCAACTGGACTTAGTTTAACGTGTTAGACCAACACCCAACAGATGTTTACTGAGTTCACACTCAAACGGGACTTATCTCCCTCACGGGATTGCCTACCCTCCCTTTCGGGATTGCTAGATGTTTACCGAGTTCACACTCAAGCGGGACTTATCTCCCTCACGGGATTGCCTACACTCCCTTTCGGGATTGCTAGATGTTTACCGATTTCACACTCAACCGATCCCAGAAATCAGAACTAGAATCCCTAGTCTGAAATCTTGCAAAACAAACTTAACCTAACTTTTGAGTTTGGGTAATGATTTGTTGTGGTTCCAACTGGAAATCTATCCTAGTGTTTATGTAGCCAAATGTTAGAGGATATGATTTCTATGCTAAGAACAATGGGAAGAACACTTTAAGAATAATCTTCAAATTTGGTGTTCTTCGAGTGGAAATTCTGCTATAGCTTTTGCTTCTTGATAATTTGCGTTAATATCATTATTCCGCTCCTTCGGTGTGTTCTTCACTTTTGAAGAGCAATCCCATTTTATAGACCACGAATCAAAGAGCCGTTGGAGAGCAATTTGAATTTCGGGCTATATTTGGTAGGTTTGTAGGATTTGATGTGATGTGCTTCGAATATCGGCGTGGCCGAAGGCATGATTAGCGCTGTTTGTGTCCGCAACATTGAATCCCGCATTGTCAGCTCTTTTTGTGCACGTGTCGCTCTTTCATTGGCTTCACGAGTACGACACTTCAGTATTTGTCTAATTGACGTTTGATATTCTTCTTCTAGAAGATTCGCATGGTCTGGTGTACCATTTTGGTTGACACCAGGTGTGAGCTGACCTGATCAGATAACTGATCAGTCTACCTGATAGAATCTTCTGATGCAGATTGTCTTAGCACAACTTGCAGACTCGGCTGATGTAGGTCTTCTGGTCTTCTGGTCTTCTGGTCCTCTGGTCTTCTGGTAGTCTTCTGATCTTTAGGTTACTCTGACTCTCAGTGTCATACTGAGTCTTCAGGTTTCTCTGAGTCTTCAGGCTTATCTGAGTCTTCAGGTTTCTCTGAGTCTTCAAGCTTATCTGAGTCTTCAGGCTTATCTGAGTCTTCAAGTTTCTCTGAGTCTCAGTGTCTTCTGTCTTCACCTGATCATCTGACTTCTTCTTGTCTTCTGACTTGTCTTGGTCATCTGATCATCTGACCTTATCTGGTCATCTGATAATTTGACCTGACCTATACATATTGAGTTCCCCCTCAATATGTGACCTATCTTTTACATCAGCTATCTATACATTTCAGCTGGTCATCTTAATCTGATTCTAAGTCATCAGTCAGCTAACAGATCTGACTGGTCCTATTACAACCTGTTTTGGAACTTCCATCAAAACTAAATACAAATTTCCCAACAACTTCCCCTTTTTGATGGAACCAAAACACTTAATCAGAAAAACAGATAACATGAGTAGAAATACAGATAATGTAAAACAGTACATACTTCAGAAAACAATGAGATGTTGTCTTAGAATAAGAGAGATAGAATATTTCATTCAGATAGGTGTGTGCATTACAGAATACATAAAAACGTACCTATCATCTGATTCCAAGTTGTCTTCCTCAGGTGTACTTGAACCTTTGAAGTTCTTTGGGGATACCAAACATCTTGTACATCCTTTGCATCAGCTTGTCCAGATTTTCTCTTCTATGGATCCCTCCTTTGTCAGCAAATCCATAGTAGGCATCCTTGAATTTGACAGCATCTAGCTTGTTGTCTGGACGCAAAGGTGGAAAGAGTTGTTCAAAGGGAGGAGCTTCAGGTATCAGTGACATGATCTTCCCTTCCTTCATCACAGTCTGGTAGAAGTCCGGGTACTTCGTTTCTAACCAGTTCCGAAATTCATCATCATTTTCTATCTGGTCTTGATGAATCAGAATCATCTCCAGGATGTATACCTCACACAACCATTCTGCTCTGATCTGATCCCATTCTAGAAGCAGATCTAGCCGGGCACAGAGGATGTCTTTTACTGGTTCCGGAAAGGCTTTCTCTTCCCAAGCAATCTCCTCTGCTGCAGCTTCATTCTTCCTCTTCCTTCGGATGTATGCGATGTTTAGTCCCTTAGCCTCTGCTAACTTCTGCTTCTTGATGGCAGCCTCTCTTATTCTCTGTCTGGTTTGCTCTTGAAATTGTTCAGGAGACATCTGGCTTTTGGTAGAGGATAATTGCCCTTGTCTCTGAACTTCAGCAGTAGCTTTCACCATCTTGCCTTTGCCTTTCTTTCTCTTCAGAGTCTGCTCAGGTTCATCTCATTCGTCTTCTTCTGCTAGTTTCTTAGCGAGTTCAAGGCTCTTGGCCTAATCATCAATTTCCATTCTTTTCTGTACAGACGAAGAGAAGTCTTCAATCTTATCGACTCTGGCAATAACATCTGAAAGAGCAATCTTCTGCTCAGTGATCTTTTTGCTATGTTGCTCCACATTTTCTTTTAGTTTAGTAATAAGATCAGTAGATGGAGTGGCTGGCAAGTCAGATACAATGGCTTCTGGAAAAGATGCAATAGTTACCAACTGTGTCTGTTTTTCTTCTTTCTCTTGTCCTTCCCCCTTTTTGGTTTCATCAAAGAGGTTGGACAGCCCTGCGATTGAGCGATGGGCGTCGTGTGATCTCCTCTCTGAGTTCCTCAACAGCACGAGGAGTGATCTGAGCGGTGGCAGAAGGTGCAGGAGTTAAAAAGTGTCTGCGAGCAAATTCGATGTCCTTTCTTGCTCGTTCTGTAGAAGCTACAAAGTGCTTCCAACCCATATCCATGTGATTGTCAGTCTTCTCCAGGGATGCCCAGACACTTTCCAGTAGCACCTGTGTCTCATTGAGCATGTCTGTCTGAACTTTGAGTTTATCAGACTGGAGAGTGAGCTTCTCGGCAAGAGGATTTACTAGTTACATCACATCAGAAAGGATGGCATTGTGCATCTGTGAGAGTTTCTCAACTGTGAGACTCCTTTCTCTGTCAACCAGTTTTGTTTGCTCTTCTTCAAACCGCTTCATCAGATCTGCTGTGAGAGCTGTGAATTTGTCTTCAATAGCAGCCTTTACCCCATCCTAAATCTTCTCAGTACAAAGATCTAGGGTATCGGAGCTCAGCATAGCAGTCTAGTCAGATGTTGAAGCCTTGTCAAGTTGGGTCTCATCTGCAGCACCCATTCTTGGTTCATCGGCAGCTCCCTCAAGATCTGTAGGAGTTTGAACAGTCTCCTCTTTATTGTCAGCAATCCCGAACTTGTCATGAATCAACCATCTGATATCATCATCAGATGCCAATTCGACAGTGCTATCAATCCCAGCATTGTTCAAGCACTTCATCTCCAAGTCTACAAAGAAATCAGATCCCAGAGTTTTCATGAGGATCAGAAACTCCTCGATGCTTTTCAATCTGATATCCCTCTAGAACACAATCTCTTCTATCTGATGCTGGATGCCAGGATGTTGATCTAATTCTGGGCACAGGTCCAACAGATACTCCTTGATTTGTTTCTTCATAATTCTTATGATCGGGCTTTCAGAGTCAGGTGAAGCAAGCACGGCTCTGGTGTTGAAGGGATTGTTGGAGATGGACACATGCTTGTCAGATCTCTCAGGTTCTGGTGTCTTGTTTGGAGAGTGAGATGGGGATATTTGTGGTTCAGGTTTGTTTTCCACTTGTTGAGGGGGTTCAGTTTCCTGAACAGGTTCAATGGTTGGGGGAGTGGGAGATCTTGGTGATCTGGCTGGCGAGGGTGAGGGTGAGAATGTTTTGTGAAGAGAGGGTGTCCTTTGAAAATGTTTTGAGAATGTTTTAAAAATGGATCAGTTCAGGTTGTCACTTTGAAAATAGTGACCTTTTGAACTCCCAGCTCTGATACCAATTGTTGGTATCAGTACAGAAACGGGTTTTAAAAATGGATCAGTTCAGGTTGTCACTTTGAAAATAGTGACCTTTTGAACTCCCCGCTCTGATACCAATTGTTGGTCCCGATTTTTGGAAAACCCATGTGCGCGGAAGATACCATGTAATGCATATAAAACAGGGGTGAGGGCAGAGTGATTCCATATTTTTGAGTTTTAAGCTCAAGTGTTGTGTGTTTTGCTTATAATCAAATGCATATGGCAAGTAAAAACATAAAGCAGTAAAGAACACACGATTTTATAGTGGTTCGGAGTCCAACTCCTACATCCACACTTCCCTATCAGCAGGGGCACCTACTTAACCAACTGGACTTAGTTTAACGTGTTAGTCCAACACCCAACAGATGTTTACCGAGTTCACACTCAAACGGGACTTATCTCCCTCACGGGATTGCCTACCCTCCCTTTCGGGATTGCTAGATGTTTACCGAGTTCACACTCAAATGGGACTTATCTCCCTCACGGGATTGCCTACCCTCCCTTTCGGGATTGTTAGATGTTTACCGAGTTCACACTCACCTACAAACTTATCCTATCAAACTGATTTGGGTAAGGTTTGTTTGGTTTCCAACTAGGTTGAGATTTTCCCTTACATTTGTTTAGCCTCAATGCTAAGGATGGGAAAATCTCTCTAAGCTTAGGATATTACATTTGTGCTTAGATCTAGAGTAGAACACTCTTGAATATATGCGTGTATTTCTTGCTCTGTGTTCTATGGTGGAAATGCTAGATGATTTGGCTCTGTAGCTTCAATGGTGTTTTACGCATTTTCCACTTCCACGCTTTAGAATGAAGGAAGAACTTGTATTTATAGTGTGGATTTGAATGTTACCGTTGGATGGAGTTACATTCAAATCCTTACTATTCTGTAGCTTTTTGCAGCTTTTCATGCTGGTTGTCTTCCTCTCATTGGTCCACGTCAGCTGAGTCTAACGGCTATATTCTTGATTTCTTGAGTCTCGGGATCTTGATTCTATCCGAGCCTTGAGTTTCTGAGCCTTTATCCGAACCTTGAGTTATCGAGCCTTCATGTTATCCGAGCCTTCGGTTTATCGAGCCTTGAGTTATCCGAGCCTTGAGGTTACTTGATTGGCGAGACTTCTCTTGGCCGAGACCTTATACGATCGGGCATCTTGACACTTTCGAGGCTCGAGTTCGACTCTTGAATGAGACATCGACCCTCAGTCCACATTGATTTCGAGCTATCGATTTCTTCTTTGCGATCGATCGACTGATGGATCGGATCATCATATCTTCAGATCAACATCTCAGGATAGCATCAGGTCAGTACATCAGGTAGCATATCAGTTTATCATATCTGATCTCAATCACGTCTGATCTCGATCAGTATCATCTGCTCCTCTTCATATCTGATCTCGATCACGTCTGATCTTTATCAGTCTCATCTGCTCCTCTTCTGATCTGCAACCTTCTCTTCTGATTTGCTGGCTTTAGCTTTTCTTCTCTTCTGATTTGCACAGCTCATCAGTTAACTCCGGAACTCATCTAACTCATTTGATCTCGATCAGTCTCATCTGCAGCGTCGTCTGATCTCGATCATCTTCTTCTGTTTTCGTGAGTTTCCCCTCAACTTGTTCTTTCGTTCCCCCTCAACTTGTTATCTGTAAATTAGCTTGAATAACACAAGTTGATAATGTTTTGGCATAATTCATCAAAACTAAAATATCCCAACAGAGGATTGTCTAAGAAATGGGATATACATGCTATGGTGATTGAAAACACCAAGAATATTGATTCTATGCCATACCAGCAAGTTTTCTCTGAACTGAAAGCTTATGAATTTGTGATTGATAAGAAAACTAAGAAATCTGATAGCCAAGATGAATCTTCATCTAGCAAGAATGTGGCTTTCAGAGCCAAAGAGAAATCCTGTAAAGCTAAAGAGTCTGATAACTCACTTGCCAAAAATCAGGATGAGCAAGAGGATAAGCTAGTACTATTGGCAAGGAGGTTTGAAAGACTCAATAGCAGATATGGAAAGTGTAAGAAATATTGTAAGAGCAACAGGTACAGGAACAGGAATAACTCAGAAGCTGAGGACAGATCCTCTGAGAAAAGGAAGGACCACAAAGCTGAAGGATCCTCATCCAGAAAGAAGGACTCCAAAACCAAGGAGGAGAGTGATCAGGATGATGATGCCAACAGATGCTATAACTGTCAGAAGAAAGGTCACTTCCAGAATGATTGTCCTGGGTTGAGTGCCAAAGAAAGAATGGAGAGACAAGCCAAGAGAGACAGAAAAATCTCTAGCAAGAAGGCTATGATTGCTGAAGAAGAAGAACAATCTGAAGAAGGATCCAGTTCTTCAGAAGAGATATTCTCAGATAGTGACAGTGATGATGTCTGCCTTGTTTCTATGGAAGAGGTAAATTCTTCTATCTCTGTTGTTGCTCCTACACAAGTACCTGAGTTATCAAGTTCATCTGTAACCAGCAACTTTAACCTGATGGATTCTATTGAGAATCTTATGAAGGACTATTCTGTGTTACAAGAACTGCTTATAGAAACTCAAGAGCAGAATAAGGAACTGACTGCTGAAAATCTAAGGTGGAAAGACTCTAATACTGCTGAAATCACTTCTCAATTAATGGGAAATACTGATGAACTGGATGTTCTGAAAGTACAACTCTCAGAAAAAGAGAAAGTGATAGAAATCCTGAAAGGAAAATTAGAGAAATCCACTGAGGAGAATCAGCTTATCAGGACTGAATTCAATGACCTCTTTGAGAAGCATGAAACTCTAAAGAAGAGTGAGGATAGTGTGCGGAGAAAGTTAGCTCTATTGAATTCTGCATCTAAAATAATAGATGAAATTCAGAGTTATCAAAGACCTGCAACTATAAAGGCTGGATTGAGATATAATCCAGGGGGAACCTCACAAGGTCTTCTGAATGCTGCTTCTTCTAGTAGCACTAAAACTGTCTTTGTTAAACCGGTGGCGTGTACTAATCTTCTTACTGAAGAGCAACCCCGTATTTTAGACAAGGGTAAAAAACCTATGGTTTAAGAAAAACTGAAAGTTCAGGATATAAAGCCCAAACCTTAGGAAAAGGCTAGAAAACCTGAACACTCAGTAGGAAATTTTCAGGCCAGTACTTCAAAGCCCCAGGCTAAGAATACCAACCTGAAGAAATCTGCACTGAACCATCAGAGGAATTTTCAGAAGAGAAACACTCAGCGGAGATATTCTCAACTGCAAAAGACCTAGTCCTCAGATTACTGAAAGCTCTCAATTTTAGTACAGGCAACCTAAACCCCACTTGCCTAAGGGTAAAGGTTTCCTGAACCCAAGTCAGCAGAGACAGAGACCAGCTGCACCAAGGCCAAAGCATTGGAACAAGAGGCCTGAACCCAAGAAGAATTCTAAGGCTCATGTTCATGCTAAGGCTGGCACTCATACACAGGGTACTGCCAAGGCACCCAGGGTGGTGAATGTGTATGTAGATGTTTATGGGAGACAAATTAGCAACTCTAAAGTAATTAGAGTTATCAGACAAATTTGGGTTTCAAAAGGTACAGCTAACCTGGTAGGACCCTACACCATATGGGTACCTAAGGGCTGATCTGTTTTTCAGGTGAAGGAAAAGGGCACTGAGCTGAATGAAGAAAACATAGCCCTGATGAGTGGAAATGAATTAGCTCTTGCTGCATGGTATTTGGACAGTGGATGTTCAAGACATATGACAGGATATAAACAATTACTCACTGACTATGTTGAGCAAAAAGGCCCTCAGATTACTTTTGGAGATAATTCCAAAGGACAGACTGAAGGATATGGAACTCTTGAAGTTGATTCTGTTCATATCCATGGTGTTTCATATTTGTCTTGTTTAAAGTATAATTTGCTTTCTATCAGTCAATTATGTGACAAAGGATTCAGTGTTGAGTTCTCAAAGAACTTATGTTATGTAAAAGACAATGATTCACAACAAATATTAATGACTGGTACTAGAAAAGGAAATGTATATCTTGTTGATTGGAGGCAAAACACCTTATGAGCTGTGGAATGAAAGGAAGCCTCTGTTGGGATTATACTGGAAAGTATGCTTTTACTTTGTATAATCAGACTAACTGAATTTCGGACTTATTTACAGAAATAAATTGTTTATCACTAATGCTTTAAATATGATTGAATGTTACATATATTTACTGCATAACTGTTCATTAAATAGTACGTGTTACATTGTAGTTAATTTAGTGATACCAAGATCAAAGATGATTAAATTAATAGTTCCTTGTAACTAAAAGTACACCATTCACGACCTAGATGGAAATGAACAATCCATCGTGAAAGGTTGTAGTGTAAGGCTCAGATTGGTTTGTCTTGACCAAGAGATTACACTAGTGCATGACTGATGCATTGAAGAGGACCTACGGGAGGATAAATTCTTCAGAACTGAACTAGGAAGAATTAGACCTCAGTGGTTAGTTATTTCTTAATCTTCGTCCCTTAAATAGGATTGCGTGTGGTTAGTAACTATTGCTTTGATTTATTATGGGAAGAGAATCAGTGAGATTCAATACCCTATATCTTGGGCAATATTATTGGTCACTTGCGATTGCTAAGATTTAATACGGAGAATCGTGTGCAAGTACGCTTGTTCGATTTGCCCCCTTGGGAGGTTCATAAGGTTTATCATACCAAATCTTGCAAGTGGAACTAGTTTCCGGTATGGATAATAATGCTGAACCGTTCCTTTACCAAGGATAAAAGATATTAATTAATGGAAAGCTATTTCAGTGGCTTGAATTAATTAATGGGCTAGATAATCTTAAACACGGGAAATAATAACCGGGAGCCATATTAACTGTAATATGGGTTAAGATGGATAGTGCAATATTAATTATGTAGTGGGATTAATTAATATTTATGGGCTTGAATAATATTGTGGCTCAATATTTATAATTCAAGGTCCATTGGAAGGTCCAATCTTAATTCTCCTAAAGGCACCCCAAGTAGCCCAAGATAAAGTCCAATAACTGAAAAATGTGTTTAAAAATAAAATAAATTTGTTGCCTATTTTTCCTTTTAATTTTTGAAATTTACGGATAAAAAGGGGAGAAAGATTTTCTTTGAATTTTGTTATGGAATGAAGATATGTATTCTTGGAATACAAGATTATCTCATTAAATTAAAGAAATCTCCCACTTGGTTATTCATAATGGATATTTCGAAATTTTTTAAAATATAAAGGACAAGAAAGATTTTCTTGATTTTCTTGAAAAGATATTATGGAAGATATGTATTTCTTGAAATACAAGAATATCTCATAAATTCAAGAAGATCCAAATCTTGGAATCTTGGACCCAATATTTTCGAAAAATCCATAACTTGATGAGGTGGGATTTTTGTGGAATATTTTAATTATGGGGAAAAGAATATAGGAGATATATTCAAGATTTCTTGGAGATCAAGAAAAGATTTTCCCACATTGTTTTTCTACCCCAAAAATCGCCCATCACCCATCTATAAATAGGGGATGATTCTTTCATTCCCAAGTACAATTCCATGTGCTGGAAAAATTAGCAAATCCACGAAAGTGGTGCAACAAAGTTTATTTTTTCCTTTTGTTAATTGTTCGCGAGTATCCTTCCACCGGATTGTCGAGCAAGGACGTGGGAATACTTGGGAAGGACTTTTGGTGTGTTTCACATACAAGACCATTGCCATTCCAAGAGGTACATTCACGTAAACTCGTAGTATTTCCGCATGCTTAGGATTTACGTGAATTATTTATATGCATGATTTGTTGTTGAAATTATTATTTGAATTAATATGGGTTAATTCATGCTAGTAATAATTGTTAGAATTAAATTTGTATTTAAATATTCATTCCGAATAGATCCGGGCAAATTATTCCCCAACAGCCTCTTGTTTCTTTCTTTCTTGTGTTTGGTTGCAAGTGTTTCATACACAATAATGGTAAAGATCAATTGAAAACTTTTGATAGCAAAGCTGATGAAGGGATATTCTTAGGATATTCTGAAGTCAGTAAAGCCTTCAGAGTTTAAAACTGTAGGACTCTTATTGTGGAAGAAACACCTCATGTTGTTTTTTATGAATCTACTTGTGTTCAGAAGAAACAAGAACATGATTCAGGAGATCTAACCAAGAGAATCACCAGACTTAGCCTGAAAAAGAAGAACAAAAAATCCTCTGAGCCTGAGAAGAAGAAGTCAATCACTTTCTATGAATAGAGTGAATCAGACTCAGACAAAGAAGTTCGGGATGGAAATACTCAGGATGGTGAGACTCAGGATGGAAATTCTCCACTGAAGGAAAGCCAACACACTGAAGCTGACCAATCTGAACATACACCAGTTCAGACTCAGGTATGTAATGCCGATGAAGATGTGGTCAAAGCTGAGGCAAACTCTGAATCTATCAACCAATGGTGGAACAAATGTCTCTGACAATGTTCTGAATGGAATTTCCCCTAAGGAAGATGATTCACTCTCTCCTTTTCTGTTGTTCCCTGAGTTTGATGAATTACCTAAACCTAACATTTCTGATGTTGAGGACACTACTGAAGGGGGAACATCCAGAAGAAGATGGTTGGATAGTCATCCTACAAGTCGGATTGTGGGTGATATATCAGAAGGAGTTAAAACAAGAAGGTTCCATGGTGAAAGTGCTCTATTCTGCTGCTTCCTATCTGAAAAGGAACCTACTGAGATTGAAGAAGCTCTTCAAGATTCATTCTGGATTACTGCTATGCAAGAAGAGCTGAATTAAATCACAAGAAATGATGTTTGGGAGCTAGTGGATAGAGCTCAGAGGGACAATGTGATTGGAACTAAGTGGGTGTTCAAGAATAAGAGGGATGAGAACAACAACATTGTGAGAAACAAGGCAAGGCTAGTTGCACAAGGTTATTCCCAAGAAGAAGGATTTGATTATGATGAAACCTTTGCACCTGTTGCAAGACTAGAAGCCATCAGAATGTCTCTTGCATATGTTGCCCACATGAAATTCACAGTCTATCAGATGGATGTGAAAAGTGCATTTCTGAATGGTGTGCTTAAAGAAGAGGTTTATGTGGAACAACCTCCAGGATTTTGTCAGAATGACCAAGTTTACAGGCTCAGGAAAGCCTTGTATGGTCTTAAGAAAGCACCCAGAGCATGGTATGATACACTTTCTCAATTTCTTACTGACCATGGTTTTACCAAAGGAACGGTTGATAGAACCTTGTTCAGGATAGAAGATGGGAAGGATATCTTACTAGTTCAGATTTATGTGGATGACATCATATTTGGATCTCCAAATCATCAGATGTGTGAGAAGTTCTCAGCTCTGATGAAAGGAAAGTTTGAGATGTCTATAATGGGGGAGATGAATTTATTTCTTGGACTTCAGGTGAAACATACTAAAGAAGGAATTTTCATCAATCAAGCAAAATACACCAGAGACCTGATTGCTAAGTATGGTGTACAGAATTGCAATGCAATTAGAATTCCTATGAATACTAACTACAAGATGGATCCTGATCCTGAAGGAAAATCAGTAAACCATATTGATTATAGAGGGATCATTGGATCATTGTTATATCTCACAGCAAGTAGGCCTGATATTACCTTTGCTGTTGGGATATGTGTAAGATACCAAGCTAATCCTAAGGCTAGTCACATGGAGGCTGCCAAAAAGATTTTGAAATATCTAAAAGGCAATGTGAATAGAGGATTATGGTATCCAGCTGATGATAACCTTGAATTAACTGGTTATTCAGATGCTGATTATGGAGGATGTAGAATTGAAAGGAAGTCTACTACAGGAACTTGTCAATTTCTTGGAAGTAAACTGATATCATTGTTTTCAAAGAAACAAACCTCAGTAGCAACCAGTACTACAGAAGCTGAATACATGGCTGCAAGAAGCGGTTATGCATAGATTCTTTGGCTCAGACAACAATTGAGGGATTATAAGATAATAGCCAATGAAGTACCCATATTTTGTGACAATAATAGTGCAATTGCTATTACACAAAATCCGGTATTGCACACTAGATGTAAGCATGTTTATATCAGACATCACTTCATCAGAGTTCATGTGGAAAAGAAGGATATAAGGATGGAGAAAATTCATACTGATAAACAAAGAGCTGATATCTTGACTAAACCATTGGCTGAATCAAGATTTCAGGAACTATCAGTTGAATTAGGCATGTTGGATCCAGGTGAATGAATTTTATTGAAGAGAGAAGTCCTTCAGGGGCATGTAATTTTCTCAGGATGGAAACTGAGACTCAGGACAAAATTTTGTCAAGGTCAGTATTCAATAAGAATTATGCATTCGAAATAATCCTGAAGTAATACGGATACATGCATTAAATTCAGTAGCATTTATTACACAAGGGATTATTCAGTAATCATTTGAAATAAATGACAAAAGGCCTGAAGTTTTTAAGCGGGAATGTTCGTAGTACCATTGACTGAAAAAGACGATCAGTCGCCTCAATTTCCGAGAAACAACCATTTGTCAACCTATAAACTGCTACTTGCCTATTGTCCAGAAATTTATCCAAAAATAGCCTTTTTTTTTAGATTTTCTTTAAATCTCAGATTAAATCTCAACCATTCATCATATTTTCGAGATTTAACCACTGCCATTGATCTTTATTTCATAGATCATATATAAACAAATTGTTAGCCCTCATTCGTTTATTTCTCACATTTAAATGATCTGAATTCTCAAATCCTTAAACCTTCAAAATCTTCAAACTCTTCATATACACTGCCAGAAATTAGTCTGCAATGGAGTTCCCAAGTTACGCCATGATGAAAGACCTTTCCGAAACCGAAAAACCGTATTTTGAACATGTGGTGGCAATGATCGACAACAAGGCTACCCAGGTAGAAGAAGAGGCTCTAAACGTATTGCGGATGACTCGATTGACACGACTGGTCAGCAATATGCTAGAATCCTAACTAATCTAAGAAGTGGTGCAATTTGTTGTTAACCTTCGAGAAGGAGGATAGGGAGGACTGGTTTTGCAGCTAAGTTTTGGAACTTATGCGAAATCAAAAGCAGAGGTGGTTTGCTCCAAGCAGGTAATACTGTCTCTAGATGGTATTAATTCTGAGTTTGAATTAAGCGATAAAAGAGAAGATCCAGCATTGTATATGTCTGGAAGAGAACAGGAGATTTTGGACCGTTTTGCAGAAACAAAGGTGGAGTTGAAAGGAGCTCTGCATAAACGGTGTTTAAAGCCAAAATACAGAGTCTTAATAGACATGGTGGCCAAGTGCTTGATGAGTACTTCTGGAAGTCTGGAGCAGGTGAGCAGAAATAAGTTGAGGCTCATGGCTGCGATAGAGGATTCACCCTCTATGGACTTCAACTGGTTGGAATTCTTGGTGGACTGCATTCTTCACCAAAACCAGAAACTGAAGTATGCCAAAGGTGCATTCACCAAGAATGGAAAGGTCTTGTTTGGGACGAAGATCAGCTTTTTGATCGAGACCTTGCCCAGGGAAAATATGTTCCTAATGACGGGAGTAGAATTTTCTAGGACTCGGATCATGATCCGAAAGCCCAAGTCCCAGAAAAGGAAGGTTGCTCCATCAGGAAGCCAAAGTTCTATGGCTCAGGAGGAATCTAAGGATCAGGATGATTTGAGTACTGATCGGGATGATGTGGTAATTGCTAAGGTTGTCCAGAAGCCTGTCAGGACAGCATCAGTAAAACATCCCGAGGCTTCAGGACAAGAGGAAAGAACAAAGAAATCTCTTGATCTTTTGCAGATAAAAAGGGAGACTGGAGACAAACTGAAGCAAAAGGCATTAGCCCCACAGAAGAGAAAGAGACTCCAGACAATTGCAGAGAAAGAAGCTAGTGAAGATGAAGAAATTCATACTGAGGCTCACAAGGAATGAAATCTCCACTTCAGGTGCTTGCTCAAGTGGTAAAGAACGTTCAGGAGCAGGACACTGAAGAAAATGTATTCTCAGAGATACTTGAAACTTCCCTGAGCACTGATAAAATATCTCAGGAGATTTTCAAGGGACCTCAGGAGCAGACAGAATCTCAGGATCTACTGAGTTTGGATACTCTCCTGAAAGAAACCTTTCTTGATCCTTCTGCCGGAGATGCTGAATATTGCTTCCTTCAGAGGAGAGGAGTGGTGGAGAGCCAAGACTGTTGTGCTGACAGAGTTCTCTGGCTTCAGGAAAACCAAGCTCAAGATGAAAGTGGCTGACTTTGATGAGCTGGTAAAGAGAAAGGCGGCTGAGAAGAAGAATGTTGAGGCTGGTGAATCCAGTTCTCATAATCAGGAAGAAGAAGGGGATCAGGGAGGAGAAGGTGGAAAAGAAGCTGAACAAGAAAAACAAGCTGAGAGTGAAATGGAGAAAGAAACTAAACCTTAACAGACTGATGTCAGACAACCTCGGACTGAAGTTAGCACTCTTCAGGTACCTTTTGGCACTATTATAAATTATGCCGAAGTTACTGAAGTACCTAGCTTTAAATCTGATGTTTATGATATGCAGACTGAAGAAGATAGAGCCAGTTGTGGAGAAGATGACTCAGATGGAGACAACATTGGCAAGTCAATCTCAAAAGTTGGAGAGTCTGAGTTCATCATCTGATATGCTGCAAATTCAGACAACACTTACAGATAAGTTGGTTATACTTGATAAGAAGATTGATGGAGTCAGGATTGAACTCAATGCCAATATGGAGCACAAATACTAGGCCAGAACTACATTTCTTGAGGCCAAACTGGTTGAGAAAAATGAGCACTTGATCAAAACTAGCTGTTGAGGAAATGAGCACTCTGCTCATGTCCAAGATGACAGAGATGAAGCATGAAGCTTTCTCAACACAATTTGCTCCATTTTCAGAAGAATTCTCAATGGCCAAGAACTACATGATGAGGCTGGAAGATGAGCATGATCAATTGGCTGAGGAGGTGCGGAGCTTGGGCAAAGAACAATACTATATGGATACTGCATTGACCCAACTTCTCCCAAGGTATGGTGCCAAAAAGGGGGAAAGGCCAGTTGCTAAGGGCAAACTAGATGAGTTGTTGGCACAAACCTTGAAGAAGAAAGCCAGAGAAGAAACTGAGGCAAAGAAAATCATGGAAACTCTAAGAGAGATTGAGGCCACAGAGAAGTTAAAGTTCAAAGAAAAAGAAGTAGAAAGCCCTGGTCTCACTCAGATCTCAGAGGAAACAACTCAACAAGTGTTGGAGAAAAAGATACTTGACAGGAAAAAGGTTGAAACAAGTAAGGCAGTGGAAGAACAAGCTAGAACTGAGAAGAGAAAAGTTGTTGCCTTTGTTGAGCCAGAAAAGAAGAAGAGAGTAAAGGTAACAAAGCCTGTTCAAAGGAAGCTTGTAGTTGAATTTGATGAATCTGAGGAAGAACCTGAGGAAGCTGAACCTGATACACAACCAGAGACCTTCGATACTAAGAAGACTCTGAGAGCTACAAATTGAAAAAGAGAAAAGAACTGCTGCTTCAGTATCTGGTGCTCCATTGATTAAGGAGAAAAAGGAGGAAGAGCAGAAGAGAAGGGGTGTATTCAGGAAATTTCATTGGCAAGAGGAGAGGCACTGAGAAAACTCATAAATGGCCGCATATTGATAAGTGGATGTCTATCCAGATGAATGATGCATGGGAAGAAATAAAGAGAACCTTATGGTTCTACTATGAAATTCTGAGAGAATGGAGAGGGAGCAGCTCAGACAAGAATGAAGCCTTCATTGAATATTTGCTGACATTCTACTCGGAGTACTTGCAAAAATGGATCAACTTGGCAAATGAGAACAATACTCAGATTGTTGCTCCATGGCCATACATGTACCTAGCTCCAAGATTTGAGAATGGCTGTATAAATGAGGTTGTCATCTCTCAAGAAATTGCTCAGTATGCCCTCCAACTAGGCCTAACAGGAAACAATCCAGAGATCATCAAGGAAAGAGATGAACTGAAGAAGAGGTACTTTGGAATGTTCAACTTGGAAGTACCAGAAGATGAGATTGAGGAAGATTGAAGTCGGTTTTTTTTTTTTTTTTTGTCTTTTGGTTTTTCATTGTACTATGTAACTCTTATCCTTCATCAATGAAAAGTTTATCTTTTGTGTTCTTACAAAGATAATATCTCATTATCTTTTTACATGTCTATACTTATCTAATATGCCATTTGAATGTAATAGTTAACTGAAACCTGAGTGATAGGTTAGGTTTTCTTATGTAACAAGATGATTTTGGCATCATCAAAAAGGGGGAAATTGTTAGGAGATGAATTTGAATAAAATATTTTGATTAGATCCCAAAACCCCTGAGTATGACATGTTCAGGATATCTTGATAGTATAGAATCAGGATCAGGTTTCAATAGAAATTGGGACTCAGGATTATCTGGATCATGTATAGTCAGCAGATATAGATCAGGGAATTTTTAGTGTACTGAAGACCCTGAAAACTCTGAAGACTCGGAAGAATCCTGAAGACTCAGAAAACACTGAGTAGCTCAGGAATATCCTGAAGACCCGAAGATCCTGAAGACTGTTTGTGTACTGATCCAAAAGGACCCTAAACAACTATTTTGATGAAATAGTGTTATTTTCATTCCTAGTACAAACAAACAGAATGTTAGACAATTGTGGACATTAAGGAACATATCAGATCAGAAAGGTCAACTTAAAAAGAACCGTTTTGTTTGTCTCTGTTCAAAGGAAAACTTCGACCAATGAGGAGGCAACAACAACGTACTTTACTGACACTGAAAGCGACATCTCACTGAGAAATGTCAGGACTGATATCTTCCAGTTCACAGAAGTTGATGATTGGCTACATGGCTGCATATTTCCTAAAACATGCAAGGGTGTATTTAAACCTTAAAAATAGTCGTTCACCAATAACCAGAAGAGGAAACTCTTGATGCTATCTCTTCCAACTGATAGTTTTTCAAAGAGTGACCTTGAAGAAGTTGCCTATAAATACCAGTGACCTTCAACATTACAAGGTTACGGGAAATCAAAGCAACTCCAGAGCTCATTCGTATTCTTGCAAATTGAAGCACTCAAAAAACCAAGATTTCCTAAGTGTTTTACATTGAAGAGAGCTCATTCACTAAGCCTAGATTTGATAAATATCCAAAGCTTAGTAGAGATATCCTAGCCTTTCCATTTGTACTTATTGTCAAAGGATATCTCACCCTAGTTGGAAACCAACCCAACCCAAACCCTTTTATTAGGTAGTTTGAGTGTGTGTGATTGTTGGTGAGAAAGATGTGTAAAGAGTGAGTAAGCTGCAGTTGAGTTCAGCCAGAAAGCTCTAGAGGAGAAGTTAGTAAGCTACTTGTGGTAGTCTGAAAACTTGTGTGTGTTGAGTTAGTAAGCTGCAGTAGTCAGCCAAAAAAATGAAAGTAGAAAAGTTAGTAAGCTGTTGTGTTCAACCTGAAAGCTTTAGGTGATAGTGAGTTAAGGAATTTCTCTGAAGATCAGAGATAGTGGACGAAGGAGCTTTGCCTCTGAACCACTATAAGTTGATGTGTTGTTTGCTTTCTGTTTTGCATTCTATCTGTTGCATATTTTCACATAAAGCATATTTTACTGATATTCAGTTGGAAATAATCCACTGAACTTGCATCGAACTTGATCACAGCCTTAACCACTATTTTAATAAGGAAGAGATTTTCAACAACATAAAACGAGTATAAACAAACTTAGGGCCAACACATTCCGCACTCTTGATTAGCTAGAATGGATAGTTACAAAACTGAATCAACTCTACTGAGTATTCAGTATGATAATTATCTGATCCAAACTTCTCAGGATCTCTGATAAAACTCAGGATCAGTTGAGCTAATCTGAAGCTTCTGAAAGCTGCTCAGGATTACTGTCTCAGTAGACTTTGACTAAGGGCAATTTGTGCTTCTCAGGGCAAAATTCTCAGGACATCCTGAGCTTTCTGATCTCAGCAAAGAAAAGTTTTAAAAATCACTGAACGTGTGTATTCCCCCCCCCCTACACGTGTAAGTCTCGTTTGCACCGGGACCAACACGCACCACCACCATATAGAAAAATGCCAGGGAGGCCTAGGATCCGTAGGATAAAAGACATAGATGAGATTAAAAAAAAAAATCAAATAAGTTGTCCAAGAAAGGTATTGTTATGAAATGCACAATTTGTAGGCAACTGACTCACAATCGCAGAAAGTGCCATAACAAATCAAAGGATGTAAGAATTATTTAATTTCATATTAAAGTATTTCTGTTCTCAGCTTTTTGTACATTTTTAAACAAGTTTTTTGTTCAGTTTTTCTTAAAATATACATATATATATATTTTGTTGAATACTTGAAGGCGAATCCTAGTTGAAAAAAATGGAAAGAAAAAGATGACACAAACTCAAGAGCATTATGAGAATCGAATAAGAACTTAATATTACTACATTGTATTTTTCACAAGTTGCATTTTTTTATTCGAATTATATCATTGCATTATTTTTTATTTTAATAATAGGTCCCATCACCCTTAAATAGGAGCCAAGGAACTGAACTTGTATCATCTCATGTAGCTAGTAATATGTTGGCAAAGCCGCAATGTCAAATAGGAGCCAGGTGGCCAAAGAAAATAAAACCAAATTCAGAGGTTATGGATGTTATGTGACTGAAAAAACTGGCTACACTATATTGAATGTAAGGTTAACACTAATGGTGGTCATAGTTAATGTCGTTAGCGTCGTTAGTTAATGTTACTGATGTTGTTTCATGTAGCCTGGTACATCACAGGGACTAAATTGGAAGGGAAAAGCTGCAATGACAATTAGACAACTTCAAGCTGAGGCACAACAAAAAACTGATGCAATTCCAAAACAAGCTAAGAGTAGAAAAAGAGATGTGGCTCCTTGAGCAATATGATTCAGTTACTGTATGAGTATTTTGTGGCATTGACAGACCATATCTTGTGGTCATTTTATAGTTTTTTGACACACTAGTATGCCTTATTTTGTGGTTAGAATCATGTTTTGTGTTATTTTGAAATATTTTTTAGGTCCATACATTCAGGTTATTATGGGTCATAACTATTTTGTTTGATTTTTATTAGGCACTTTGGATGTATATGGTTTCTTCTGGTTAAATTGTGGCATTCATTAAAGTTATGAACTATAGGCAATTGGACTTATTAGTATTGTGTTGGAGGATTGAAAAGATTTTAAGAGATTTTTTAAGGTGATGGCTTGAAAAAATTAGGCAAAAGGAAAAAAAAAAGAGAAAAGTTGCTCCGGAGTTGAGCGCACCTAACTTAAAAAGAGCTTCTGAAAATTCATATCTTGGAGCAAGAAAAAACAATGTGTTCAAAGATAAGGTGATATGGAACATTAGTTAATTTGATTATGTCGCCTAAGTGCTCTTACAAAGTAACTACTAATGGCAGGATTAAACGTGATTAGAAATTGATTACCATTTTAAAGTTCCAACACCATTTCAAATCATCTTAATAAATAGTTTTACAATCTTAATAAAATATAAAAAAAAAAACACTCCACAGGACAAAGATGAATAGATAATATTCATTCTAAAAGAAGTGAAGACTACAAAAAAACAATACTAGTTTCTCAACCTTAATACTACTAATCGACCTTAATACTACTAGAACAGAGACTTAAACCAAAAAACCAACAAAATACCCATTACAACCACAAAAAATTTCTGAAAAAATTTCAACGATTTCTTCATCTCCTTAAATTCGTTATCAATTGCGTTGATTTGTTCTTTCAATTGATTCAACTCATTTTGCATTTTCACCTGTTTATTTTGCTTTTTCAAAGATATGAGAATCCTATTTATATGATCTGAAAACTTCTCGTCATGCCACCTGAAGAAGTTGCACTGCGTTCGAATCTGATTCAACAAAACAATTATTATTCATGATAATTTATATAACAAGCTCAAAATAAATATTCACATGATTTAATTAGTGATAATTTAGTGATTCAATCTTCACTATTCTTCCTCTCCTTGTGATAATTAGTAATAAAATAAATTGACTTATGGCTTAGCTAATTAATCTAAGAAACTTTCTCCCTCTATTCCCTTCTTATCAATCACTTTGCTTGTGAATTGGTCTTCAACTAGAACATATACCATCCTTTTTAATTAATATTGGAATTTACTAGCACGTAAAAGCAGTTAAACATGCGCAGCGAATAAACAAATTCACCACAACGACTAAATAATTGCATAATTGAAATAATAGAATACGTAAACGGAATTCTTAGCAATTCATAAGCAGATTCATCAACTATGGTATCCACGTATCCCCATTCACAGACTTGCACAGATCTACCAGCGTTGAATCGCCAGATGAACTTGCTAGGAAAATTCTATACTAGAGATTTTATACAGAAAATAGTTTCTTGTGTATTTTCTGGATCTCCAATGACTCATATATATAGGTGTGGCTTTGCTTAAAACCTAAGTAATTTCCCAATACGAAATAAAAACCCAAATCCATCTTGAATTAAATCTCATAGATTTGTTACCTTGTATATATTTTCCTACAATAATATTCCTTATATTATTTTGGGATTCCTATTTAATTAAATCCAATTTAATAAAATAATAATAATAATAATAATTCCAAATAATTATTATTATATTTCTCCATAAATTAAATATTAAAATCCAATTTAATATTTAATCAACCAACTATAATTTGTAAATAAGAGTTACTTGTTGTGTGACCCATAGACCCTCATGTATCGAGCGATTAATCAAACTGACGGCCTTAATTGAATCTAGACAATAAATCAGATGGTCTCAATATACGAGGTATGTTGCGAGGAATTGCAACAACCTTTTATATATGGGTTATTGTGATAATATCTTTTCATTCATAAATACCCGGTTAAATCTAGAACATGATGAAGTGTCTATTTAAATAACTTAATCATATTATCTCATTTCACTAATTGATCATGTATGTCACTTTTGGACACCATTCCAAATGTGTGCATTGGCCAATGACTAACGATTCAATTAGAATTAGAAGACAAATATTCTCTCTAAATCTACTTTGAGGAATGAAACATTTTCTTGGTTGAACTAACACGTACATGCACTTCATGATGAACCCAATCCATGTCATATCTACCCTTGAAAGGTGCAAGCGTCGGTCATGGTCAAAGTTCATCATTCTACACATGTCGTGCGTATTGACCTCAAGTCAGAGGAATATCACATCGGTCCCACTAACTGAGAACGTGTTCCCAAAGAAGATAATTTAGCAGATCATTTCACCAAAGCACTGAGTGTTCATGTACACACTAGACATTTTGATGGTCTAGGGGTTAGGCATGTAGGTGATTGGCTCTAGGATAAGTGGGAGATTGTTAGTATTAGTGTCCTAGAGACAATCATATGTAAGGACATAATACTCGATGATATTCAGTTGATCTAATATTATAGTTCATTTAATATTAATGTATGGCATTACACTTATTTGAATATTATGTTTAATTGTTTGCATTTATTCATGTATGTGTTCCCCTGAATCCATGTTGTCATTGAGGATGTGAGACCTGAAATGACTTAGACATGGTTCTTAATTATTTCTCCTCTAGCAATTATCTCTCAAATCAGATGGTAACGCCTCGGTACATGCTTGTTTCTCTTATTGGATCTCGGTTCCTTTGATTGCGCAACCGCACTAGTATTGTCACAATACAACTTTATTGGACTGCTGGCACTTGGAACTACCCCTAGTTCTTTCAAGAACAGTAAATTCCAGACAACTTCTTTCGCAGCTTCTTATGCAGTGATGTACTCAGCCTCGATTGTTGAATCTGCAGTTGTACCTTGCTTTAAACTATTCCAACTAACTGCCTCACCATTGAGAGTGAAAACATAACCTGACTGTGACTTGTAATTGTCACATTCAGACTGGAAACAGGCGTCACTATAACCAGTTACTGTTGGGGAACGTTTTGCCCGGATCTATTCGGGATGAACTTTAAATACAAATTTAAATAAACAATTATTACTAGTATGAATTAATCATATTAATTCATATAATAATCACCAACAACATATATGCGTACAAATAATTCACGTAAAATCCTACACATTCGGAATCTAGGAGTTTACACGAATCTTACCCTCGGAGAGACAACCGTTGAGAAGTAGGAACAAACTTTTAACAAACTAACCAAGTGCCTTCTTAAGTATTCCCATATCCTTGCTCGTTGATCCGGTGGAAAATATTTGTTGCACCACCTTTGTGGATTTCTAATTTTTCCAAGACTGGAATGTTCGGAAATAAGGTGGGGATGAATTTTTATAACTACGGGGGGTGGTGGGGGGGGGGGGAATTTGAGCCTTGTGGGCTTCATGGGAAATTTCCTTACTTCTTCCAAAAACAATCTTAAATATATATCATATATTCTATTTTCCATAAATAACTCCCACAAAAATATCATGATTAAAAGACCAAGTCAAAGATTCTTGAATTTATGAGATAATCTTGTATTCCAAGAATACTTATCTTCTTTCCATACAATCTTTTCAAGACAATCTTTGTCTCTCTTTTGCCCATTATTTTTGAAAAAATAGGCAACAATATTTTTCTTTTATTTTAATCACCTTTTCATTAATGGACTTATATTGGGCTACCTGAGGGGCCTTTAAGAGAATTAAGATTGGACCTCCCAACGAGCTTTGAATTACAATATTGAGCCACAATATTATTCAACCCATTAATATTAATTTATTACACTATAAAATTAATATTGCACTATCCATCTTAACCCATATTATAGTAATATGGCTCTCTGTTATTATTTCACGTGTTTAAGATTATTTAGTCAATTGATTAATTAAGCCACAGAAAAAAGCTTTATATTAATTAATATCTTTTCCTTGGAGTAAGGACAGCTCAACATTATTATCCATATCGGAACTTAATCCACATGCATGATTTGGTATGATAAAACTTTTGAGTCCACCAAGGGGACAAATCAAACAAGATTCTCCTTGCACACAATTCTATGTATTAAATTTTAGCAATTATCATGTAACTAATAATATTGCCCAAAATACAAAGTATCGAATCGCACTCTGATTCTCTACCCAATATAGATCAAAATAATAAATATTAATTACACATAATCCTATTTAAGGGACAAATATTAAGAAATCAACAACCACTGAGGTCTAACTTTTCATCCCTTAAGTCAGTACGGAAAAGTTTATCTTCTCTGTAGGTCCGCTTCAGCGCATCAGAATGCACTAATGTAATCTCTTGGTCAAGACAAGCCAATCTGAGCCTTACACATCAACCTTTTACCAATGGATTGTTCATTTCCATCTAGGTTGTGAATTTGTACTTATTCACAAGGGTCTGTTAATGTGATCTTCTGTGACCTGGTGTCATCACATTAACTACAATGTAACTCGTACTAATATTAAACGGGTTTGCAAAAAATAAACAACATTCTATCATATTTAAAGTAACACAGATAAAAGGATTTATAATAAGTGTAAAATTTAGTTTGTTATACAAAGTAAAGCATACTTTCACAGTAAAAACATACTTTCACGTATAACCCCAACAGCTACTACTAGTTCTGACTGTCCACCGTAGACAAGGAAACATTATTTAGTTCGTCTAAGATACTTCAGAATGTTATTGACAACAATCTAGTGAGGCTCACCGGATTCTGTTGGTATCTACCAGTGATGCTGATAGCGTAGGCCACGTCGGGCCTTGGTGAAAGTCATGGCGTACTCTTAGTGTTAGTGCCCTAAATACAATCCTATTGTGAGGACATAATACTAAGATAATATTCAGTTTTGATTTAGTATTATAGTTTATTTAATATTAATGTATGGCAATACAATTGTTTGAATATTATGTTTGATTGTTTGCATTTATTCATGTAATTGTTCCCATGAACCAATGTTGTCATTGAGGATGTGAGACCTCAGATGACTTAAGCATGGTTCTCAAACTGCCCCGATTAAGGATCATCAAGAATGGGATATTGATGATGCATTTGAGATTGTTGTGCGATCTGCATCATACTCTTAGAAAGTGTAGTAAGATCTCACTTACTACCAGATATTAGATATCTCATGATGGATGCACAAATACCTTAGAGGGTATTGGTATACCCATCCGAGAAACCGTTTGATGTAATTCCACAATATGTGTCTACTGGTGTCTCGGTTAGTGGGAGTGATGCGATACTCCTTTGAGTTGAGGTCAATACGCACGACATGTGTGTAGTGATGAACTTTGACCATGATCGACGCTTGCACCCTTCCATAGGTGGATATGGCTTGGATTGGGTTCATCACGAAATGCATGTGCGTGGTAGTTGAGTCAAGAATAGGATTCATTCTTCAATGTGGATTTAGAGAGAATACTCATCTTCTCATCATAATTGGGTAGTTAAGGAATCCGTTTACGAATTACTGTAAGAATTCTATTTACGTTTACCCATATTTAATTATGCAATTATATGTTAGTTGTTGGTGAATTGTTTAATTTTGCGGCGCATGTATTACGTGTTTATGTGCCTCTATATTCAAACACGTACATGATTGACCTAATTGTGGATGCATATGGGACATCCTTCATGTACTTAATATCAATTTTGTTAGAAGGACAATCCTTCTTTGAAAGCTTTATCCCATGATTTGCCGGTAGAGACCCTCTCTTACAGTTCTCCATCGTAAAACGCTTCAACACATTGTCTACATAGGGGGACTGTGATAGCCCCAACATCCTCTTAGATCTATCTCTATGGATCTTGATCCCTAGGATGTAGCAGGTGTCACCAAGATCCTTCATCATGAAGGTCTTAGACAACCAATCTTTTACGGACTGCATTAACGGGATATTATTTCCTAAAATCAGTATGTCATCGACATACACGATTATGAATACAATATTCTTCCCTCTGTGTTTACAATAAATCCAAGGATCTTTCGAGTTTCGGATGAAGTCAAAAGACTTTATATCTTCATCAAACTGGATATTCCAACTCTTGGAAGCTTGCTTCAATCCATAAATGGATCTATTTAGTTTGCATACTAGTTTAGGGTTTAGCTTAGATACAAAACCTTCATGTTGAGCCATAAACACTTCCTTATCAATGTTGTCATTGAGGAAAACTGTTTTGACATCCATCTACCAAATCTCCTAATCGTAGTGTGCTGACATCCATCTGCTAAATCTCGTAATCGTAGTGTGTTGTTATCGCAAGTAAAATTTGAATGGGCTTGATCTTTGCAACTGGTGAGAAGGTCTCGTCAAAGTCAATGCCTTCTCTTTGACTATAACCCTTAGCCACCAACCTAGCTTTGTAGGTTTATATTTTTCCATTTGCATCAGTCTTACGCTTGAAGAGTCATTTGCAACCTACGGGTCAAACCCCTTTAGGCAACTCAACCAAGTCCCAGGCTTGATTGGTGTACATCAAGTCCATTTCATATTTCTGGTTCTTAGATGGGAGTTTGAACTATGCTGTTCCCATTTAGCCCACTTGAATATTCTTGCAAAGGCAAACCAACTCCAATTACGCTCCCACTGGCTGAAAGACGATCACCTAGTGAAAGACTCCCACCTTGAAAGTTGTTGAATGCTCCCACTGATTCCTTGTTGTGTTTCTTTTACAAGTTATCAGCCTCTTTGTTAATTTGTGGTTCTTGAATTTCTTCAAGTTCTATCTTCTTACGGCCTTGTTCCTTGAAGACATAGTCTTTTTCAAGAAACTTAGCCTGCCTAGAAACAATCACTGTTTGTTTCTCAGGTAGATAGAAATAATATCCTTTAGTTTCCTTAGGATATCCCACAGAGTAACCTTTTTCACATTTGGATTCCAACTTATCAGTAAGCATTTTCTTCACATACGCAGTGCAACCCCACGTCTTGATATGTGAGAAAGTTGGCTTCTTGCTCAACTAATTTGGATGGAATCCTATTTATAATGTAGATTGAAGTTTAGAGCGCGTAACCCAATAAGAATGTCGGAAGAGAGGAAAAACTCTTCATGGACCTTACCATGTACAACAAGGTTCGATTTCTCCTTTCGGACACACCATTCATCTGAGGTGTTCGGGGAGGAGTCCATTGAGATTGGGTTCCATGCAACTTCAAATAATTAGTGAATTCATGGCTAAGGTATTCACCTCTCGATCTGATCGAAGAGTCTTGATACTCTTACAAAGATGCTTCTCTACTTCAGCTTTATACTCCTTGAATTTCTCAAAGGATTTGGATTTGTGTCTCATAAGATACACGTGTCTAAATCTTGAGAAATCATCAGTAAAAGTGATGAAGTACCCGAGGTGACCCCTTGCTAGAGTGGGCAATGGTCCACATACATCGCTGTAAATCAATTCTAGCACTTCTTTGACACATACCCTTTTCCCAGAAAAGGGTTTATTGATCATTTTGCCCTTGAGACAAGATTTACAATCTCCATAAGACTCAAAGTCGAATGGGGTTAAGTGGTCTAACTTCCTTAACCTTGCGATTCTTTTCTCGTTTGCATGACCAAGTCTACAATGCCACAAGTAAGTTGGGTTCTCCTGATTACTAAGCTTGAGTCTTTTATTTTGTACATTAAGAATATTATATCCACAATTCAACAAATATAAACAATTCAATAACGGGGTATTCCCATAAACAACACCATTAAGCGTAAAATAACAATTATTATTTGCAAAATGGAAGGAAAAACCCTCAATGTCTAATATAGGAATGAAAATAATGTTGCGGGTAATAGAAGGAACATAAGTCCTTACACGCTCTGCAGCAACTCGTGCTCCATTTCTCACTGGCAAGGCGACTTCACCTGGTCTAACTGCCCTGCTATGCTTGAGACCCTGCACATTTGTACAAATGTATGAGCCACATTCGGTATCTAATAACCAACAGTTAGAATTATTTGTGGACATGTTTATCTCAATAACAAACATACCTGTTCCAGTGGCTGAAGCACCTTGTGCTTTCTTCTCAGCTGCTATAACCTTACCATCCTTCTTCGAATGCCCCTTCTACTTGCAGTGGAGGCATACATCCTTATCAACCCGCTCTTTCTTTTGAACACCACCTTTTGGCTTTTGAAAGTTGGGCTTAGAGTCTTTCTTAGCCTTGTCCCTTCCCTTCTTCTTGCCTTTCGGGCCAGAAGCAGCAGAAGTACTCACCATGAGTACGGGCTTTTCCTTAGTAGTGGTTGACTCAAAAGTCTTGAGCATGTTATGAAGCTCCGGCATGGTCGCTTCCGTCTTATTCATATTATAATTTACTACGAAATTAGAATATGAATCGGGGAGCGACTGGAGGATAGCATAAGTGGAAACATTGGTCTTTAGCTCAATTCCTAAACGACCAAGTTTCCCAATTAAGCCTATCATCTTCAGCACATGAGGTGAAACCTTTCCTCCTTCAGCTAACCTACATCTGAACAGATCCCCCATAACCTCATAAATCTCGGAACAAGATTCAGAGTAAAAGAGATCCTTCAGATGCTTGAGCATCTCGAAAGGACCCATTTTCTCATGTTGCCTTTGCAATTCGGGAGTCATGTCGAGCAACATCACACATTGAGCCTGGGAAGCATCCTTCTAAGGCTTCTTTTGAGCTGTTGCGTCAAACGCTTCAGCCTCTTCAGTACCAGGTTCAGGGGCAACAGGGATTGACATGTCCAACACGTACTCAATCTTTTCTTGCCTTAGCACCAAATGCACGTTTTGGTGCCAGTCCAGAAAATTTGGTCTAGCCAAATTATTCATTTCCAGAATACTTCTCAATGACTAGTTATTCATTTCAACAATCCTAGAGAAATAAAATAAATGGGAATTAAACACACAATTCCTATGATCAATATTCAACAATCAAAATAAACACGACCTTTTATTTATTTTGTCTCTATTATTTTCACATAATCAACGACCTCATCAAAAGAGTA
This sequence comes from Stenogyne calaminthoides, assembly GCA_037126765.1. Lineage (NCBI taxonomy): Eukaryota > Viridiplantae > Streptophyta > Magnoliopsida > Lamiales > Lamiaceae > Stenogyne > Stenogyne calaminthoides. The sequence goes on from JBBCBC010000035.1 coordinate 3,019,049, forward strand.
CGAATTTATATCTAATATAAATTATAATGGACTGGGATCCACATTCCTACTATTATAATATCTGCGAGGGCTGATTACTGTAACAACAGAACAGGTAGGTGTCTAAACAAATTGCCAAATTGCAACTCCTAGTTGATCGACCCTAGTTCGATTGATGTCCCTTAACTTTGTTTCCATGCGAGGGCTAGTGAACAAAATTATGTTGGTTTACAACCATCAAACGATGACATTACACGTCCTTATAAAAGTCATGTTAGACGTAGATTCGAGTAAAAGATGAGGGTCTTAAATACCCATTGGAACGAAATCTCCGGTTTACTTTTAATTTTGATGGAACATTTCAATTTAAAAAAGAACCATATTTTAGTGAGGAACATTTTTAAAGTTGGGGTATTAATTTCTTAATCGAGATCCAACAAGTTAACTACATCATATTTGAGCAATTACATGGGTGCCGCCTACCAAAACATGATTTGCACAGTCCGACAATTATAGGGTGACGCCTACTGTTGGGAGATGAATTTAATATAAGAGATTTTGATTAGATCCCAAAACCTCTGAGTATGACATGTATCAGGACATCTTGGTAGATAGGACTCAGGTTTCAATAGTTTATATATTCCACGATTATCTGCACCATATATAGTCAGCAGATGTAGATCAGGATAGATATGATGCTAAAACATCACTGAACGCTGAAGAATATATTGAGGGGGAACTCAGTATATTCTGAAGATCCTGAAAGACTCAGAAGACTCTGAAGATCCCGAAGACCGAAGATTCTGAAGATGATTTGTACTGAAACATAAGATCCTGAACAACTATTTTATGAATAGTGTTAAATCTTAGTACAAACAAAGAAAATGTTATGCATTCGTAGGCTTTAAGGAATGTATCAGTTTAGTATAGTTGACCTAAAAGAGACGTTTGTTGAAGAGGTGACAACAACGTACTTTACTGACACTGAAAGTGACATCTCACTGAGAAAATGTCAGGACTGATATCTTCCAGTCTACAGAAACAAGTGATTGGTTGTTTATTACCCAAACCATACAAGGGCATGTTCAAACCCTAATATAGCCATTTATCACTAACAAAAAGAGGAAACCCTTGAAGCTATCTCCTCCAATGGATAATTTTTCAAGAGTGACTCTTAGAGTTGCCTATAAATACCGAAGGCCTTACACTCATTCAAGGTTACGGGAAATTAAGCAACTCCAGAGCTCATACTTATCAAGTTTGTTTTTGAAGCACTCGAAACCCTAAAGATTTCCCAAGTGTTTCACATTGAAGAGAGCTCACATACTAAGCCTAGTATTTTCTAAGATCCAAAGCTTAGTAGAGATATCCTAGCCTTTGCATTTGTTCAAGTGACCAAAAAGGTTCTTCCTCAAGAACCAATGGTATTCAAAGCCAGTGGTCCATAGAACCACTACTCTGATACTAGTTGTAGGTCCCGAACGGGTTTTACGAGGGCAGAAGTCTAGAGGGGAGGGGTGAATAGACTTCTGAAAACTTTTCGTGCTAGATCAGGTGTGATGGCAGGTTGCCTGATCAGAGTGCGTGTGAATCAGTGTGGACTGATATCCAACTTACTGATCGCCTGACCGCAGATCAGTTCGGTGTCTATCAGTTTAACTAATGTGCGGAAGCTAGTTTTAACCCGTGTGAAAAACCAGTTTTATAAGATCACATTTTGAAGTCTGTTTTCAATCAGATGAATGAAATGTTGTTGGGAAATATGTAATTTAGTTTTGATGGAAGTTCCAAAATAGGTTGTAATAGGACCAGTCAGACCTGTTAGCTGACTGATGACTTAGAATCGGATTAAGATGACCAGCTGAAATGTATAGATAGCTGATGTAAAAGATAGGTCACATATTGAGGGGGAACTCAATATGCATAGGCCAGGTCGAAATATCAGATGACCCAGATAAGGTCAGATGATCAGATGACTATGCACAAATCAGAAGACAAGAAGTCAGAAAATCAGGTGAAGACAAAGAAGACATCAAGACTCGGATGAACACGGAGACTCGGATGAACTCAAGACTCGGATAGACATCAAGACTCGGATGAACTCAAGAATCGGATAAACCTAAAGACTCAAAGAACAAAAATCAAGGCTTAGTATGACTGAATACACTGAGGCTCAGAGACACCAAGATCAAAAGACCCAAGACCTACATTCAGCAGAGTCTGCATATTGAGCTAAGACAATGTGCATCTGAAGAGTCAAACAAGGTAGACTGATCAGTTACCTGATCAAGTCAGCTCACACCTGGTGACAATCAAAAGATACACCAGACAAGACGAATCTTCTACAAAAGAAATATCATCGTCTAACGGGCAAATTTCTAAAGTGCCGCCTCGCGAAGCCAAGGAGAAAGCGACACGTGCACAAAAAGAGCTAACAATACGGGATACGACGTTGCAGACAAAAACGGCGCTAATCATGTCTACGGCCACGCCGATAATCGGAGCACGTCATAATCATATCCTACAGCCTACCTAATATAGCCCGAAATTCAAATTGCTCTCCAACGACTCTTTGATTTCGAGGTCTATAAAATGGGATCGATCTTTACTTTGAAAAGTAGAGCCCAACAAGCAGAGACCAACGAAAGAACCAACGAGTGAGAACAAGCAAAAGAAGCTAAAGCTATAGCAAAATCTCCGCTCAAAGAACACTACATTTGAAGATTATTCTTAGAGTGTTCATCCCATAGGTCTTAGCAAGAAATCCTATCCACTAGCATTTTGGCTACCTAAAGCACCAGGATAGATTTCCAGTTGGAACCCTCAAACATTCTTTACCCAAACGCAAGTTAGGTCAAGTCTGTAGAGTGAGAACTCATTAAACATCTCGGTTATCCTCTTTGTAGGATATAAGTCCCGCTGGTTACGTTTGTAGAGTGGGAACTCGGTAAACATCTCGGCCATCCTGAAAAGGATATAAGTCCCGTAGGTTAAGCTTGAGTGGGAACTCGGTAAACATCTCGGCCATCCTGAAAAGGATATAAGTCCCGCAGGTTAAGTTTGTAAGAGTGAGAACTCGGTAAACATCTCGGCCATCCTGAAAATGATATAAGTCCCCTGAGTTAAAAGTAGGTTAAGGTTCCCTGTGTTAAGGGAAGAGTGGATGTAGGGACGGGTTTTAAATGCGAACCACTATAAAAAGTCTTGTGTGCATTTACTTACTTTCTTATTGCTTTACACAAGTCACACAATTGGGTTTAAACTGCATACATATTCTAAAGTTAAGCTCAATCTGCACCAATCAACTGATCTGATCAGATTGACACTTTAGTCATCTGGTTGAAAACTGACTTAAGAATCTGATTGATAAAACTGGTTTTTCACACGGGTAAAAACAAGCTTCCGCGACAATTCGCTTAAACCGACAGATATCAAAATCGACCGCCTCGTGCACTCAAGAAGATTGAACATCGGCCTAAACCGATACACTAGCACTGGACGGGCAACCGCAGCTTCACACTGATGGAACCAGATCTGATGATCAAAGAGATCACAGAGAAGAAAAGAAAAGAGATGATCTGACAGATGAGAGAAGAGATAACAGATCGACATAATAAGTTCGACATTATCGAAGGGAAGTCAACGGACAGATCCCTGACGGAGGACTACACCACCGGGAGAGGAAGTTCAGAGATCGAGGATCATGCTTCAATCAGGAGAAACCCGGTCACTACAAAGACCGGACGCCTCGACCGAGAAAGAGAAAAGAAGAAACGGAACAAAAGAGAGCAATGCCTCGGAGATAGGAAAGCCCTCGTCACGACACATCCGGAATTGATGATTCCTATCCGCCTTTACGAGGACTCACGGGTACTAAATCAGAGAAGACTTCGTCGCGATAAGCAATGTCGTTGACTTCCACGAGCATGAAGATCGATATTCTCTTTAGATGACGATGAAGTTCGCTTCGATGGCCAAGGAGGACCAATCTGTGGTAACCTCCAAACCATAACTTTTTCTATTTCGACACCGCTATTATTAGCACATCTGCTGGAGAGATTGACTTGCAGCTCTGCTTTGAGCAATTAATTGATGATCTCTCTGATGCAGTAGACACTTATACAATAGTGGAAGCTGAGAATGACAAGCTAAGGATCAGAAATAATCAGCTTGTTAAAGAGAACGCTCTCAAAAAGCTCTTGAATCGAAATTATTTAAACCGCTTTCGAAGGTAACCGAGGAACTTAACATTCGAAAGTTAAATCTTTCGATCGGAGAGAAGCAGATCAAAGATCGACTAGCAATAAACAAACAATGTTCGATGATTTCAAAATCCTTCAAGTTAAATTTGATGAGCTATTCCGACTACATGAGAGTCTAAAATCTACTGAGGATAATTTGCGCAAGAAAATAGAGATTTTCACGAAGTCATCTAAAACCGTTCAAGATATGAACACCTATTTTCGAACGCCGACTAACAAGAAAGGAATTGGGTATGAGAACCCTTCGACATCCTCAAAAGCCCCGTTTGATTCACTTCAGAAGGGTGTAATCAAACGAGTCTCTGACAAAGATACACTAAAAGCTAAACTTGTATCTGATAAGGGAAAAAGACCTGCTGAGCAAGTAAGGCAGGTGCCAAATCAGAAAGGGAACATAAATGGACCCCAACTGATAAAGCATCAGCCGAGGAATCAACAGAAGAACCCAGTTCTTTTGAAGAGATCTCAACCTGATCAGCAGATTAGGTATCAGAAGAGACAACCTGTAAGAAGGAAATCTAATCTGAGACCCAATCAAGGTCAGCTTTCTAATAAGCAAGCTATAGGTAAACTGCAAAAACCACCTATGCCAAAAAGATATGAATCTTTTGATGGTAGCATTTGTACCTACCCTTATGACCAGAGATCTAGGGCTACTGCACCTGAGCCACACTGGATTAAAAGAAGACAAAATATAAAGAAAAATCTCAAGTCTTCTAAGTCACCTAAGGCTCACACGAATAATCATACTAATCAGAAAGCATATAAAGATATGTATGATTATGTTGATATGTATGGGAGACAAATCAGACCTTCTAATCTTTCAGATTTTCATAAAAGTGCACTGTTTGTGTGGATCCCTAAAACCACCACTAACCCCCCAGGACCCAATTCCAAAGGGGTACCTAAAGCCTGATTTGATTGCAGGTTCGCGTGGGACTAGCCAACAAAGGAGGTGCACAAGCAACTATCTGGTACATCGATAGTGGATGCTTAAGGGATCATGACTGGAAGCAAACATCTCCTTAGCTTTTACAAAGAACAAGAAGGCCCACATGTACTCTTCGGTGATGATAACTCCGGTTTTACCAAAGGATTCGGAACCTTAGAGAATAACGATGTACAAGTAACTGGAGTCTCGTTTATCGAAGGATTGAAGCACAATTTACTATCAGTATCACAATTCTGCAACAACGGATTCAGCGTTGAGTTCTCGAGCGACAAGTGTACGATAAGGAATCGAGCCACTCAACAAATCTTGCTAACTGGTTCAAGGAAAGGCACGATCTACATAGCAAATTGGAACAGTTGCCAGAAGAATACATGTTTAATTGTTAAGAGTTCTAAAAAGTAGTAGTTGGCTCTGGCACAAAAGAATGAGCCATCTGAACTTCAAGACTCTTAACAAGATAGCTAGGATGTCTTTAGTTGAGGGACTTCCGAATGAGATATTCTCCAAAGATCAGACAAGTGCCGCATGTCAGATGGGAAAACAAGTTAAAGCCTCATTCAAGGGAATACGGACCAAAGATCCGAGAAGTATTAGAACCGCTCCATATGGATCTATTCGGACCCGATTTACCGGTCGGTCTCGGTGGGACTTAAATATACTCTAGTAATCGTGGATGATTATTCCAAGTTTACTTGGGTTGTATTCTTATACAAGAAGAATGAGACAACGACAAAGATACCCGAACTGCTCAAGAAGCTACAAAATGAGAAGGGTGTCAGCATAGTAAAGATCAGATCAGATAAAGGTACAGAGTTCCTGAATTCCTTTATTCTTGATTTTTTAGACCGAAGTTTGGTATACATCATGAGAGCGTCAATTTGCAAGAACGCCATACAACAAAATGGAGTAGCGAGCGAGAAACAGAACTCTCAAGGAAGTTCGCCAAGACTATGTTAATTTGAACATGCCACACCAAACCGTTTTCGCGTATAATAAACCAAAGATGCCATACTCAGAACAGATGTTCTTTGACTAAGACTCACTTCAAAACACCTTATGAACTGTGGAAGGACAGAAAACCTCATGTTTCATACTTCCATGTTTTTGGGTGCAAGTGTTTCATTCACAACAATGGGAAAAGTCAGTTGAAGACTTTTGAGGCCAAGTCGATGAGGGCATATTCTTAGGATATTCCTCATCCAAACCAAAGCTTTTCGAGTTTACAACAAAGCAAACCCTAGTTGTGAAAAAGAAACACCCCATGTGGTCTTTGATGAGACGCGTCTTACGAACAAGAGAAAATTTGCCTCGAGAACAAGCCGTACCGGATCAACCGCTACGACACGCAGAAAAATGGATCACCTAGGCATCAAGGAGAAAAAAGTGAACACAAAAAGTGTACATCCGAACTTGATCTTGCCGATTCAACAGTCAATCGGACCCTAAGATACGCTAATCGGTGAAGAAGTTGTTCTGGTGAGATAAAGATCAATCGAACCATCGGTTCGGGGGAACTTCGAAGTTCTATGAGCGGACATCATCACATGATGAGTCCAACATCAGCTGAGACATGTTCTTATCAAGTGGATCATAATTCCGCACCACTCCCAATCACTAGTAATGAACTATCAGATATGGATGATGTTCTCCAAACAGACGCACATCGTAAGCGAAGGACACGGATTACCGGTCATCCAAGTGACCGATTATCGGAGACCCATCCGATAGAGTCAAAACTAGACATCGAGTTGGTGAAAGTGCCATATCTTCAACAAGTATATCTGTCTAAGAAGGAACCAACTACAGTAGAGGAAGCTCTACAAGACGCAAGCTGGATTCTAGCCATGCAGGAGGAGCTGGAACAGTTTGAGAGAAATCAAGTTTGGAAATTGGTGGACAAACCAACTCATCATGACGCAATTGGCACGAAGTGGGTATTCAAGAACAAGAGAGAGGAGAAAAATGTCATAACCAGGAATAAGGCAAGACTTGTTGCTAAGGGGTATTCACAATCAGAAGGAATTGATTATGATGAGACCTTTGCACGATGTTTCGCTTAGAAGCCATTCGGTCAATTTTCGGCAAATGCTTCCTACAGAGGGTTCACTGTGTATCAGATGGATGTAAAGAGTGCATTCTTAAACGGGGTACTAGCAGAGGAAGTTTATGTCGAACAACCAGGCTTTGAAAAAGGCAACCAAGTGTACCGTTTAAGGAAAGCTCTTTACAGCCTGAAACAAGCTCCTCGAGCTTTGTATGATACACTCTCTCAGTTCTTGACAGACAGCGGGTTCACTAAAGGAACAGTGGATAGAACCTTATTCAGAATAGAAGATGGAGAAGATATTCTGATGGTTCAGATCTACGTGGACGACATCATCTTCGGATCTCCCAACAAGAAGCTATGTGAAAAGTTCAGAAAGTTGATGCAAGGGAAGTTCGAGATGTCCATGATGGGTCAGATGAATTACTTTCTGGGATTACAAGTCAAGCAGAGTACAGAAGGGATATTCATCTGCCAGGCGAAGTACACAAGGAATCTACTGGCAAAGTTCGGAGTTCAACACTGCAAGGAAGCCAGAATTCCAATGATGATCGGGTTCAAGATGGATCCAGATGAAGATGGTCAGAAAACGAATAAGAAGGAATATAGAGCTCTGATTGGATCACTACTATACTTTTTTTGGCCAGACCAAACATTCTTCATTGCGGTGGGTGTATGTGCGATTTCAAGCAAATCCAATGCAAAGCCACCTAGAAGTGACTAAGCGGATTCTCAAGTATCCGAAGGATTTGTAAACCTTCGTTTATTTTACCCATCAGATGACAATCTAGAGCTTAGTGGGTATTCTGATTCAGATTACGGAGGTTGCAGAATCGACAAGAAGTCAGCCTCAGGTTCATGTCAGTTTCTGGGTAATAAAATGATCTCTTGGTTTTCGAAAGAAGCAGACATCAGTTGCGACATCTACTACTGAAGTAGAATATATGGCTGCAGGAAGCTGTTGTTCCCAACTGCTCTGGCTAAGTCAGCAGCTGAGGGATTACAACATTGTAGCTAAGAACGTACCTATATTCTGTGACAGTAATAGTGCTATTGCAATCACTCAGAATCCTGTTCTACATACAAGATGCAAGCATGTGGATGTCAGACACCATATTATCAGAGATCACGTTGAAAAGAAGAATATCAGGATGGAAAAGATCCATACTGACAAGCAGAAAGCTGATAACTTAACCAAGCCACTAGCTGAGATCAGATTCAGAGAGTTATGCAACGAGCTAGGGCTTCTGGATCTTGGAGAAAAAGCACCAGATATGGCTGAAGGATTGATCTCCAGAACCAGTTGGTTAAAAGACTAACCAAGTTAAGTGGAATCAGTTGAGTTAGGAATCTCAACTGATCAGACGACCAGACGAGGAGCCGATCTGAAGTTCAGATAAGGAGCAGATCAGAAAGTCAGATAAGTAGCCGATCTGAAGTTCAGACAAAGGGCAGATCTGTTCAAGATATATCATATTAAGGGGGAACTGATCAGATTGGAAGATTACTTTATAAGTCGATTAAAGCAGCAGTCAACAAGCAAGTCAAGTTTAAAGCTACAGATCGCATAAGTCAGAAGAAAACAACACAGCAATGGAATAACAAAGTTTTTCATTGATAAAGACCCGGAGGTCAGATTTACAAGTTACAAGTGATATCACAAGCTACAAATGCTACAACTATCTTCAAGTGGTATTACAAGTACAAGAAGACCCGGAGGTCGATACATAAACCATCAGCCCTAAGACAACCCTAGGCAGGGAATGCGAAAGAGAGTTCAAGGTATGACGCTCTCATTTTCCCTCGGTCCTAGAAGAGGCGTCAGAGAGGCTTCGCGAATCCTGAGCCAATCTCAAACCTTCGGAAGGAGGAGCAAGAGAGGCTTTGAAGGATGTCCAAGCCGGAAGCCCTCAGACGTGAAATCAACAGGACTTCCAGCTGTTAAATGGGGCACAGTGCCAAAGGTTTGGTCACAAGGACCAAACAGACACTTGTGTCGCATGCAAAAATTGAGCTTGATATATGGAGATCAGCTGTTGACTGATGCAGACCATATACCAAACTCATGTTTTGTTTCAGACTAAGTCTGTTGATGCTAATACCGTCATCTCGATAGGTGCACAAGGTGCATATGGTTAGGAGAAGTGCCTTCTCATTTGCCTTAACAGATCCGCCTCCACGGTGGTAAAGAAGCTTAGCATTGATCGTATGTGAAATCTTAGATGACGACGAAAGCAGTGTGAAGGAACACACAGGGTTGATTTGAGAAGCTGAATTCATTGGAAAAGGGCTAAAAATTCCCACCGGAAGTTTCACTGAAAATAAGGAACTCATCGGAAAAGCATGAAGGATATGTTAAAGAAGATGAAATGGTTTATGTTGTGTTGTTCGCCTAACACCCAGGCTATTTATAGAAGGAAATTAGGGGTATAAATGCAAATTTTATCGTCTCAGAAGATCTTAAGAGAAATTTGCATCGACAACGCGTTAGGAACACGTGGCTAATGGTTGGATGAGTTAACGGTGTGATTAAATCACAGCGTATCTATGCCATTATTACGGAATGTCAAATCGCGCCGATTTGGGAATCGAGGTGACTTTTGGACTCCCCGAAGTAAAAGTTTTGGCGGGAGTTGACTTCAGTTAATGCGGGTTGATTAGAAGAAGACTGAAGGATAAAGAGTATCAGAAAAGAGGATCAGATAAGTGGCGAAGTGTTTCAAGCGAGAATCTGATCAGATAAGTGAGATATTGTTGGGAAATGCATAAGGCAACCATCAGATAAGTCAACAAAGTACCAGATCAGATCACCGTGGTAACTGATTGATTACAATATCAATCAGTCAGATACGCTCTCTTATTTGTCACTTTCTGAATACCTTGTATGCGTTATTTTAATTTAATTGATTTATTTTTACACTATTCATGACGCATGCTCTGCAAAGCTTTTAATGCGGACCTGGAAAATGTTTTCAAAACATTTTATTGCGATTTTTCGAGTCCGGAAAATGAGAAGACTATTTTTCTCAACCGTGCGATCAAAATACTTTTTGGCCGACTAATCTCAGCCATCGATTTCAAAACACGGATACTTGAGTACTTTGGAAAGTTGTGCAAAAAGGGTTTTCCCTCTTATTCTATAAAATCAAATTCTTTCTCAGAAAACCGCTTTCCACTATTTCGTCTTCTCAAAGCTCTTAAGAGATCATATTTTTCAAATCATCAGAGAATTACCTTCGAAATCTTTTGATTCTACTCTTCCGATTTCTAAATCTTTCGAATCAATTACTGGTAATTTCTTGTTTTAATTAATTGCATGATCTCAATTTCTCTATGATACCTAGGTTTACAAGTTGTATTTCTGTAATTTTCTTTGGATCTAAACGCTTACTTGCTAAATTGATGCTGAAATTGCTAGTTTGACTGAATTTAATGAAATATCCTACTCAAACTAAACATCAATTTGCATATCTTACAGAAATGGCACATCTTGTTTCAAGACCAGGACAAGGGAAAAAGTACTGCAATTTTGCATCGATGAAGAAAGACATCATTGATGAAAAGTACATCGTCTTCAACATCACCTCAGATCCGGAATCGCTGGAAATTCTGGAGTGCTTACGAGCGTGTGGACTGGAACGATATTGCTCTACTAATCAGAACATCGTTCACACCCATGAAGCCCTGGAGTTTCTCTACAATCTGCAGAGGGATGAAGACAATGAGGCTGACCTGATTTCTTCCGTTGGCGGAATATAAGTTCGAGTGTCGAATGACGATCTACACAGGATATTCGGCCTAACTCGAGGAAGCATCAATCCAGAGACCTACACAACTGCTGTAGGAGAAAAGGAATTTCTTGAAGCCGAGATATTGAGACCAGCAAACAAGGAGAACACGACGAACGTCAAAGCCTCCTATCTGAAAAGAAAGTATCGCCTTCTTCTTGAGATAGTTCAGAAGGTGATCATGTGCTCGACTTACAACCTTGATGTGGTCACTTCATACAAGATAAGTGTAATGGCTGCAATAATCAAGAAGGCTTCAGATATTGATTGGATGGGTATGGTCAAAGCAAGACTGAGAAAAGACTCCGGGAAGTTCGAGCTGAACCAGAGCAATGAAGTGTGCTTATCTTCGAAGTGCTCATTCATACACAAAATTTCTATCATTCTGTCAGATAAGCTGCCACAGAATTATGAATGGAACGAGAATGGAGCGAAGATTTACCAAGCAAAGCACAAGGCCATACTGGGCAAAGATGAGTTCCTACCTGGACAAGCTGATGAGGATCCGACTCCTTATGTGCCCAAACCCAAGGGAGAAAAGAAAGGACAAGATAAGGCAACTGCATCGTCTGAAGCGCAGGAAAAGGCCGTTCAAGAGAAGAGGATGAAGAGGAAGGATCTAGCCAAGAAACCAGACGCTCAGCGAAAATGTCAGAAGAGAGTCTCATCTCCTCTGAAAACTGCTCCAAGTTCTGCCCAGCAAGCCAGTAGAACAGAGGATCTGATGCAAGTAAGATCAGACGAAGAGATAGCAGTCCGCTCTGAGCCAACTATCATAGAAGTAAGGGAAGAGCAGATGATCGCAGCAGAAGGAGAAAAATCTGTCAGAGGGACAGAAGTGGAGCAACCTGAGGAAGAATCACCATCTGATTCTCTGCCTCTCACCAAGATCTTCCAGAGAGCAAGATCGCCAACGCCCACTTCCAAATCACCATCACCCTCTCCTCAAAAATCATCACCACCATCCTCTCCCCACAAAACCTTCTCACCCTCACCCTCTCCTATCAGAACAACATCTCCCACACCACCAATCAATGAACCCGATTCAGAAACCGAACACCCTCAAAATCTTTGAAAAACGAACCTGAACAACAAACATCCCAATCCCCAATCAAGTCTCAAGAACCTGAGAGATCCGACGAACGTGTGTCCGTCTCTCATAACCCCTTCAACACCAGAACAATGTTTGCTTCACCTGCTCCAGAGAGCCCCATCATAAGGATAATGAAGCAACAGATCAAGGAATATCTCTTTGGATCGTACAGGCTCGATTGGATCAACATCCTAGCATCCATTTCTGAGATAGAAGAGATAGTGTTCTGGAGGGATATCAGACTGAAAAGCATTGAAGAATTTCTGATTCTAATGACAACTCTGGGATCAAATTTCTTTGTAGACTTGGAGTTGAAATGTCTAAACAATCTTTGGGATTGAAAGTCTTTGTTGAATTGGCATCTGATGATGATATCAGATGGTTGATTCACGAAAGGTTCGGTATTGCTGATAACAGTGAGGAAACCGTTCAACCTCCTAAAGATCATGAGGGAATTGCCGATGAACCAAGAATGGGTGTTGCAGATGAGACCCAATTTGGCAAGGCTTCAACATCTGAACAGACTGCTACGATGAGCTCTGATACCCTAGATCAGTATACTCAGACGATTCAGGATGGGGTCAAGGACGATTTGAAGACAAAATCAAGATCCGATGAAGCGATTTGAAATCAACAAAACTAGTTGGGACAATGAATGACAATGTTGGGATGCACAATGCCAAGTAATGTAATGCAACTAGTATATCCTCTTGCTAAGAAGCTCAAACTCCTGTCTGACAAACTCTCAGTTCAGACAGAGATGCTCAATCAGACACAGGTACTTTTGGAGAGTGTCTGGGCATCCTTGGACAAGACCAACAACCACTTGGATATGGGTTGGAAACATTTTCTAGCTTCTACAAAAAAGGCAAGACAGGAAATCGAAACTGCTCTCAGACGCTTCTACACACCTGCATCTTCTGCCACCATCTAGATCACTCCTCTTGTTGTCGAGGAACTCAGAGAAGAGATCTCACGGAAATTAACTACTCTGAACCGCAAGATGTCCAACCTCTTTGATGCAACCAAAAAGGGGGAAGGAAAAGAGTCTGAAGAAAAAGAGTCTGAAGGAAAAGAGAATAAAGAAAAACAGACTCAAGAAAAAGAGAAAGAAGAAAAACAGACTCAGGCACAGTTGGTATAATTTTCATCTTTACCAAAAACCACTGTATCTGACTTGCCAGCCACTCCATCTACCGATCTCGTTGCTGAAATAAAAGAAACTGTGGAGCAACACAGTAAAGAGATCACTGAGCAGAAAAGTGCTCTTTCAAAGGTTATTGCCAGAGTCGACAAGATTGAAAACTTTCTTCGTTCGTCCAGAAAAGAATGGAAACTGATGATCAGGCCAAGAGCCTTGAACTTGCTAAGAAATTAGCTGAAGAAGACGAACAAGATGAACCTGAGCAGACTCTGAGGAGGAAGAAAGGCAAAGGCAAGATGATGAAAGCAACAGCGGAAAATCAGAGACAGGGCCAGCTATTCTCTACCGAAAGCCAGATGGCTCCTGAACAAGTTCAAGAGCAGACAAGACAGAGAATAAGAGAGGCCGCAATCAAGAAGCAGAAGTTAGCATAGGCAAAGGGGCTGAACATTGCCTACATCCGAAGGAAGAGGAAGAACGAAGCTGCAGCAGAGGAGATTGCTTGGGAGAAGAATGCCCTTCCGGCACCTGTTAAAGGCATCCTCTGTGCACGACAAGATTTGCTTCCAGAATGGGATCAGATCACAGGAGAATGGTTATGTGACGTCCACATCCTGGAGAAGATTCCAATTCATCAAGATCAGACTGAAAATTGATGATGAATTTCGGAACTAGTTAGAAACAAAGTATCCAGACTTCTACCAGATAGTGATGACAGAAGGCAAGATCATGTCACTAATACCAGAAGCTCCACCCTTTGAACTACTCCTTCCACCTTTGAGTCCAGACAACAAGCTAGATCCTGTTAAATTCAAGAACATCTACTATGGACTTGCTGAAAAAGGAGGAATCCATAGAAAAGAAGAGCTGGACAAACTAATGCAAAGGATGTACAGGATGTTTGGCATCCCCAAAGAGCTGCAAATGTTCAAGTACACCTGAAGAAGACAACTTGGAATCAGATGACAGGTACACTCTTCATATATTCTACAACGAACACACCTATCTGAATAAACTTTCCATCTCACTGATTCTAAGACAAATCATCTCATTGTCTTCTGAGGTATGTACTATTTGCATTATCTACATTTCCATTCATGGTATCTATTTTTCTGATCAAGTATGGTTAAGTGTTTTGGTTCCATCAAAAAGGGGGAAATTGTTGGGAAATATGTAATTTAGTTTTGATGGAAGTTCCAAAACAGGTTGTAATAGGACCAGTCAGACCCGTTAGCAGACTGATGACTTAGAATCAGATTAAGATGACCAGCTGAAATGTATAGATAGCTGATGTAAAAGATAGGTCACATATTGAGGGGGAACTCAATATGCATAGGTCAGGTTGAAATATCAGATGACCCAGATAAGGTCACATGATCAGATGACTAAGCACAAATCAGAAGACAAGAAGTTAGAAAATCAGGTGAAGACAAGAAGACACTGAAGACTCAGATGAACCTGAAGACTCAGATAGACACTGAAGACTCAGATGAACCTGAAGACTCAGATAAACCTGAAGACTCAGCAACAAAACTGAAGGCTCAGTATGACTGAATACACTGAGGCTCAGAGACACCTGAAGATCAAAAGACCTGAAGACCTACATTCAGTAGAGTCTGCATATTGAGCTAAGACAATGTGCATTTGAAGACTCAAACAAGGTAGACTGATCAGTTACCAGATCAAGTCAGCTCACACCTGGTGACAATCAAAAGATACACCAGACAAGACAAATCTTCTACAAAAGAAATATCATCGTCTAACGGGCAAATTTCTAAAGTGCCGCCTCGCGAAGCCAAGGAGAAAGCGACACGTGCACAAAAAGAGCTGATAATACGGGATACGATGTTGCAGATAAAAACGGCGCTAATCATGCCTACGGCCACGCCGATAATCGGAGCACGTCACAATCATATCCTCAAATTTTACCTAATATGGCGAAATTCAAATTGCTCTCCAACGGCTCTTTGATTTCGAGGTCTATAAAATGGGATCGATCTTTACTTTGAAAAGTAGAGTCCAACAAGCAGAGACCAACGAAAGAACCAATGAGTGAGAACAAGCAAAAGAAGCTAAAGCTACAGCAAAATCTCCTCTCAAAGAACACTACATTTGAAGATTATTCTTAGAGTGTTCATCCCATAGGTCTTAGCAAGAAATCCTATCCACTAGCATTTTGGCTACCTAAAGCACCAGGATAGATTTCCAGTTAGAACCCTCAAACATTCTTTACCCAAACGCAAGTTAGGTCAAGTCTGTAGAGTGAGAACTCATTAAACATCTCGTTTATCCTCTTTGTAGGATATAAGTCCCGCTGGTTACGTTTGTAGAGTGGGAACTCGGTAAACATCTCGGCCATCCTGAAAAGGATATAAGTCCTGTAGGTTAAGCTTGAGTGGGAACTAGGTAAACATCTCGGCCATCCTGAAAAGGATATAAGTCCCGCAGGTTAAGTTTGTAAGAGTTAGAACTCGGTAAACATCTCGGCCATCCTGAAAAGGATATAAGTCCATTAGGTTAAAGTAGGTTAAGGTTCCCCTGTGTTAAGGGAAGAGTGGACGTAGGACGGGTTTCGTCTGAACCACTATAAAAAGTCTTGTGTGCATTTACTTACTTTCTTATTGCTTTACACAAGTCACACATGTGGGTTTAAACTGCATACATATTCTAAAGTTAAGCTCAGTCTGCACCAAGCAACTGATCTGATCAGATTGACACTTTAGTCAACTGGTTGAAAACTGACTTAAGAATCTGATTGATA
This sequence comes from Stenogyne calaminthoides, assembly GCA_037126765.1. NCBI lineage: Eukaryota > Viridiplantae > Streptophyta > Magnoliopsida > Lamiales > Lamiaceae > Stenogyne > Stenogyne calaminthoides. The sequence goes on from JBBCBC010000035.1 coordinate 3,035,072, forward strand.
AAACTGGTTTTTCACACGGGTAAAAACAAGCTTCCACACCATTCAGTTAAACTGACAGATATCAAACTGATCTGCCCTCAGGCACTCAGTAAGATTGAACATCAGTCTAAACTGATACACTAGCACTCTGATCGGGCAATCTACAGTTCACACCTGATCCGCACAAAAAGTTTTTGAAGTCTATTCACCCCTCCCTTCTAGACTTCCACCCTCACAAAACCCGTTCGGGACCTACAAATGTCAAGCTGATCAGATCAGTTACTTTATGCAGACTGATCCTAACTCAGAATATGTATGCAATTTAGAGCCAAGTTGTGTGCAATAGTGTAAAGCAGTTAAGAGCAAGTAAATACACATAAGATTTTTATAGTGGTTCGGACAACCAGTCCTACGTCCACTCTTCCCTATCACAAGGGGCACCAACTTAACCAATTGGACTTAGTTTATTGTGTTAGTCCAACACAATACAACCAATAGATGTTTATAGAGTTCTCACTCAACCGATCCCAGAAATCAGAACTAGAAACCCTAGTCTGAAATCTTGCTAAACAAACTTAACCTAACTTTGAGTTTGGGTAAAGATTTGTTGTTTGTTCCAACTGAAATTCTATCCTAGTTTTAAGGTAGCCTTAAGCTAGAGGATAAGAATTCTGTGCTAAGAACTAATGGGATGAACACTTATAAAAACTAAACTTGAATTTGTGTTCTTCGTGAGGAAATCTTGATATAGCTTGAGCTTGATGATAATTTCCGTCTTCACTCTGAAGAGTAATCCCATATTTATAGACCTCGAAATCAAAGAGCCGTTGGAGAGCAATTTGAATTTTAGCCTATTTTTGGTAGGTTGCAGGATTAATTTGACGTGCTTTAGGAACGACATGGCCTAAAGCGTGTATATTTGTCCTTTCTAGCCGTTTGACTTATGCAGCACCGAATCCCGCATTGTCAGCTTCGTACGTACGTGTCTCGTTCTCATTGGTTAACAAGTACACTGATTCAATGTTTGTTCTACCAACTAAAGTTGACATTCTTCTTGTCTGATAGTACGTATGATCTGGTGTAACATCAGTTGACACCTGGTGTGAGCTTACCTGATCAGATAAAACTAATCAGTCTACCTGATATAGTCTTCTGGTGCTTGTCTTAGCTCAACTAGCAGACTCGACTGATGTAGGTCTTCTGGTCTTCTGGTCTTGATCTTCTGGTAGTCTTCTGATCTTCAGGTCTTCTGAACTTGAGCTTCATGTCTTCACCTGATCATCTGACTAACTGACTTGACTTGTCTTCTGACCTTATCTGGTCTTCTGACTTAACTAGTCTTCCGACCTTATCTGGTTTTCTGACTTGAACTATACATATTGAGTTCTTCCTTAATATGTGACATATCTTATACATCAGCTGTCTATACATTTCAGTTAGTCATCATATCCTGATTCTAAGTCATCAGTCAGCTAACAGGTCTGACTGGTCCTATTACAACTGTTTTGGAACTTCCATCAAAAGTTAATACAGATTTCCCAACAATTTTCCCCTTTTTGATGGAACCAAAACACTTAATCAGAAAAATAGATAACCATGGGAAAAATAAAGATATAAACAGCAGAAATCAGAAGACAGTGAGATGTTGTCTTAAGATCAGAAAGGTAACTTGTTTTATATATAAGAGTTGAAGATTACAAGTACAAGAATTACCTATCATCTGATCTAAAGAAAAGACATCTTCTGATTTCTTCAAAATGAGAATCTCTGAAGATCTGCTGGAATATTGAAAATCTTGTACATTCTCTGCAGCAAGGCCTCCAGTCTTTCTCTCTCAAATATATCTCCTTTCATAGCAAAATCCTACTGGGTCAGGAGAGTTATCTGCCCTGAGTGGTGGGGTCATTGTCTGAAATTTGGGTGCAGAAGGGATTAAGGACATGATTTTTCCTCCATGCATCACCACCTTGTAGAAATTTGGGTATTTGATCTCCAGCCAATTTAGAAATTCAGCATCGAACGCTCCTTGATCGGTATTTTCTGGTATCTTCTGAATAATATGCATCGCTCAGCCAGTCGACTTTAATCCTTGTCCATTCAGGAAGCAAGTCTTGTCGGGCCACCAGAATACCTTCAACCTCCTCAGGAAAGGCTCTCTCTTCCCAATCTATTTCTTCTGCTTCTGCTGCCTTCTTATTCTTTCTTTTGACATACATTCGGCTCAGACCGGCAGCTTCAACAAGCTTCTCCTTCTTAATAGCCGCTTCTATGACCCCACGCCTCATCTGTTGCTCTTCTCTATCTGCAGCTGACATCTGCGATTGAGACTGGGTCACTACAGGCTTCTTGATTTGCTTGGCCTTCTGCTTTTTTCATGCTTTCTCTTCTGGCCCAGCAGATTCTTCCTCTTCCTGCAACCTCTTCGCAAGGTCAAGACTTTTTGCCAAATCTTCTTGATCGAATCTCTTCTGAATAGATGATGAGAAATCTTCAATTCTGTCCACCCTTGTTATCAGATCACCAAGGGAGGATTTCTGTTCAGATATGGCCTTGTCTTTACACTGAATCAGCCTGCTGTGTTTTTCAACAGAATGTAACATCTCAGCAACCTCCGTATCAGGAGTCTCAGCAGCTGTTCTTGCAGGTTGTTGTTTTTCTGATCCACCCTCTTCTTTCCCCTTTTTGGTTTCAGCAAAAAGTTTTGACATCCTGATGTTCAGGGCATTAAACTCCCATAGCATCTCAGATCTTAGCTTGTCAACTGCAAGAGGGGTGATCTGAACAGTTGAGGCAGTTAGGGGAGGTCCCATTACCCGATTAAGAATGGTTTGCAGCGCCTTCTGAGCTTTACTGATGGAGCCCTCCAGTCTTCTCCATACAGCATCAAGACTTATATCCGTCTTCCCCAATGATGAGTAGATGCTCTACAAAAGGGTGCCAATGTCGGATAGAATGGAGACTCTTACTGACAGCTTATCAGATAATGGATCGATGTGGCTCATTACTGTTGTTGTAATCTGATCGTGCAACTGCAACAGTTTGTCGATCGTCAGCTTCCGTTCTATCTCCACCAAGGCATGTTCATCCTCTATGAATTTATCCATCAGGTTTCGAGTCAGCGTTTGAAATTGCTGATCGACAGATGCCTTAACCCCATCTTGTATGTTCTTTGTAATCAGCTCCAGGGTTTTGGTAGATATAGTAACAGCCTAACCAGATGTTGAAGCCTCGCCAATCAGGGTCTCATATGAAGCACCCTTAACTGGTTCATTGGCAGGTTGCTCATACTCAGTGTAAGTATCAGCAACAACTTCCTCTTCTTCCTCAGAAATGCCCAGCTTCTGGTGCACCAGCCATCTGATATCAACATCTGTAGCAAGATCGGCTGCGCTGGATACACCGGCATTCTGCGTTGCCCTCTTCTCCAAATCCACAAAGTAATCAGGCTCCAAAGCATTCATCAGAATGAGGAAATCTTCAATATCTTTGAGCCTGATATCTCTCCAAAAGACAATCTCCTCAATTTGTTTTCTGATCCCATGATGATTGATGAGATCAGGGAAGTGCTGGTCCAGAAATGCATTTACTTGGCGCCGCAGAAAATAGATGGTGGAATCTTCTTGTTCAAGCGAGCCAAGAATTATTCTTGTGTTGAAGGGGTTGTGGGAGATGGATACAAATAGATCTTCACCAGTAACATCTAGTGAGTGCTCCAATTGAGCGAGTTCGGGGACGGTGATGGTGTTTGTTTTCTGGGTGAGGGGGTAAGGGAAGGAGAAAGGGTAAATGGTGATTTGGGAGAAGGTTCAGGTGATGGTGATATGTGGGTTATGGGTGAAGGTGTTTTGGAAAGAGGTGTGGGTGTAGGTCCCGAACGGGTTTTGTGAGGGTGGAAGTCTAGAGGGGAGGGGTGAATAGACTTCCAAAACTTTTTGTGCGGATTAGGTGTGAACTGCAGATTACCCGATCAGAGTGCTAGTGTATCAGTTTAGACTGATGTTCAATCTCACTGAGTGCCTGAGGGCAGATCAGTTTGATATCTGTCAGTTTAACTGAATGGTGCGGAAGCTTGTTTTTACCCGTGTGAAAAACCAGTTTTATCAATCAGATTCTTAAGTCAGTTTTCAACCAGTTGACTAAGGTGTCAATCTGATCAGATCAGTTGCTTGGTGCAGACTGAGCTTAACTTAGAATATGTATGCTGTTTAAACTCAGTTGTGTGATTTGTGTAAAGCAATAAGAAATCAAGTAAATGCACACAAGACTTTTTATAGTGGTTCAGACAAAACCCGTCCTACGTCCACTTTTCCCTTAACACAGGGGAACCTTAACCTACTTTAACCTGCGGGACTTATATCCTTTTCAGGATGGCCGAGATGTTTACCGAGTTCTCACTCTTACAAACTTAACCTGCGGGACTTATATCCTTTTCAGGATGGCCGAGATGTTTACCGAGTTCCCACTCAAGCTTAGCCTACGGGACATATATCCTTTTCAGGATGGCCGAGATGTTTACCGAGTTCCCACTCTAGCTTAACCTACGGGACTTATATCCTTTTTAGGATGGTCGAGATGTTTACCGAGTTCCCAATCTACAAACGTAACCAGCGGGACTTATATCCTACAAAGACGATAGCCGAGATGTTTAATGAGTTCTCACTCTACAGACTTGACCTAACTTGAGTTTGGGTAAAGAATGTTTGAGGGTTCCAACTGGAAATCTATCCTGGTGCTTTAGGTAGCCAAAATGCTAGTGGATAGGATTTCTTGCTAAGAACTAATGGGATGAACACTCTAAGAATAATCTTCAAATGTAGTGTTCTTTGATCGGAGAATTTGATGTAGCTTTAGCTTCTTTTGCTTGTTCTCACTCATTGGTTCTTTTCGTTAGTCTCTCTTCTCTTCAAAGTGAAGATTGATCCCATTTTATAGACCTCGAAATCAAAGATCCGTTGGAGAGCAATTTGAATTTCGGGCTATATTAGGTAGGCTGTAGGATATGATTGTGACGTGCTCCGATTATCGGCATGTCCGTAGGCATCATTAGCGTTGTTTTTGTCCGCAGCGTCGTGTCCCGTATTGTCAGCTCTTTTTGTGCACGTGTTGCTTTCTCTTAACCCATGAGGCAAGACTTCGAAATTTGTCCGTTAGACAATTGATATTCCTTTTGTAGAAGATTCATCTTGTCTGGTGTATCTTTTTGATTGTCACCAGGTGTGAGCTGACTTGATCAGGTAACTGATCAGTCTACCTTGTTTGAGTCTTCAGATGCACGTTGTCTTAGCTCAATATGCGAGACTCATTTGAATGTAGGTCTTGTGTCTTTTGATCTTGGTGTCTCGAGCCACAGTGTATTCAAATCATCTTGAGTCTTGAGTTTTTCTTGAGTCTTGACCTTATCGAGTCTTGAGTTCATCGAGTCTTGAGTTTATCGAGTCTTGAGTTCATCCGAGTCTTCGAGCTCATCCGAGTCTTGATGTCTTCTTGTCTTCACCTGATCTTCTGACTTCTTGTCTTTCTGATATGTGCTTAGTCTTCTGATCATCTGACCTTATCTGGGTCATCTGATACTTCGACCTGACCTATACATATTGAGTTCCCCCTCAATATGTGACCTATCTTTACATCACTATCTATACATTTAAATTTGGTCATCTTAATCGATTCTAAGTCATCGATCAATACTAACAGTCCGACTAGTCCTATTACAACCTGTTTTGGAACTTCCATCAAAACTAAATTACAGATTTCCCAACAGTGGGTGAACTGGGGAAGAAAGTGGCTTCACGACCCTTGAATAGAGAACTCAGATGAGCTAAGTCAGATGGTTCAGACTCAGTCTGAGCCTCCTCAGCTTGTACACCGGTCTCTCTGGCCTCCACCTGACCTGGTTCTTCCACCAGCACCATTTCCTATCCTGCTGGCAGATCTCTTTCAGATCCTATGATCTCAACATCGTTGTCCTCATCCAAGACCCTCAGAAGGCATTCCAGCCTTCTTTGGCGATTGATGATGTGAGTTTCTTCCGACAACCCGCTGCGTCGGAAGTCTTACTCACAACTTGTTTCCTCTTTGCAGCTCTAGCCTTCGGTTGGGCTCTTGCCTCCGTCTGCACAGATGATGTGGCCTTAGTCTTTGGCACATACGGAGCAAGGTCATCATCTGATTGTCCTGGCAATTCCTCGTCCTTAAGCAAAATTGCCTTGAACTTTTACATGTAAGGTTTCCTCCCAATATCGACCAGGGATAGTTGGGCATCTTATCAGCAAGGATGATGCTGACTTTCTGAATGTTGCATATGTTTTTGGTCAGCACCACCCGGTTCTGCTCATTCACAGCAAACTTTGCAGATTCTTGCAGCAGTCCATTTTTTAACAACCCCATCCAATTCATGTCTGGGGCCTTCTCGATGATAGCAGTCATGACATGCTGCTTCTGTTGGGTTAATGCATCTGGACTGAAGGCAATCCCCAAAATGACCTTGAAACAATCTCGAACAAGAGTCGGTATTTCCTTCTGAGGTAGGGAACCTTGACATTGGTGATATTTGTGATGTTCCCTGGTCTCAGGAGCACTTTCTGTAAATACTCCTTATCGGACATCCCGACATTGAATTCGTCAGTGTAGTTTCTGCCCATTGGGAGTCAAAAAATCCTCTGCAAGTCTGCATTTGTGACATCAATCCTGTTGCCACCAACGAAGGAATATAGTTCCTTGTTGTCCGTCTCTTGTAATTTTCGCAAAAACTCCAGGGATTCGATTATAGATACACTGTCTAAGTGCCTATAGCAAAACTGTTCTAGTCCACAAGCTCTCAAACACTCCATTATCTCCATGGATTCCGGATAGCGAGTGATGTGGAAGAAGACATATTTTTCATCGATGACGTGCTTAATCATGGAGGAGTAATCACAGGATTGTGTAGATGCTATTATCTGAAAACATATCACCATATAAACATTTATCAGTGATTTATCATAAGTATAGACATACACACAATAGAACGAATACCATATATATCACAAAACTTGTAACCCTAACACATAGTACATATGAAATACCAAATATTAAACACTGCAAATTACCAAAGAAGCGATTTGAGTGATTTTGAAGAAGATAAGGAATCGCTTGAGTAATTTGAAAGAGTTGATTATTTTCTAGAAAATGAATGCGTGTTTGAATGTAGAGGAGATGAAAAGGTTCCAGAAATGGTATTTTAGGGCTTATAAGTGAGAGGGAAAATAAAATTTTGCACGAAATTTTGAAATACTCGAGTGTCCTTGATTTAATCGGACGATCAAGATTGAGTGGTTGAAAAGTAATTAAAACGTGCGGTCAGGTGAACGCACTGTCGAGGTGCGACAAAAATAAATAATAATAACCCGGACTATCCTACTAACTTGTAGAAGTGATAAATACGGGATCGATCCATAGGGAGCACAGATTATTGCAATTATGTCAATTGATGAATTAATGAGATAACACACCGGGGGGGTTTGGATTTTTATAACGAAGAGAAAAATAAAATAGCGAACTAATTAAATAAGATGAAACAATTAAAAATAATAGCACTAAAGATTTAATGGATGAAATCAATGAGAAATAAATACCCCAACTCACGGTTCATTCATCCTCCATGTTAACACGACTACTTTAACCTCAACGTTTACTTTATTCGGTTTCAAGATTAATGCCCCTCAGGAATCAAAACGCTTCGATTTCCCGGTCCTATCCCTTAAGTTTATTTAATTAAAAAGAAGCCCCTTCAAGAAAATCTTTTTAACTAAGCAGTCTAGGTTAGCTCGTAGATTTAACCCAGTTAAAAGCATTAAATCCTAGGATAGAGAGCAAACAAATTCTCAAGTACACTTAGCACGACCCGTAAGAACCTGATTTAATTCACCCTAGTGAATCCAGTAGTTGTTACCAAGAGTCTCCACATATAAGAATTACACGGATTACATGCTTAGACTTAACAGACATATTTAAACAATTAACCTAGATGACCAGTCTAAACCAATTAATTTAAACACGCAAGAAATTAAAACAGATAAATTAAACAATCCCAAAAATAAATATCGTAAATGTTTCGAATTAAATAATCACATTAAAACATGGGTTTAGAAATTCCCGCAGTTGGGATAAAAGAGTTTAGCCTCTAATAAACATAATTAAACGTGCGCAAGTTTTTAATTCAGCAAAAACAATAAAAGATAAACACAAACTTAAGTAGTCTTCTTCCTCTAATTATGCGTCTTATGCCCTCTTCCAGTGGTCAGCCGCTGCTTTCTTTTCTCCAATATGAATGTGTATCCCTTAATTAAGTGCCTCCAATATATATATATATATATCCTGGACGTGGCCCACTTTCTCCTCTTAATCCAATCGACTCAATTAACCATATATTTCCTCCAAAATTATCCATTCAGATCTTCCCAAAAATATATCTTGACCAAATCTCTTCCAAATCAACTTCCTTGGAGCAAATCTTTCCCATATCAACCGGTTACATGCTGGACTCTTTCTGGACCATGGGTCTGCACTGGGTCGGCCAGTGTGGGCTTTTATCACACAATTGGCCCAATAATTTTCCGCCAAAAATCACTTAAAGACACTTAAAAACACACAAAATGATCAAGTGCGGAATTGTTAGATCAAATCACACATAAGTAATCTAACATGTCATTCTAACACAAACGAGCCCAATAAATTGTGCTCTATCATATTAAAAATATGCACATTTTGCTACCTATCAAATACCCCCACACTTGAACTTTTGCTTGTCCTCAAGTAAAAACACATCAACCGAGCAATAATGGAGAAGCCGAGAATTTCGCTCAGGTCCTCTCAACACACAAGACATGATACTCAAGCAAAGTGCTAACTCACAGAACTCCGGACTAAGACTATCACAATTAGAAATCATGAATTTCCGAAGGTTTTCACTCAAGTCCCAGAATTATCTACGATAGGTCCTCAATTCATTGATTCATTCAGCCCCTCGCCATACTTTGATCCCCTCATTATACACTCCATCTAACTTAGGTAGTTTCGACAAACTCTACAACCTAGTGTACCCCCTATCCCCTTAATTTCTCAAGGTCTGCAGCACCACTCTACTTTTCGGGTTTTAACTCTAATTGTTTCCGACTACGAACGTTCGAACCCCCTAAAGTAGGCAGCTGTCTCAGCACCCATTTTTTTTCTTTTTATTTTATTTTTTCTAAACGCAAGACCGCAGCTTCACTCCATCGTTAGGTTTTAGCTCGCAAAAAAGTTTTTTTTTTTTCAGAAACGAGCCCCTAAAAATGAGCAGATGTACCGGCCTATTATTTTTCACACAAATTTTCAACTACTCCATTTCTCCATACCACAAAAAAAAATGTTCCAACCTTAGGGGGTACACTATGCATGCATCATTCATCAAACCACCTAATTAGACTACTTCAAATACAAGGGGTCATAGCACAACTCAGCACTCCACTCATCAACTCACCAATTACTATCATAGACTCAAATGGATTCCCTCATGAAATCTTCAACTATTCACAACCTGCACATGTATTAGTCAAAGCCAATTTTTAACTGAGGCTCCACAAACTACCACAACGCAATCCTATCACGTTTATAAACAACTAACACTTGACTCATCATCGCTACTCAACATCTCCATTACCAACTCAATCATGCACACTTAACATACCACAACAGCAAGCCCACCACACCATACTACTTATCAGCAAGAAAAACAGCAAAAACAGCACAAAAACAGCCACAAAAATCAGCCACATATTTACAAAACACAACACAACTCATATTCCGATTCCCCCAACACTTAGACCAATGCTTGTCCCCAATCAAAATAAACAAAACAACAACAAAGGGGAAATGCAAGACAAGAGAAGAAGGGACCTGATCAGTGGCTAGGGTCAGCCATATCATTGTCACTCGATTCGCGTTCATAGTCATCAATTCGGGCTCGGAGGTGCGGACTTGAGCGCGGCAGACGGCTGGAAACAGGGAAGGAGGATGGACTGGTGTGGTAAGCAGGGGAGGCAGTGAGTATGGCGGCAGAGATGGGTGTTTGCACAGGGGTGAACGAATGGGAGAGAAGGGTGTAGGGATTTTGACTGCCCTGACCGAGTGTAAAAAAATAAGTGGACCTCTGAATTTTACCACATAAACAAACTTGGGCTGCTGCATATATCCAATAAAACAACTTTGGGCCCATTTTAATCCAATTTCTTCCACAGCCCAATTCGACTCCCCTGTTTAAAAAAAATGACCTGGCCCATACTCCATTTAATTCAATCTGCAGCAAAAGACTCAAACAAGGAAGGGTGAACAAATACACCAGAAATAAAAAAACAGAAAGAAAAAATAAAATAAAAACAGAAAAACGGAAAAATAAAATACGGGTTACCTCCCGCACAACGTTGTTGTTTAACGTCGTTAGCTCGATGGATGTTTCTCTCAAACAGCTGGTGGGTCTCTCACGACCTCACACTCCACATTATCTTGCTGGAATCCTCGAAATAGTGCTTGAGTTGATGCCCGTTCACCTTAAACGTCATACCCATCTCAAAACTTTGAATCACTATAGCTCCATGTGGGAATATATCGGTAACCAAAAATGGGCCTATCCAACGAGATCGCAATTTACCAGGAAATAATTTAAGTCAAGAGTGATAAAATAGGACTTTATCCCCAACATTATGAAAGATCCTCGTCTTCTCCTTGTAAATTAGCGCATTCTCATACGCGTCGAGGCGTATCTCCTCAAGCTCTTGTAACTGTAGCTTCCTTTGCACTTCGGCCTCATCGAAATTCCAATTGCACTTCTTGATCGCCCAATACGCACGGTGTTGTATCTCAACTGGGAGGTGGCACGCCTTACCATAGACCAGACGATATGGGGACATACCAATTGGCATTTTGTAAGTCGTTTGATATGTCCACAGAGCATCGTCCAACCTAACACTCCAATCCTTGCGATTCGGCTGCACCGTCTTTTCCAGAATTGACTTTATCTCGCAGTTGGACGTCTTGGCTTGCCCGTTCGTCTGTGGGTGATAAGTTGTAGACAACTTATGCATCACTCCATATTTTCTAAGCAGGGCCTCGATTGTCCGATTGCAAAAGTGTGTGCCTCGGTCGCTAATAATGGCTTTTGGAATCCCAAACCTGGCAAATATGTTAGACTTTACAAATCCTGCAACCACCTTGGAATCATTAGTTCGGGTGGCCATTTCTTCCACCCATTTCGACACATAATCAACACCAAGTAGGATATACATATGACCATAAGAAGAAGGAAAAGGTCCCATGAAATTCATGCCCCGAATATCAAAAATTTCACAGCTCATAATAGGGTTTTGGGGCATTTCATTATGTCGAAAAAGGTTACCTGTTCTTTGGCATCTGTCACAAGACTTACAGAAAAGGTGGGAATCCCGAAACAGTGTTGGCCAATAGAAGCCACTCTCCAACACCTTATGAGTTGTGTGTTTCGAACCAAAGTGACCTCCACAGGCGTAGGAGTGGCAAAACGACAAGATTGAGTTGAATTCCGTATCCGGAACACATCGCCTAATCACACGATCGGGGCAGTGCTTCCATAGATACGGGTCATCCCAAACATAGTGTTTTGCATCACTCTTCAGCTTGTCTCTTCGTGCCTTAGTCAGACCTGCAGGAAAAACCTTAGCAACAATGTAATTAGCTATATCCACATACCATGGGGGGTTTTCTACAGGATTCGACACGGGGTCACCCAGTGTGCCAGAATTCGCCAGATCTGACACTGTGCCACCCAGTGTCACAGCTTGTGCTTCCTCTTTCGATACTTCCAGAAGCTGGTCATCTGGAAAACTTTCCAACAAGGGCAGCTTCTCCTCGTCTCTCATCAGTCTGCTGAGGTGATCAGCCACCACATTCTCAGCGCCTTTCTTGTCTCTGATCTCCAAATTGATTGAACTCTTGGAGTAGTATAATCCATCGAATCAACCGGGGCTTTGCTTCCTTCTTGCCAAGTAAGTAACGAAGAGCTGCATGGTCTGAGAACACGATGATCTTGGACCCAAGCAAGTATGAGCGAAATTTCTCTAAGGCAAAAACGATAGCAAGGAGCTCCTTTTCGGTGGTAGAGTAATTTGCTTGTGTTGAATTCAAGGTTCTCGAGGCATAATAGATCACATGTGCAGCTCTCCCGACTCGTTGCCCCGAAACAGCCCCAACTGCATAATCGCTGGCATCACACATTATCTCAAAAGGTAACTCCCAGTTTGGTGGTTGGATGATGGGTGGGGTGGTCAGCAACTCTTTCAACTTATCGAATGCCACTTTGCACTTTTCATCGAAGTCGAACGTCTTCTCTTTCTGCAGTAGTGTACACATCGGGGATGCTATCTTGGAAAAATCCTTAATAAATCTCCTGTAAAAACATGCATGACCAAGAAAAGAGCGAACTTCCTGTACACTTACGGGGTAAGGCAAAGCAGAAATCAATTCAATCTTAGATTTATCGACCTCTATACCCCTTAATGAAACAACATGACCCAAAACTATACCCTCTTCTACCATAAAATGGCATTTTTCCCAATTCAAAACAAGGTTAGTTTCAATGCATCTTTTTAAAATGAGAACCAGATTTTCAAGACCAAGATCAAATGAGTCCCCATAAATACTGAAATCATCCATAAAGACCTCGATAATATTGCCAACATACTCAGAAAAGATGCTTACCATACACAGTTGAAAGGTCGCAGGTGCATTGCAAAGGCCGAAGGGCATCCTCCTGTAGGAGAACGTGCCGAACGGGCAAGTGAATGTGGTCTTCTCATGATCCTCCGGAGCAATGGCAATCCAAAAGTACCCCGAGAATCCATCCAAGAAACAATAAAACCTGTGGCCGGCTAGTCTCTCGAGCATCTGATCAATGAATGGGAGAGGGAAGTGGTCCTTCCGAGTCATCGTATTCAGCTTACGATAATCAATGCAGACTCTCCATCCGGTTTAGACTTTTGTGGGCACCAACTCTCCTGCTTGATTCTCGACCACGGTAACTCCTGATTTCTTGGGAACCACTTGAGTGGGGATAACCCACTTGCTGTCCGAAATGGGATAGATCATCCCTACTCCAAGGGCTTTGATGACCTCCTTCTTCACAACTTCCATCATTGTAGGATTCAATCGTCTTTGAAGCTCTCGTGAGGGCTTGAAACTTTCTTCCATGTGAATCTAATGCTTACATAGAGAGGGGTTGATTCCCTTCAAATCGGTTATCGTCCATCCTATGGACTCCTTATGAACCTTCAAAGCCTCGATCAAGGCAACTTCTTGTTCTTGAGTCAACTTGGAAGAGATGATTACCGGGAGGGTTCGATCATCTCCAAAGTATACATACTTGAGGTGAGTAGGAAGTGGCTTGAGTTTGAGTTTCGGTGCCCGTATGACAGAAGGTAGAATTTTATGAGTAACCTCAGGCAACTTAATGAATTTTACCTCATGCAGCTGATGGTTTATTCCTGAGTCGAAGTGGGCGGTCTCGTTTACTTGCTTGAGCTCATCACATCCGACCTCGATTCCTCTCATGAGAGTGTTATCAAGCTCGTTCCTGTAACTAGATTCAAAAAGCTCAACAACCAAAGGGTCAATCACATCAATTGAATAAACCGAAGAAACATCATCAGGGTGCCTCATAGCATCAAAGATATTAAAGTGGATTATTTTTCCATCGAATTCCATAGTGAGAGTTTCTTCGGATACATTTATCTTTATTTGGGCGGTGTTCAAGAACGGCCTCCCTAACAAGATAGGTACAGTAACCGAAGTATTCCCATCTATATCTAGCACATAAAAATCAGCAGGAAAAATAAGATCACCAACTTGCACTAAAACATCCTCAAGCACACCATCGGGGTGTGCACTACTACGATCAGCCAACAATATTTCAATATTCGTTTCTTTCAATGGCCCAATATTCAAAGCAGCAAAAACAGCACGAGGAATAACATTAATGGAGGCTCCTAGATCTAGCAAAGCTTGAGCAATCTTAACATTTCCGATCTTACAAGGGATAGTGAATTTACCTGGGTCCTTAAGCTTCTCCTGAAGCCTCTTTTGGAACAGGGCTGAAACGTTTTCCCCCATCACTACTTTCTCATTTCCCTTCAGTTTGTGCTTATTGATGCAAAGCTCCTTAAGAAATTTAGCGTATCTCGGAATCTGAGCTATTGCATCAAGCAATGGGATGTTGATTTCCACTTTCCTGAAGATGTCAAGCACCTGTTTCTCCTTGTCTGCCTTCAATGCTCGCTCAACCATGGAAGGAAAAGGCAAAATAGGAGTATGATCGGGTTTAGAAATTGAATCACTAACCTTTTTATCACCAATTTTCAGATTTTGTTCCACACTGGGTGACCTAGTATCCTTCTGCCCAGAACTCTGCTTCACACTGAGTATCCCAGTGTCGTTTTGTCCAGACTATTTTTCTTCCGTTTCTTCGGCCAGAGTTAGTGAATCAGGCTTCTTAACTTCCTCCAGTTGCTTTCCACTCCTCAACATGACAGTGTTCACGTTTTACGGATTAACCTCGGGCTGGGATGGTAGTTTTCCACTATTTTGAGCTTCCAAACGACTGACAGCACTAGCAAGTTGACTCATTTGCACTTCCAAATTCTTGACAGTGGAAGAGGTGTTCTGTTGGAGTTGAGTCATGCTCTACTGCATCATTTGCTGGAACTGCAAGGACTGAGTAGTGAGAAGTTTTATCAACTCCTCTGTGGATTGCCTGGAACTTTCCATTGGTGCCTTGACTTGATATTGGCCCATTTGCTGTTGTGGCCAATTGTTTTCCACTGCTGGAGGGTTCTGCTGATTCCCGTACCTAAGATTCAGATGCTCTCTCCAGCCCGGGTTGTACGTATTCGAAAAAGGGTCAAACTTTCGCCCTTGGAAATTTCCAATGACATTGGCTTACGCCTCGATCGGTTCCGTACACTGGGCTGGAACTCCACCTGTAGCAAGTTGTCTCACAAAAGCAGTTAGTTCAGTTAATTGATCCTTGACGGAGGGGTCACTTACTGTTTGTACCAGGGTTGCAGGTGCACCCCTTTGGTTGAACTGCTGAGTGTTTGCTGCCATGTTCGAAATGAGCTCTCGGGCTTGTGTCACAGTAAGATCAGGGAGAGCTCCTCCACTTGCAGCATCAACCAAACTTCTATCGTTAAGAGTCAACCCTTCATAAAAGTATTGGATCAGAAGCTGTTCGGAAATCTGATGTTCTGGACAACTTGCTACCAGTTGTTTGAAACGCTCCTAATACTCGTAAAGAGTCTCCCATGTGATCTGCCTGACACCACATATGTCTTTTCAAAAACTCGCCACACGAGAAGCTGGGAAGTACTTCTGTAAGAACAATCTCTCCATGTCAACCCAGGTCTTGACACTTGCATATGGAGGGTAGTAGAGCCACTCTTTTGCTGAATCCTTCAAAGCGAATGGGAACGCCTTCAGCTTTACCGTCTCTTCCATCACATCTTTCGGTCGCATGTGAGAGCAAAACACATGGAATTCCCTTACAAATTTGTGTGGATCCTCACCTGCATTACCATGAAAAGCAGGCAACAAGTGAATTAAACCAGACTTAAATTCGAAATCGGTACCCTCAGTAGGATAAACGATGCACAGCGGCTGCTGCGAGAGCTGCGGGCTTGCCAACTGCTTCAACGTCTGCTCAGCCATATCTTCCTCCTCGGAATCAGACTCGCTGTACTCACTTTCAACTGGAAAAGGAAACGATTCGAATAATCTCCTCGCTTCTTTAGCTTTCTTTCTCAAGTCTCGCTCTAAATTAGTAATCTCGGGGCAGAATAAAAAACTCTTGCTACCCTTCGATCGTGTGAACATAAACTGGAGGAAATCCTAAGGAGAAGACAGAAAAGGGGGAGTGAAGCTTAGTAAGAGAAACGAAAAAGAAAAATAACACGAGGCAGAATTGCAAAGAAAAAATTTTTGGAAATGACCTTTCGGGTCACCCGGGGCCATGGGCTCTGTAGAATTTCTTGCAACTTACGAAAACGAGTTGGAATTTTTCGTGACCAGAAAATACCAACTAAAACACAATAAAATTCAGAAATATAACAGAAAATAAAATCTCAAAAATATCTAACAACGGGCACAAAAACAATTTTGTGTGGATCCATGTGAGAGCAAATCACATGGAATTCCCTTACAAATTTGTGTGGATCCTCACCTGCATTACCATGAAAAGCAGGCAACAAGTGAATTAAACCAGACTTAAATTCGAAATCGGTACCCTCAGTAGGATAAACGATGCACAGCGGCTGCTGCGAGAGCTGCGGGCTTGCCAATTGCTTCAACGTCTGCTCAGCCATATCTTCCCCCTCGGAATCAGACTCGCTGTACTCACTTTCAACTGGAAAAGGAAACGATTCGAATAATCTCCTCGCTTCTTTAGCTTGCTTTCTTAAGTCTCGCTCTAAATTAGTAATCTCGGGGCAGAATAAAAAACCCTTGCTACCCTTCGATCGTGTGAACATAAACTAGAGGAAATCCTGTGGAGAAGACAGAAAAGGGGGAGTGAAGCTTAGTAAGAGAAACGAAAAAGAAAAATAACACGAGGCGTACCAAAAAGAAAAAATTGTGAAAGCAAATGACATCGGGTCACCCGGCCAAAGGGTCTGTAGAATTTCTTGCAACTTATTTAAAACGAGTTGGAATTTTTTCGTGACCGTAAAATACCAACGAAAAACACAATAAAATTCTTAAATATAATGTAAAAATAAAATCTCAAAAATATCTAACAACGGGCACAAAAACAATTTCACCGTCTCTCCGAACAACGGGTATAAAATTTGACCAAGATTTGCCGAGGTGCGACAAAAATAAATAATAATAACCCGAACTATCCTACTAACTTGTAGAAGCGATAAATACGGGATCGATCCACAGGGAGCACAGATTATTGCAATTATGTCAATTGATGAATTAATGAGATAACACACAGGGGGGGTTGGTTTGGATTTTTATAACGAAGAGAAAAATAAAATAGCGAACTAATTAAATAAGATGAAACAATTAAAAATAATAGCACTAAAGATTTAATGGATGAAATCAATGAGAAATAAATACCCCAACTCACGGTTCATTCATCCCCCATGTTAACACGACTACTTTAACCTCAACGTTTACTTTATTCAGTTTCAAGATTAATGCCCCTCAGAATCAAAACGCCCGATTTTCGGCCCTATCCCTTAAGTTTATTTAATTGAAAAGAAGCCCCTTCAAGAAAACATTTTTAACTAAGCAGTCGAGGTTAGCCCGTAGATTTAACCCAATTAAAAGCATTAAATCCTAGGATAGAGAGCAAACAAATTCCTAAGTACACTTAGTGCGACCCGTAAGAACCTGATTTAATTCACCCTAGTGAATCCACTAGTTGTTACCAAGAGTCTCCACATATAACAATTACACGGATTACATGCTTAGACTTAACAGGCATATTTAAACAATTAACCTAGATGACCAGTTTAAACCAATTAATTTAAACACGCAAGAAATTAAAACAGATAAATTAAACAATCCAAAAAACGAATATCATAAACGTCTCAAATTAAATAATCACATTAAAACATGGGTTCAGAAATTCCCGTAGTTGAGATAAAAGAGTTTAGCCTCTAATAAACATAATTAAACGTGCGCAAGTTTTTAATTTAGCAAAAGCAATAAAAGATAAACACAAACTTAAGTAGTCTTCTTTTTCTAATTATGCGTCTTCTGCCCTCTTCCAGTGGTCAGCCGCTGCTTTCTTTTCTCCAATATGAATGTGTATCCCTAAATTAAGTGCCTCCAATATATATATATATATATATATATATATATATATCCTGGACGTGGCCCACTTTCTCCTCTTTAATCCAATCGGCTCAATTAACCATATATCTCCTCCAAAATTATCCAATTAGATCTTTCCAAAAATATATCTTGACCAAATCTCTTTCAAATCAACTTTCTTGGAGAAAATCTTTCCCATATCAACCGGTTACACGCTGGACTCTTTCTGGACCATGGGTCTGCACTGGGTCGGCTAGTGTGGGCTTTTATCACACAATTGGCCCAATAATTCTTCCGCCAAAAATCACTTAAAGAAATTTAAAAACACACAAAACGATCAAGTGCAGAATTGTTCGATCAAATCACACATAAGTAATCTAACATGACATTCTAACACAAACGAGCCCAATAAATTGTACTCTATCATATTAAAAACATGCACATTTTGCTACCTATCATCAGGGATTAAAACCGGCAGACTTTTGGACTTAAAAGTTCGCAATAATGTCCCTTAGTATTTCCCAACAATGTCGCACTTATCTTATCAGATTTCTGCTGATCCAATCTGATCAAGTCTAGGCCTTGGGAAGTGTGCCCCCGCCAAAACCTCATCCTCGGGGAGGCGTACAGTCGCCTCGATTTCCTGAATCGGTGTGATGTGTGGCAGACCCGCAATGATGGCCTGGACACTTTGTGACGTCACACGCCGTGAACTAATCCAACCAGCAGTAGCGTATCACCTACGCGCTGCCCCTGCGATGCCAATTTCTTTGGGAGGGCCTCGAAAGTTCAAACTTTGCATTCTCACCCCCCGCTCTTCCTCTATAAATAGTACGGGGTTTTAGACATACAACCCATTATACTCTTTCCCCATACTTATCGTTCTCAAGCTTGCGCATGGGAAATTCAGGCGAGTCCTCAATTTCAAGGCGTCCTCTGGCAATAAGCTTCTTCTACTCTACAAAACTGGCCTCCGGTTCTCAGTCCATCCCTGTGCTTCCCCCGTTACAGATCTCGTCTTCATCGGAGGATGACCATACGGCCATTGTCAAGCTTCACTGCCACCCGGGTGGCGGATCTACCGCCGCCATCATGGAGGTACCCCTGGCAGTCTATGCCTTGGGCGCCGATCGGGATGATAGGGTTAACGACGATGAGCAACTTCTGACATGTAATATGGATTTAGTATTGTATATGCGAACTCGATCAAGCCAAAATGCCCTTCACAATCCCTTGCATCACATGTATGACACTCATGTTCATTTAAAGCAGGAAGTCTCATCGCACCATCTGACACTTCACGAGCTGTCAAAAACATCCTTTTCTGATCGTTTTGCAGCATCTTCCTCATATGAAACAATGAGATGAATTCCCTGGGAGCCATGACTCCAGCAATTCTGTAGTATAAATCAAGTTGCTAGCCTGCCTCCGGGCCTTATTGTAATGAAAATCGACCTCCGAGTCTATTGTAATGGGATTTTTCCCGACCTCCGGGTCTTTATCAATGAAATTCACTTTTAATTCCTTTGTTGTGTTGACTCGATTTCCTTATGCGATTTTTGCCTAGTCTTTGTCGTCTTAATATTTATGTGACTTGTTTATTGGACATTCGCTTAATCGTCTAACAAAGTCGAAACATCCAATCTGATCAGTTCCCCCTTCATCTGATATCTCCTTTTCTGATCAGTTTCTGACTGATTTTTCTGATCAGTTGAGGTACCTTACTCAACGGATTCTCCTGATCTGGTCAATCTCTTAACCAACTGGTCCTGGAGACCAGTCCACCAAACATTTCTGGTGCACTTTCTCCAAGTTCCAGAAGTCCTAGATCATTACAGAGTTCTCTGAATCTGACTTCAGCTAGTGGCTTGGTTAAGATATCAGCTCTTTGCTTGTCAGTATGGATCTTTTCCATTCTGATGTTCTTCTTTTCAATATGATCTCTTATAAAATGATGTCTGACATCCACATGCTTGCATCTTGTATGTAGAACAGGATTTTGAGTGATTGCAATAGCACTATTACTGTCACAGAATATAGGTACGTTCATAGCTATAATGTTGTAATCCCTCAGCTGCTGACTAAGCCAGAGTAGTTGGGAACAACAGCTTCCTGCAGCCATATATTCTGCTTCAGTAGTAGATGTGGCAACTGATGTCTGCTTCTTTGAAAATCAAGAGATCAGTTTACTACCTAAGAACTGGCATGTTCCTGAGGTTGATTTTCTGTCTATTCTGCAACCTCCATAATCAGAATCAGAATACCCACTAAATTCTAGATTATCATCTGATGGGTAGAATAAACCAAGGTTTACTGTCCCCTTCAGATACTTAAGAATCCGCTTAGCTGCTTCCAGGTGACTTTGCATTGGATTTGCCTGAAATCTGGCACACACACCTACTGCAAAAGTTATATCTTGTTTGCTGGCAGTCAGGTATAGTAGAGATCCAATGAGAGCCCTGTATTCTTTCTGATTAGTTTTCTAACCATTCTCATCTGGATCCATCTTGAATCCAGTCATCATAGGAATTTTGGCTTCCTTACTATTCTGAATTCCAAACATAGCCAACAGATTCCTGGTATACTTTTCCTGGCAGATGAATATCCCTTCTGTACTTTGCTTAACTTGAAGACCCAAAAAGTAATTCATCTGACCCATCATGGACATCTCGAACTTCCCTTGCATCAGTTTGCTAAATCTATCACATAGGTTCTTGTTGGGTGATCCGAAGATGATGTAGTCCACATAGATCTGAACCATCAGAATATCTTCACCATCTTCTATTCTGAATAAGGTTCTATCCACTATTCCTTTTGTGAATCCACTGTTTATCAAGAACTGAGATAGTGTATCATACCAGGCTCTAGGAGCTTGTTTCAGGCCATAGAGAGCTTTTCTTAAACGATACACCGGGTTGCCTTTTTCAAAGCCAGGAGGTTGTTCAACATAAACTTACTCAGCAAGTACCCAGTTTAAGAATGCAGTCTTTACGTCCATCTGATACACAATAAACCCTCTGTGGGCAGCATAAGCCAAAAATAGCCGAATGGCTTCCAGGCGAGCAACTGGTGCAAAGGTCTCATCATAATCAATTCCTTCTGATTGTGAATACCCCTTAGCAACAAGTCTTGCCTTATTTCTGGTTATGACATTATTCTCATCTCTCATGTTCTTGAATACCTACTTGGTTCCTATCACATCTTGATGAGTTGGTCTGTCCACCAGTTCCACACTTGATTCCTTTCAAACTGCTCTAATTCTTCTTGTATGGCAGGAATCCAGCTAGCATCTTGTAGAGCTTCTTCTATGGTGGTTGGTTCCTTCAAAGACAGATAACAACAATCCATGGCACTTTCACCAACCTGATGTCTAGTCTGGACTCGGGCATTCGGATTGCCAATTATTAGATCAGTTGGATGGTCAGATAACCACGTCCTTCTTTTCTGATGTATATCAGTTTGTATGTCATCATCCTCATCTGATATTGAGTCACTAGTAGTTGGGAGTGGTGCAATAATAGGATCCACTTGGGATGGACAAAGTCTCAGCTGATGTTGGAATCATCATATGCTGGTGTCTGCCCATAGGAACATCAGGTGTTCCCCCTGAACCAGATGGTTCAGTTGATATCTTTATCTCGGTTATATCGGCTTCTTCATTGTGAGGTTATGCGTACCTTTGGGTCGATTGACCTAGTGAATCAGTAAGATCAAGATTTGGGACATCTGTTTCATACGTGATCTGATCCCTTGTCTTTGATACTTAGTGATCCATTTTTGTGCATCGTAAGTAGCGGTTGATCTGTAATCGCTTTGTTGTTACGGCGATTTCTCTTGTTCGAAGATGTCTCATCAAAGACCACATGAGGTGTTTCTTCCACAACTAGGGTTCGCTGCTGTTGAACACCCGAAAGCCTTGCTTTGGTTGAGGAATATCCTAAGAAGATACCCTCATCGACTTGGCTTCAAAAGTTTTCAATTGGCTCTTCCCATTGTTGTGTATGAAACACTTGCACCTCGAAAACATGGAAGTAAGAAACACGAGGTTTTCTCGCCCTTCCACAATTCATAGGGTGTTTTGAAGTGAGCCTTAGTCGAGAGAACATCTGTTCTGAGTGTGGCATGCAAAGTGTTGATGGCTTACGCTTGTAAACGGTTTGGAGTGGCATGTTACAGCTAACATAGTACAAACAAGCTTCTTTGAGTGTTCTGTTTCTCCGTTCTGCTACTCCATTTTGTTGTGGTGTTCTTGCGCTGATGTTTCATGTTGTATTCCAAACTTAGTGCAAAAGTCAAGTAATAAAGGAGTTAAATTTGTACCTTTATCGGATCGATTTTCACAATCTGACACCCTTCTCATTCTGTAATTTCTTGAGCAGCTCGGGTATCTTTGTTGTTGTCTCATTCTTCTTATATAAGAATACAACCCAAGTAAACTTGGAATAATCATTCACGATCATCAGAGTGTATTTGCGTCCGCTGAGATTAAGTGGTGTAACAGGTCCAAATAAATCTATATGGAGCGATTAAAGAAGATCTCTTTGATCTTGGGTCTGGGATTCCCTTGAATGAGGTTTTTACCTGTTTTCCCTTCTGACATGCGACACATGTCTGATCCTTAGGAATACCTCATTCGGGAGACCCTCAACCAAATACATCCTTGCTATCTTGTTAAGAGTTTTAAAGTTCAGATGGCTCATTCTCTTATGCCAGAGCAAACTGCTGCTTTTGGAACTCTTAACAATCAGGCATGCATTTCTTGGACAACTGTTCCAATCTGCAGTGTAGATCGTTCCTTTTCTTGTACTAGTTAACAAGATCTGTTGAGTAGCTCGATTCTTGATAGTGCATTGATCAGTCGAGAACTCAACACTGAATCCGTTGTCACAGAATTGTGAAACCGATAACAGGTTATGCTTCAAACCTTCGACATACGAGACTCAAGTAACCTGTACATCATCATTCTCTAAGGTTCCGAATCCTCTGGTAAAACCAAAGTTATCATCACCAAAGAGTACACGTGGGCCTTCTTGTTCTGTGTATGAGATAAGGAGATGTTTGCTTCCAGTCACGTGCCTTGAGCATCCACTAACGATGTACCTGATAGTTGCTTGTACACCTCCTTTATTGGTAAAACCCACGTGAACCTGCAATCAGATCAGGCTTTAGGTACCCCAGTAGAATCGGGTCCTGGGGGGTTAGAAATACCTTTCAGGATCCAAACAAATCTGTCACCTTTGTTGAAAACAGAGGGCTTGATTTGTCTCCCATAAACATCTACATAATCATACGTCTCTTCATATGCAATCTTGTCAGTATGATCATGAGTGTGAGCGTTGGATGAATCAGAAGACTTGGGATTTTTCATTGATATTTGTCTTCTTTTAAACCAATGGGGCTCAGGTGCAGCAGCCCTAGGTTTCTGATTGTAAGGGTAGGTACGACTGCTACCATTAAAAGATTCATATCTTTTTGGCATATCTGGTCTCAGCAGTTTACCCTTAGCTTGCT
Source organism: Stenogyne calaminthoides (assembly GCA_037126765.1). Lineage (NCBI taxonomy): Eukaryota > Viridiplantae > Streptophyta > Magnoliopsida > Lamiales > Lamiaceae > Stenogyne > Stenogyne calaminthoides. Next base: position 3,058,418 of record JBBCBC010000035.1, read on the forward strand.
TGTTAGGCAGCTTGACCTGATTAGGTTTCAGATCAGATTTCCCTTTGAGAGGTTGTCTTTTCTGATTCCTAATCTGCTGATCAGGTTGAGGTTTCTTCAGAAGAACAAGGTTCTTCTGTTGATTCCTCGACTGATGTTTGATCAGTTGGGGTCCATTTTTGTTCCCTTTCTGATCAGACACTTGTCTTTCCTGATCAGCTGATCCTTTTCCCTTATCTGATACAGATTTTGCTTTTCGTGTATCGTGATTAGAAACTCGTTTGATTACACTTTTCTGAAGTGAACCAGATGTGGCTTTTGAGGATGCAGAAGGGTGTTCATACCCAATTCCCTTCTTATTAGTTGACGTATGAAAATAGTTGTTCAGATCTTGAACAGTCTTAGATGATTTTGAAAAAACCTCAATTTTCTTACGCAAACTATCCTTAGTAACTTTTAGACTCTCATGCAGTCGAAAGAGTTTATAAAACTTAACTTGAAGGATTTTGAGATCATCAGCTTGTTGTTTGTTAATGGCTAGATGTTCCTTAATCAGTTTATCCTGATCAGAAGAACTGACTTTCAGAAGCTCCAGTTCTGTAGTCATATTTTGAACAGTCTCAGCTGATTTCAGTTCAGCAGCCTTCCTTGCAGCATTTTCTTTAACAAGCTGAATATTCTCTATCCTTAGCTTGTTGTTCTCAGCTTCCACTATAGTATAAGTGTCTACTGCATTGGAGAGATCATCAAGCAATTGCTCATTGTAGAGCTGCAGGTCAATCTCTCCAGCAGGTGTGCTCAGCACAGCTGGTGTGGAAACAGAAAACACAGATGGTTTAGAAGATACCTCAGATTGATCTTCTTCCTTGGCCATGAGACAGATGTCATCATCAGATGAGAACATCAGAACACCGAAGTCGTTGAAGTCATCAACATTGCTCATCAAGCAGAAGTCTTCCACAGATGAGTAACCAGAATCTTCTGATGGCACATAAGAGTCATCTATTCCTGTAGTGTCAGAAACCATAGCTTTTCTGTCTCTGTATCGTTGCTCTCTTCTGTTCCTCTTGTCTTCTCTTTCTCTAGGCGTCAGGTCAGGGCAGTCTGCACTGTAGTGACCTGGTTTCTGGCAGTTAAAGTAGACTCCTCTCTCTACTGAACTTCTTCTGGCAGGTGAGTCATGTCTACTGTATGATCTGTCAGGTGACTTCCCTATTTACCTTTTATCTGAATTTCTCCTTTCTGATTTGTGATCTTCAACACAATCATCTCTTTTATTTTCTCTTTGGTCATCTCTTGTGTCATCAGATATGTTTCTTTCCTGTGATCTATCAGACGATCTTCTTTCTCTCCCTCTGCTATTCTGATAGTCTTTGTAGAATCTTCTATACTTTCCTAATTGAATGTTTGATCTTTCAAGCTTTCTAGTAAGTAGAGCAATCTGTTCAGCTTGACTTACAATGTTTCCAATAGGCTCAGAAGATTTTGAGCAGCTGCCGCCTGCTTTGAATGTTACTGCTTTTGTTGTTGCAGGTGTGGTTTCGGCAGATGACTCATCATCTTCCTCTTTCCCTCTCTCAATCAGGTCGAATTCATGGGCTTTCAGATTTAAGAACAAACTGCTCGACTTCATCTTTGCTATATCTTGGCAGTCCTTGATCACAGTAACCTTCATATCCCATTTCTTCGTTAAAGATCTCAGAATCTTGTAGTTGATGTCTTTGTCGGTCATTTCACGTCCTAATCTCTGAGCTTGTTGATCGACATGGTAATCCTAACCTTCGTATCCCATTCTAGCTGATTGATTGTCTCGTTGGGCAGCATCTTGTGTTTTCAAACTTAACCAGTTTGGCCTGTAATCTGCTGTCCTTGATCTCATCGTTTCCTTCGCATATCTCAGCTAGAGTATCCCACATCTGCTTTGCAGTCTTGAGATATTTGATCTTCTCTCTTGTGATCTTATCCATCGTCTACATGATGATATGTCTTGCAACCGTATCCAGATTTGATAGCTTTCTTTCTTCAGCATCCATCAGAGATGGACTCTTTCTGATCCGAGCTCCAACTGGAAAATCTGGATCACCACCTTCAACTGGGTTTTGTGGTAGATAATGATAGGTCATTGTTCAAGAACTTCCATCATTCTGCTGCTTATAGCTCCCATATGATTGCTCATGAGTATGACCCAATCTGCATACTCATCAATAGAAAACTTGGGTAGATCATGATACATACCAGATGTACTATCCATTCTTAGTGAGTTTTGAAAACATATGAAGTTTTAAAACGGTTTTTCAAGATCTTTTCAAGTGACCACAAAGGTTCTTCCTCAAGAATCGATGATATTCAAATCCAGTCGTCCGTAGAACCACTGCTCAGATACCACTTGTAGGTCCCGAACGGGTTTTGCGAGGGCAGAAGTCTAGATGGGAGGGGTGAATAGACTTCTGAAAACTTTTCGTGCAAGATCAAGTGTGATGACAGGTTACCCGATCAGAGTGCGTGTGAATCAGTGTGGACTGATATCCAACTTACTGATCGCCTGATCGCAGATCAGTTCGGTGTCTATCAGTTTAACTGATGTGCGGAAGCTAGTTTTAACCCGTGTGAAAAACCAGTTTTATAAGATCAGATTCTGGAGTCTGTTTTCAATCAGATGACTGAAATGTCAAGTTGATCAGGTCAGTTACTTGATGCAGACTGATCCTAACTCAGAATATGTATGCAATTTAGAGCCAAGTTGTGTGCAATAGTGTAAAGCAGTTAAGAGCAAGTAAATACACACAAGATTTTTATAGTGGTTCGGACAACCAGTCCTACGTCCACTCTTCCCTATCACAAGGGGCACCAACTTAACCAACTGGACTTAGTTTATTGTGTTAGTCCAACACAGTACAACCAACAGATGTTTATAGTGTTCTCACTCAACCGATCCCATAAATCAGAACTAATAACCCTAGTCTGAAATCTTGCTAAACAAACTTAACCTAACTTTGAGTTTGGGTAAAGATTTGTTGTTTGTTCCAACTGGAATTCTATCCTAGTTTTGAGGTAGCCTTAAGGTAGAGGATAAGATATCTGTGCTAGGAACTAATGGGGTGAACACTTATAAAAACTAAACTTGAATTTGTGTTCTTCATACGAAAATCTTGATATAGCTTGAGCTTGATGATAATTTTCGTCTTCACTCTGAAGAGTAATCCCATATTTATAGACCTCGAAATCAAAGAGCCGTTGGAGAGCAATTTGAATTTCAGCCTATTTTTGGTAGGTTGCAGGATTGATTTGACGTGCTTCAAGAACGGCATGGCCGAAAGCGTGTATATTTATCCTTTCTAGATGTTTGACGTATGCAGCTCCGAATCACGCATTGTCAGCTCCGTACTTACGTGTCCGTTCTCATTGGTTAACAAGTACACTGATTCAGTGTTTGTTCAACCAACTAAAGTTGACATTCTTCTAGTCTGATAGTACGTATGATCTAGTGTAACATCAGTTGACACCTGGTGTGAGCTGACCTGATCAGATAAAACTTATCAGTCTACCTGATAGAGTCTTCTGGTGCAAGTTGTCTTAGCTCAACTAGCAGACTCGACTGATGTAGGTCTCCTGGTCTTCTGGTCTTGATCTTCTGGTAGTCTTCTGATCTTCAGGTCTTCTGAACTTGAGCTTCATGTCTTCACCTGATCATCTGACTAACGGACTTGACTTGTCTTCTGACCTTATCTGGTCTTCTGACTTGACCTATACATATTGAGTTCCCCCTCAATATGTGACCTATATTATACATTAGTTGTCTATACATTTCAGCTGGTCATCCTATCCTGATTCTAAGTCATCAGTCAGCTAACAGGTCTGACTGGTCCTATTACAACTGTTTTGGCACTTCCATCAAAACTTAATACAGATTTCCCAACAATGTCTGAAAGGTACAAAACCTTTCTTGGAATCTTGCATGTTGAATCGCTTCAAAGTGGTGTCTATGTACGAAGCTTGCGAAAGCCCGATCATCCTTTTCTTGCGATCTCGAGTGATCTTGATCCCTAGGATGTGACCGGCTTCTCCCAAGTCCTTCATATCAAACTGTTTTGACAGCCATGCCCTTACGTCTGACAACATCTTTACATCGTTCCCGATGAGCAGAATGTCGTCTACGTATAGTACCAAGAATACCAAGGCAGTTCCGTCACGCTTTTTATACACACAACTTCCGAAATTATTTTGATCAAAACCGTAGGATTTTATAACTCTATCAAAACACTGATTCCAAGCACGGGATGCTTGCTTTAGCCCATAAATGGACTTCTTTAGCTTGCAAACCAGATGCTCTTGGACTTTTTCAATGAAGCCTTCGGGTTGTTGCATATAGATTTCCTCGTCAAGACTTCCGTTGAGGAAATCTGTCTTGACATCCATTTGCCAGATCTCAAAATCTAGGTGCGCAGCAATCGACAAGAGAATTCGGATGGACTTGAGCATGTCTACGGGCGAAAAAGTTTCCTCATAGTCGATCCCTTCTTTCTGAGTGTACCCTTTCTCCACGAGTCTTGCCTTAAAGGTTTCAACCTTTCCGTCCGGTCCCCTTTTTCTCTTGTATACCCACTTGCATCTAATGGGTATTACCCCATTAAGTGGTTCGACTAGCTTCCACACTTTATTGTGATCCATTGAACCCATCTCGGCTTCCATTGCTGTTTACCAAGATGTCGATTCCTTGTCCTGGATCGCCTCGTTGTAGGACCATGGATCTGATTCTTCTCCTGAGATCAAGTCCGAGGACTCTCCAATCCCTAAGAATAGCTCGGGTTGTCTGACAACCCTCCCACTACGACGAGGTTCCGGTTGTGTAGGTGTGACGCGTGGTATGTCTTCTTGTACAGTTGGCAACGGAGTTGGTCCCCCTAAGTTCTTCTAAGGTAATCTCGCTTCTAGGCTTTTTGTCGTTCATATAGTCTTCTTCCAAAAATCTAAAGTGCGTCCTGATTACGACCTTTTGATCTTCGGGACCATAGAACACGCATCCCTTCGTTCCTTTGGGGTACCCTATAAACAACCTTAATTCTGAACATGAGTCCAATTTGCCAGATTCCCTATCCAACACGTATGCCGGATACCCCCAGATCCTCATGTGTCCTAAGCTGGGCTTGCGCCCCATCCACAATTCACTAGGGGTTTTTGGAACCGATTTGGATGGCACTAAGTTCAGAATATAAGTTGTTGTTTGCAAGGCGTAATCCCAAAGCGATTTTGGTAAATCCGCATAACTCATCATTGACCTTACCATTTCTAGAAGTGTTCTGTTTTTTTTGTTCTGCAACCCCGTTTTGTTAAGGGGTACCGGGTGCAGTCAACTGGGATGCAATCCCTTTATCTGACAGGTAGTTCAAGAATTTATCGCTGAGGTATTCGCCTCCACAATCAGATCATAGAAACTTGATATTCTTTCCTTATGATTCTCTGCTTGAGCCTTAAATTCTTTGAATTTATCAAAGGCTTCAGATTTATGCTTCATTAGGAAAACGTACCCATAGCGTGAGTAATCATCGATAAACGTAACAAAATACTCGTAGCCACCTCTTGCTTTGATTTGCATTGGACCACATACATCGGTGTGAACGATCTCCAACACTTCTTTAGCTCTAAGCCCCTTGGCTCCAAATGCCCTCTTAGTCATCTTACCCTCCAAACATGATTCGCAAGTTGAAAATGGTTCAATCAGGAGGGACTCCGATGAACCATTTTGGACCAACCTTTGGATCCTTTTTGGATTAATATGACCTAATCTTAGGTGCCAAAGAAGTGTCTCATTCACATTGGTCGAACGTTTCCTTTTACTCAAAATAGTAGATGTGTTATAGGATGCATTGTGTGTGTGATGTGCACAGTTAATAATGTAGAAATTTTTTCGTAATGTTCCATGACATGTAACCACATCGTTACGAAAAACAGTAACATGTTTATTAAAACGAACAGAATATCCATCAGCAAATAATTTTGAAACTGAAATAAGGTTTTTTCGAAAAACGGGAACATAAAGAACATCTCTTAAAATTGAACTCTTGTCTTCAAACGATAGGTGCACGTCTCCCACTGCTTCAGCTGCCACTCTCGTAGCATCCCCCAGCGTGACGAGGATCTCTTTTCCACTAAGTTGCCGGGTCCGCTTGAACCCCTGTAACGTGAAACAAACATGATCAGTTGATCCCGTATCCACTACCCACGAATGGGTAGCATACGCAGCTAAACAAGTTTCAACAACTAGTGCGAGAGAATTATCTTTCTTTCCATTCCGCTTGGGTTTGGAACTGACCTCCAATGTCCTTTTTCACCGCAGTTAAAACACTTTCCCTTAGCTGGTTTCTTTACTCCACCCTCCCTCTTCACCTTTCCTTTGCCCTTGGCAACACTTGAGTTAGCTTCACTTTTGGTCCTCTTCTTCTTCTTACCTCCTTTTGGTCTAGAAGAGGAAGATGGACCGACTGTCGCTAGTGCTTGGCTGCTCTCTCCCAATATTCCTTCAGCCGAGACTAAAGCTTGTAGCAGAACAGGCAAGGAAAACTTCTGATTGTTCATTTGGTAATTGAGCCTGAACTGCTCAAAGCTTTTGGGCAGAGAATGGAGTATAAAATCGATCTGGGTCTCGATGTCATATTCAGCACCAAGTACCTCAAGTTTGTTAAGGTGAGCCATCATTTGGAGAACGTGTTCCCTTACGGGCATTCCCTCCACCATTTTCATTGAGAGCATGTCTCTCATGGTGATCTGGCGAGCCACACGGTTCTGATGTTGGAACATCGCTTTAAGATTGACCATGATGTCTGTAGCAGTTTCAACGTTTTGGTGTTGGTGTTGCAACACATCTGACATAGAAGCCAAGATGGTACACTTATACATTTCGTTGGAACACTCCCAGTCAGCATACTCTTTCTTTTCCGTTTTACTAGACTCGTCAGTCGGCTTTTCTGGTTTGGGTGTGGTAAGGACCCAGTTATGGTGTTGTGCAGTGAGGACAATAGTAAGTTTTCGATACCAATCAACAAAGTTTTCTCCAGTAAGAAAATTATCTTTCAGTATATTGAACAATAGATTAAAAGGTTGCGACATCATGATACTGAAAATAAACATGCATCTTGTGTCAATATCTGGATCAACACAAAGAAAATCACATAATTCGATCACATAATTCATATTGAAATCTCAAAAAAAATATGAACATGCATCAGCCAACATCTCAAAACAGTTTTAAATGAGTCTCTTGGGAGGGTCATCATTTAAATCACATTCAAGCAGGTTACAAACAAGAACAGTTACAAACCTTTAATTAAAAATTAATAGTTGGCTCCCACTTGACCAATATAAAATTGACAGGGACTTCGGCGAAGTATATGCATATCAATTTTATACCTAAGTAATAACCATGATTAAATACAGAATTACTACTTCGTTTTGATCGAGCCTCTTGGGAGGGTCATCGTCGCCACTGATAATAATTCACAATCATCCTTTTGAGAATTTATTCATGTGAAAGCTTTCTTTTGGTCGTTCCTTAGGGGAATTTCTCCAAAAGATTTCACAAATAAATAAATCATGGAGGTCAAAATTAATTTGATTCAAAAACAAATTAATTATTTTAAAACATACTTAGTAATTTTTGAATTTGAGATTTTTTGTTGAACAATTCTCATGCAAACACATTTAAACAAATTAAATAAAGCATAAGAAATACAACAATAAATCAAGCAAAGCAGAAAAAATAAACATATTGGGCACAAAATATTCAATTGTCATGGTTTGATTTTTCTTGGCATGATTTTAAAGAAACACCGTCTTGAATTTCTCCCACTCGAACGTCTCGAAAAGAACTCCGTCTCGAAACGCCACGCCAAGTAGCTCACAGTCGGGATGCACGCCCACATCCGACCCACCCCTTGGCCGAGTAAATGCGGCACGCAGCGCTTAGCGCAGCGCGATTGCCCGTGATTCGCCTCGGTAACCGGCGGCGACGGATCGCCCCGCGCTCAGCTGCGTCGTCCGCCCAAGGCGCCCATGCGCGTCGCCCTTGTCACGTCCACACGCGTGCTCGGGCCGATCTCGCTGGCGTCAGCGCGCGCAAGCCCGACGACAAGCGACGTCCGCGTCGCGTCGTCGTGCCTCGCACGCGTTTCGCGACATGACGTCACCCAAGTACGGTTCCGGATCCGTTTTAATTTCTCATCTCCGTCTTCATCTTTGATCAGGTTGCAATTTATTTTACAAAATAAATAAACATAAATCTAGACTAGTCTATTACATTGAACAAATCAAATAGCCTAATCTACTCGTGAATTTTCTCACGTGAAAAACAAATTCGAACGAGTCGAATTAAAACCATTCATACGCTTGAAATAAATAAACACATTAAATACCATGAAAATTAGATACCTGCAAAATAGATCTAACAATTCTACTATCCAATTTTCAATAAAATTTAATGGCCAATATAATTTAAATACAGAGCTCAAAACCGAGGCTCTGATACCAGTTGTTGGGAAATTAGGGGTGCCCAGATCTATTCGAGTTGAATTTAAATACATATTTAAATTAATTAATTAATTAATTACTAACATGAATTAATCCTAAATCAATTCAACATAATAATTAATAAGCAAACAAACATCATGCGTACACGTAGTTCACGTAAATCCTAAGCATGCAGAATCTAGGAATTACGTAAATACTAACCTCTCGTAGAGACAACCGTTGAGACGATGGATCAACCCAAAGTGCCTTCTCAAATATGTCCCACGTCCACGAACGTAATCCGGTGGGAGGATTATCAACGAACGATTTTAATTTTAAAGGAGAAAATAAAATATTTGGCCACCACCTTTGTGGATTTCTAATTTTTCCAACACATGGAATTGCATTTGGGGATGAAATATTCATCCCCTATTTATAGAGCAAGGAGGGGATGAAAATTTGACCTAGTTGGGTATTGGGAAATTTCATTGCTTCTTCCTCAAGATACAATCTATAATATATTCTATTTCTCAAAATATCTCCCAACAAAATCTTCTCCTCCTTTCTTGTCATACAATTTTCGAAAATTTCATATCAAATAGGAAGAAATAAGATCTTTTTCTTTTCTTGAATTTATGGGATAAACTTGTATCTTAAGAATACTTATTCCATAAGATCTATCCAAGAAAATCAAGAAAAAATCTTTTCTCTCTCCTACACATATTTTTCGAAAATTAATGAGGAAAAATAAGGCAAAATATTTTCTTCTCCTTTTCATTAATTGGACTTTAATTTGGGCTATTTGAGGGGCCTTTAGGAGAATTAAGATTGGACCTCCAATGGGCTGTGAAGCTTTAATATGTAGCCAAAATATTATTCAAGCCCATTAATATTATTTTACTCCACTATAAAATTAATATTGAACTATCCATCTTAACCCACATTACGACTTTACAATAATATGGCTCCCGATCATCATTTCTCGCATTTAAGATTATATTAGTCCATTAATTAATTAAGCCACTGAACAAACTTTATATTAATCAATATCTTTGTCCTTGGAGTAAAGAAAGCTCAACATTATTATTCATAGCGGAAATAAATTTCCACTTGAAAGATTTGGTATGATAAAGATTATTAGCCCACCAAGGGAACAAATCAAGCAAGCCGTACTTGCACGCGATTCTCCGTATTAAATCTTAGCAATCGTCATGTAATTAATAATATTGCCCAAGATACAAGGTATCGAATCACATTGATTCTCTTCCCATCATAAGTCAAAGCAATAGTTATTAATTTCGCACGATCCTATTTAAGGGACGAAGATTAAGAAATAACGAACCACTGAGGTCTAATTCTTGTATATTCAGTACCGAAGATTTTATCCTCTTGTAGGTCCTTTTCAGCGCATCATAATACACTAGTGTAATCCCTTTTGACCAAGACAAGCCAATCTGAGCCTTACACTTCAACCTTTCATGATGGGTTGTTCATTTTCATCTGGGTTGTGAATTTGTACTTAGTCACGAGGAACTGTTAATTTGATCTTCTGTGATCTAGTATCACCAAATTAACTACAACGTAACGCGTACTGACTTATCGATCGGGTATTCAGTAAATATATATAACATTCATTCATATTTAATGCAACATGTGATAAATAATTTATTTCAGTAAAATAAATAAGAAATTCAGTTTGGTTATACAAAGTAAAAGCATACTTTTCAGTATAACCCCAACACAATATACAAATGTAAGTTTATCTTTTTCAAGTTTAAAACTAGGTTAGATTGTAACCCAATATTGTAATGTTTGTTGTTTATATGTGATTTTTTATGGGTGTGATTGTATTTTGGACAAATATATCGTCAAGGTAGGACAATAGGATCACTTTTATGTTTTCACGCGTTTATTTTTCTGTCACTCGTATTCAAGATATTCGAAACTGGTTAACTTAAATTTATAAGAAATTTTGAAACATATTTTCATAATTTTAATGGATTTTCGAAATAAATATTCGATTATGGGAAAAATTGGAAACTTACTTCAAACTTCTAAATTATTTTCAAAATATATGTTTGAAACTTATTTTCGAAATTTGCAAACAAAAATCAATCTGATTTTTTTTTTTAATTACTTATTTTTTGTGTTGGTTTTTGTTTGTTAGAATTTGGTGGGTGATGAAGTCTATGTAGACGGGAGACAAGTTTGACGAAGAAGAATTTGAAAAGGAGGTTGAAGATATAAAATTGAAGAAAACATCGCATATCAATCAAACCAATCAAACTAAATAAACCAATCAACCCCAGAATTGGTTATGGACTACACAAATGTGTTCATGACTTACAAAACCATTTGAGTCTCGTGATGCACTTTTATAATGGGTACGACATGTGGGAAATAAAAACAAAACAGTTATTATTGTCAATTAGCTCTCCTTAGTGATCTTGGGAAGAAGAATGCTTGTGTATTTTTAGCTTGTGAGTTTGGTAGTGTGTATCGTTGGTGGAAAGGGAAGATGGAGGTAAAGGAGGAGGTAAAACAAAGTAAAAAAAGGGGTCGATATTCAAGAAGAAGAAGAGAGTAAAGAAAGGCAAATGGGCTCAAGAAATGTCAATGTCCCTTCTTGTTAAAGGGAACACAAATATCTACTGAAGAATGAATATTGGAGGTCAAATGTGGGACACATAATCATTCCATAGCCACCTTTCTTGAGGGTCATTCATTTGCGGGACGCTTATATAGGGAGGAGGAGGAGTCAGTGATTGACATGTCCAAATGTAACGCTGCATCAGAGAATATATTGACAGAGTTGAAGATAAAGCATGTGCCCAATCATTCTACAGTTAGAACGATATATAACACGAGGAAGAACCACATAGTCAATCAATATTGTGGGTGTTCTCAGTTGTAGTATTGATTAGTCAGTTGGTGTTGAATAAATATTTTTCAGACGAGTAGAAGTTGTCCGGAGACAAACACGTTAAACTAGTTATTTTTTGCACACCCTGTCTCTATCCAGCTGGTGCATGCTTTCCCAAAAGTATTGTTCTTGGATTGCACATACAAGGCCAATAGGTACCGTTTATCCTTTGTGGAAGTACACAACATGACATCGACGGGATTGACATTTTCTGTCACAACTGCGTTCTTAATAGCGGAGAAAGAAGAGAACTACACTTGGGCATTGGGCATCTTGAGAGATTTGTTGGGTGAGGCTTCTCTTCCCATTGTGATTGTTACGGATCGGGGAAGGTGCTGATGAATGTTGTGGTCTCTAAATTTCCAAAATCCCAACATTTTCTTTGCACATTCCACATTGACCGAAATGTGTTAGGTATATCAAAGGAGAGCTCAAATGTGAAAAGCAGTGGGACACTTTCTACAAACAATTTAATGATAATGTTTGTGGATTCAAAAGATAATTTTGAAAATAAGGTGCATGTACTTCGTTCAAAGTTTATTGAAAAGTCGTTCGAGTACATGATGAAACAATTGATGAACCCCTACAAAGAGAGATTTTTGTGAAGGCTTTGACGGACCAAGTCATGCACTATAGAAGTACCACAACAAACAAGTTCGTGGGCTTCCCACATTGACCAATATTGCACAAGATTATAAAATAAATGCATGTCCCATTAAATTCATTATTTTAGAATAATAAATGATAGTCGTTTAGTTTTACTAAAATTTAATTAAACTAAAATTTTATGTAGTATATGATATTATAAATTTAAAATAAAAATTAAACCAATCTTTTTATACTAGAGTATATAATAAGGGTTGGTAGGATAAAATTTATATGTAAATATTCATATCCTAGATATATTTTATATCATTACATATCAAAATTAACTTGTAGCTTAATGGTAAATTACTTCTTTAACATAGTATTTTGCTCATGATTTGAATCCTATTGAGATATTTTTATCCCTCCTAATAAATTTTGTGTTAAAAAAATTATATTTAAAAAAATTGGGTAAAACGGTTCATCGAGTCGGCCGGTTAACCCGATTTTTTGACTGGTTCAGTCCGGTTCATAGTCCACCCGGTATGCACTAAAAAATGGACCGGTGCTATGACAAGTTCCCGGTTATTGTTATTAATACTGCAGTATCGAAAAAAACGTAAGTGCAAAAACAAAACCGAACCGAGTCAAGGATAAATCCTTTTTCCTGCAAGATAAAATATGCTCTGGATAGTGCTCACAGGATCGTGCGTAATTATCCCAAAAGGTCAAATGGTTCAAGTATTATATCAGTAGCACCACTGAAATAATACTATCGTCGAACTATATCGGAGTATGAGCAGAGAGATGGGAAGAAGATATGTACGCAGAATTACAGAGTTGTTTTTCGTAGGGTTCGAAAAGTGACTGAGAGGAATTCTGAGGGTCAGTATATATAGACAGAATTCTGAAGGGGAGTTGAGGAAAATGTGGGAAGCCCACGAATTTTATTGTCGGTTATGACCGCACGAATTCAGCGGGGCGGTTTTGACCGCATGAGACCATCCAGGTTCGTTGAACCTATGATTCAAATTTTGAATCCTGGATAAGCTTAAGTCTTGACTCCTGGGCCGATCCAAATACGGATGGGCAGCCCAATTCATTGGGTCCAAAAATTAATTGGTCCATTTAGAGTTTTTAGGCCCCAAAAAGATAGATGGGCCCCAAAGCCCAATTGTCGAGCGGGGCAGAGCACGCGCGCGCGCGTGTGTGGTTTATGGTTAGGGTTCCCATGCACCATTTTGGAGAACATGACCATAAGCTTCTATTATACTAGGAAACTTTCCTTCTTGTTTCCAATGTGGGATGAGTGGGAAGACTACACTTGGTCAACACTCACCCACCAATTACTCTCTCACTAGAGCACTGTTGAGAGATGATTTTAATAAAGAAGATTTTGATTAGATCCTAAAACCCCTGAGTATGACATGTTCAGGATAATCTTGATAGTTGAGTCAGGATTCAGTTTTAGAGTGTTCAGGATGTTTTATGCACAATGTATAGTCAGCAGATATAGATCAGGATAGATTCTGAAGATTCTGAAGGCTCAGTAAGTTTCTGAAGTTTCTGAAGTTTCAGTATGAAACTGAGAAACTGAAGACTCAGTGTGAAACTAAGAAACTGAAGACTCAGTATGAAACTGAGAAACTGAAGACACAGTGTGAAACTGAGAAACTGGAGACTCAGTATGAAACTGAGAAACTGAAGATTCAGTGTGAAGCTGAGAAACTGAAGACTCAGTGTGAAACTGAGAAACTGAAGACTCAGTATGAAGACTCAGTATATCAGTCAGTATATCTCTGAAGACTCAGAAGACACAGAAGACTGGAGATACTAAAGACAAAGAGGCTACTGAAGACACAGTTGTTACTGAAGTCTCAGTAATGTACTAAATGCTCAGTATAACCTGAATGTTTCGAGGCACTGAAAATATCTATCTGAAGGATACAATACTGAGAAAAACGCGAATACTCAGAAAAATAGATATTGCCCAAGACATTCATATGCAGACAAAAGGAACTAAAACAAAGTGTTGTTAAGGTTATATCACTCAGAGATATTGACCAAAAAGAGCCGTTATGTTTGTCTACACTTTGCTAAAGACAACAGCCAATCAGAGGAAGACAGCACTGTACTTTACTGACACTGAAAGCGACAGGTCACTGAAGCATGTCAGTAGTACTATTTTCCAAACTGCAAAAAGTGGTGAGTGGCTGCATGAAAAGCATATTGCCTAAAACATGCTAGGGAGTTTCAAACCCTAAATATAGTCGTTCATCACACACCATAAGAGGAAACTCTTGAAGCTATCTCTTCCAACGGATAGTTTTTCAGGAGTGACCTTGGTATCTGCCTATAAATACTTGTGACCCTCTACATTGAAGGTTACGGGAAATTTGTAAGCAACTCAAGAGCTCAAACTTATTATTGCAAGTTGAAGCACTCGAAAACCCAAGAATTTCCCAAGTGCTTTACATTGAAGAGAGCTCATTCACTAAGCCTAGTTTTGATAAGATATATCCAAAGCTTAGTAGAGATATCCTAGCCTTTGCATTGTACTTAATTGTAAAGGATATCTCATCCTAGTTGGAAACCAACCAAGAAACCCCAAACCCTTTGTAAGGTAGTTTGAGTGTGATTGTTGGTGAGTTGGAGTTGTAAAGAGTTAGTAAACTACAAGGAGGTAGTCAGAAAACTCTAGAGAAGAAGTGAGTAAACTATCTTGGATAGTCAGAAAGCTTGTGTGTGTTTTGAGTAGCTAAACTACAGAGGTAGTCAGAAAGCTCAAAATAGAAAGGTTAGTAAACTACAGAGGTAGTCAGAAAACCTTAGGAGGTGATTAAGGAATTTCTCTGAAGAGTCAGAGAGAGTGGATGTAGGAGCTTGAGTCTCTGAACCACTATAAATTGTTGTGTTATTTGCTTTCTGTATTTGCTTTGATTAACTGTTGCATATCTTTAACTGAAAGCATATTTCCACTGATATTCAGTTGGAATCAATCCACTGAAGTTGCATCTAACTGAATCACAGCCTAATCACTATTCCATTAAAAGGAAGGTTTTCAGCAAAGCATAAAACGAGTATAAACTTAGGGCAAACCATTCCGCACATCTGAGTAAGCTATTCAAGCAACTCAATATCTCTGAAAAACTCAGGCTCAGTTGGGATTATCTGAGGTTTCTGAAAGCAGCTCAGGATCACTGTCTCAGGTAGACTTTGACTCAGGGCGATCTGTGCTTCTCAGGGCCAAATCATCAGGACAACCTGACCCATCTGACCTCAGTGAAGAAAAAGTTTTAAAATTCACTGAACACGTGTATTCCCCCCCCCCATACACGTGTAAGACTCGTTTTCACCGGGACCAACAAGTGGTATCAGAGCAGGAGTTCAAAAGGTTCACTAATTTCAGAGTGACCACCTGAACTGATCTATTTTTAAAACCTGTCTCTGATCTGATACCAACAAGTGGTATCAGAGCAGTGGTTCAACTTGACCACCTGCTTTGTTGACCATAGTCTTATTTGCTAAATGATTCTTGTGGTCTATCTGAACAGATCTTATTTGCTGAAATCTTAAAAGGCTCAGACATAATGCCTTCTAAGAAACTTCCCATGTTCTCAGTAGAGAGCTATGATTTGTGGAGATTGAGAATGCAGGCTCACCTGTATTCTAAGCATGAACGTATGTGGAGAGTGGTCTCTGAAGGACCATTCCAATTCACTGTGGTGAATCCCAGAGTTACAGAAAATGAGAGAAATAATCCCAGGACTGAATTTCCAAAGTCTGATGATCAACTTACTCCTGAGGAGAGGAAGTTAGTCAATCTAGACTATATTGCCAAAGATACAATATATAACACTATTGATGATGGTGTTATGAGGAAGATCTCTCATTGTGAGAATACAAAGGAAATATGGGATACACTTGCTGAGATTGCTGAGAAAGAAAAGGAGTCTGAAGAAAGTTCCAGCTGCTCAGATGAGATGTGCTCAGAAAGTGACAGTGATGACATCTGTCTCATGGCTATAGGAGAGGTAAGTTCTTCTATCTCTGTTGTTGCTCCTACACAAGCACATGAGTTGTCAAGTTCCACTGTAAACAGACAATTTGACCTGATGGATTCTTTTGAGAGTCTGATGAAGGATTATGCTGTGTTACAAGAACTGCTGAATGAAACTCAAGAGCAGAACAAAGAACTGATTGCTGAGAATCTTAAGTGGAAAGACTCTAGTAATGCTGAGATCACTTCTCAATTAATGGGAACTACTGATGAACTAGATGTTCTGAAAGTACAACTCTCAGAGAAAGAGAAGTTGATAGAGACCCTAAATGGAAACCTAGAGAAATCCACTGAGGAGATTCAGCTGATACGAACTGAGTTCAATGACCTCTCTGAGAAGAATGAAACTCTACAAAATGTGAGGATAGTGCGCAGAGGAAGTTAACTCTATTGAATTCTGCATCTAAAGTAATAGATGAAATTCAGAGTTATCAGAGACCTGCCACTATAAAATCTGGATTGGGATACATTCCAGGGGGAACCTCACAAGGTCATCTAAATGCTGCATCTAGTAGCACTAAGACAGTCTTTGTTAAACAAGTGGCACCTACTCTTTGGACTGAAGAATTGCCCAAAGTTTTAGACAGGGAAAAGGACCTATGGTTCCAGAAAAACTGAAGGTTCAGGTAAGAAAGCCCAAACCTCGGGTAAAGGCTAGAAAACCAGACCACTCAGTAGGAAATTTTCAAGCAAGTACTTCAAAGCCTCAGGCTAAGAATGCAAACCTGAAAAGATCTGCACTGAACCAGCAGAGGAATTTTCAGAAGAGAAACACTCAGCAGAGACATTCTCAACTGAAAAGACCAAGTCCTCAGATTACTGAAAGATCCCAATTTCAGTACAGGCAACCTAAACCCCACTTGCCTAAGGGTAAAGGTTACCTGAACCCAAGTCAACATAGACACAGACCAGCTGCACAAAAGCCAAAGCAATGGAACAAAAGGCCTGTACCCAAGAAAAATTATAAGGCTCATGTTCATGCCAAGGCTAGCACTCATACACAGGATACTGCTAAGGCACCTAGAGTGGTAAATGTGTATGTAGATGTTTATGGAAGACAGATCAGCCACTCTAAAGTAATTAGAGTTGTCAGGCAGATTTGGATTCCAAAAGGTACAACTAACCTGGTAGGACCCTACACCAAATGGGTAACACAGAACTAATTTGTTTTTCAGGTAAACAGAAAAGGGCACTGAGCTGAATGAAGACATCATAGCTCTGATGAAAGAGGATCTGAGATGTCATTGTTGGAAGATGAATTTCCTTCTTGGACTTCAGGAGAAATAGACTAAGGAAGGAATCTTCATCAGAGGTCAAGTTGAGAAGGACATCAGGATGGAGAAGATTCATACTGATAAGCAGAGAGCTGATATCTTGACTAAACCATTGGCTGAATCAAGATTTCAGGAACTATCAGTTGAATTAGGGATGTTGGATCCAGGTGTATAGAGTAAATCTGAAAAATTGAAGGTTTTCAGATGCATGAAAATTTCTCAGGATTTTATTGAGAAACTTAGGATAAAATAGGAAGTACTGAAGTCTGAGTCTTGGGAAACTCAGATATACTGAAGATCAGTACTCAGTATTTTACTGAAGGTCAGTACTCAGTATTATACTGAACTCGTTCAGTACTCAGTATCATACTGACATTTTATCAAGGTCTATACTCGATAAGACTGATAAGGGAAAATTAGTCTGAAGAAGTAAAGACTCATGCAACTCATTTATTGCTTAACTGAAGCTCAAAAATCATTGGCAATAAATAGCATAACACCTGAAGAGAATGTTTTGGGCAGGACCTTTGAAATACCGAAGAAGGTCAACAGTCATTAATTGCATTGTTCAATTAATCACCAATAAGGTTAAAATGGCGGCGTATTTTTCGTGAGATCGTCCTTTCGCATACCCGATTAGTCGATGATCAATCTTAACCGTTGATTTTAATCAGTCGTTGCGATTTCCCATGAACCCACTCTATATATTCATTTGAAAAGCCATTCAAGCCCCATTTTATTTAACCTTCGTCTCCCAAAAACACTCTGCAAACTCAAAACCCTTTTGCCCATAAAAACTTCATCATTCACAAAACCCTCACTCAAAAATCCTCAAAATGACTTTCTCCGTATTTGACAAACTGGCTATTTCCAACAAGCCATGGTACGACTATGTTGTATCACTTGAAAGTTTGTCAAACACTACCCACGAAGAAGAGGCGCTGCATATGATTCGAGTAGCAAAGCTTACAAACCTGGTTGCGAACCAACCGGAAGCCGAATACTCTAAAGAGGTAATAGAGTTTATTTTGAATCTGAGATTAGATGATGAGGATGGTATCGAGTCCCAGATTACTGTTTCCCATCTAGAACATAGCTCTAAATACGCTGATTTTGTACGGGAGTTGTATATAATCCCCAAAAATTTGAATGATGTATTTGAGTTGTGTGATAGAGGTGAGGACCCTACGATGTATATGTTGGGTAGGGAACAGGAATACCTTGATAGGATAACAGAGCATCCTATTAAGTTTGAGGCTACATTGAATAAACGGCATTTGAAGTCGAAATACAGAGTTTTGCTAGATATAGTTAGCAAATGTATAATGAGCAGATCCGGAAGTTTTGAGCAGATCAGCACGCTAAAGCTTAGATTGATGGCTGCTATAGAAGATTCACCCACCACAGATTTTAATTGGTTGAAGTATTTGATCAGAGTGGTGAGTGACCAGGCCAAGCAGATCAAGAAGGAGGATGGATCGGTGGTAATCAAAGGCAAAATTCTTCATGCAACCAAAATAGCTTTTATTTTGGAGATGTGCCGTGAAGAAGAAGACATTTTTGCCAACTCCTCACCCTTCCCAAAGTCTAAGGTCATGTTCAAGCCTACAACAACAAGAAAGACTTTGAAAGGGAAGAAAGAGAAGAAAGTGGAATCAACTGCTGCTACTGCTGAAGAAGCCCATCAAGCTAGGGGGAAGGCTTTGATGGAGGTGAAGAGGGAGAAGGGAGAAGCAATGAAGAAGAAAACCCTTGCTCCCAAGCGCAAAAGGATGCTGATTTCCACTGAGGAGGAGGTGAGCGAGCCTGAGGAGGTGCAACCTGAGAGCCAGAAAGCTCAGAAATCTCCTTTACAAGTATTGGCTCAGGTTATATCTACGGCACAGGAGCAAACTGAGGAGCAAGTCTTCTCTGAGGTTCTTGAGACTTCGCTGAGCACAGACAAATTCTCTCAAGAAATTTTCAAAGGACCTCAAACCTCAGAGCTAGCTCAGATTCCAACTGAGGAAGTGCCTGCTCAATCCTCAGAGCAAGCTCAGATTCAAACTGAGGAGTTGCCTGCCCAATCCTCAGATCTAGCTGAGCCTCAGGAGCTGTTGAATCTTGATGAGCTCCTGAGTGATCCATTCCTTGACCCCTCAGCAACTGAAGAACTTCCCACTGAACCTTAGAGCCCGAAGCTGAAGAAGGGCGAAGCAGAAGAAACTGAGTGGCGAAGCAAGGGGGAACGGTTCATATTGGACAGATACCCTGAGCTAAGCTCATATCCTGACCTTCAGGATCTCTTTTTTAGACTGAGGACAACAGTCTACATTCTCAACCAGACTCTACCTGAGATGCTCAATATTGCTTCATTCAGAGGTGAAGACTGGTGGAATAAGGAGACAGCAGTTTTAACTCAGTTCTCAGGATTCAGAGAGACCAAGCTCAGGATGAAAGTGTCAGATTTTGATGAGCTGGTCAGGAAGAAGCTTGCTGAAAGGGAAGAAGCTGATGTTGGTGCCCCGAGCTCCAAAGATAAAAACCAAGATGGGGACCAACAGGGGAATGCTGAGAAACAATCTCAGATGGAGAAGGAAAGTACTGATGCTGGAGAGCCTGATGTCACACATCCTCAGACTGAAGTTAGTACTCTTCAGGTAACTTTTGGCACTATTAAACATTATGCCAAGGCTACTGAAGTTTCTATCTTTAATTCTATAATGTCTGACATGCAAACTGAGGCTCAGGTGGAAACCCAAGCTCAGGTGGAAACCCAAGCTCAGGCTGATACTGAAGCTCAGGTTGAGACCGAAGCTCAGATAGAGACTGAGGCTCAGGCAGAACAACCACCTCAGGACAAGCAACAAATTCTCTATGCTCCAGAGATTGATCTCACTCCCATTGTGGAGAATCTGGACAAGGTTGTGCCAATCATGGACAAAGTAGCTCAGATTGAAGAAGTATTGGCCAACCAGTCCCAGAAGATGGAAAGTCTGAGTTCTACTTCAGACCTGATACAGCTTCAGACTTCTCTGAATGACAAGATGACTGCCATGGAAGGAAAGATGGATGGAGTCAAGGCTGAATTGAGCACAGAGCTGAAGCAGTTGTATTAGTAAAGAACTGCATTTCTAGAAGCCAAGCTGGTGGAGAAGAATGGTCATCTGATCAAAAATGTTGTTGAGGAAATGAGCTCCATGCTCATGACCAAAATGACAGAGATGTTTAAAGATGCTCTCTCCAACCAGTTTGCACAAATGTCTGAAGAGTTCTCTGTGGCAAAGAACCACCTGATGAGGCTAGAAGAAGAGCAAGATCAGTTGACAGGAGAGGTGTGAAGTGTCAGCAAGGAACAATATCATATGGACACTGCACTATCCAAACTTCTGCCAAGGTATGGTGCCAAGAAGGGGGAAAGACCCGGAGCCGATCTAAGAGTATTATTGGCACACACCTTGGAGAGAAAGGCAGATAAAGAGGCTGAAAAGAAGAACATTGCTGAAGCCTTGAAGGAAGTTGAAGCCACTGAGAAGCTTAAATCCAAGAAGGTGGAGAAGCCTGTCTACACTCATGTTTCTGAGGAAACCATGCAAGAAGTTATTGCGGAAAAACAGAGTGCTAGAAGAAAGGTTGGAACAAGCCAAGCCGGAGCTGAACAACCAATCAAGAGGAAGGCTGTGGCGTTTGTTGAACCTGAGAGGAAAAAGGCTAAGGCTTCTAAGCCAACTTAGAGAAAGCTGATAATGGAGTTAGAAGAGTCTGAAGAGGAACCAGAGAAAGAAGACTTCAACACGGGGAGAGCTCTGAGATCACTTCAGGTCGAACAAGCCAAGAAAACTGCTGCTACAGTTTCAGGAGTGCCTTTGATAAGGAAAAAGAAAGAAGAAGAGCAGAGGCGAAGAAGTAGTTTCAAAAAGTTCATGAGCAAAAGGAGAGGGACAGCTAAAGCTCAGAAGTGGCCACACATTGATAAGTGGATGTCAATCCAATTCAATGATGCTTGGGAAGAAATCAAAAGAACCTTCTGGTTTTACTACGAAGTGCTGAGAGAATGGAGAGGAGAGAGCTCATATCCAAATGAAGCATTCATCGATTATCTGCTGACCTTCTATCCGAAGTACTTACAAAGTTGGATCAATCTTGCGAATGAAGGAAAAGTTCAGATCACTGCCCCTGGTCCATACACATACCCTGCTCCTAGGCTAGAGAATGGCTTGGTAAATGAAACAGCCATATCTCATGAAATTGCTCAATATGCCATCCAGTTAGGCCTGACAGGTAACAACCCTAATATCATCAAGGAGAGAGATGCACTGAAGAAAATGTATTATGGGATGTTTAACCTTGAAGTGCCTGTGGATGAGGTTGAAGAAGAGGAATGAAGAGCTAGAGCTGAAGATCAAAGAAGACTAAAGACCAAGACTGAAGACTCTTGTAATTCTTTATGTTTTTGTCTTTACTTTTGATAAGTTCATTGTAATCTGTAACTGCTATCATACATCAATGAAACTTTATCTTTTATGCTCAAAGATAATATCTCATCACTCAGAGATATTGACCAAAAAGAGCCGTTATGTTTGTCTACACTTTGCTGAAGACAACAGCCAATCAGAGGAAGACAGCACTGTACTTTACTGACACAGAAAGCGACAGGTCACTGAAGCATGTCAGTAGTACTATGTTCCAGACTGCAAAAGGTGGTGAGTGGCTGCATGAAAAGCATATTGCCTAAAACATGCTAGGGAGTTTCAAACCCTAAATATAGTCGTTCATCACACACCATAAGAGGAAACTCATGAAGCTATCTCTTCCAACGGATAGTTTTTCAGGAGTGACCTTGGTATCTGCCAATAAATACTTGTGACCCTCTACATTAAAGATTACGGGAAATTTGTAAGCAACTCAAGAGCTCAAACTTATTATTGCAAGTTGAAGCACTCGAAAACCCAAGAATTTCCCAAGTGCTTTACATTGAAGAGAGCTCATTCACTAAACCTATTTTTGATAAGATATATCCAAAGCTTAGTAGAGATATCCTAGCCTTTGCATTGTACTTAATTGTAAAGGATATCTCATCCTAGTTGGAAACCAACCAAGAAACCCCAAACCCTTTGTAAGGTAGTTTGAGTGTGATTGTTGGTGAGTTGGAGTTGTAAAGAGTTAGTAAACTACAAGGAGGTAGTCAGAAAACTCTAGAGAAGAAGTGAGTAAACTATCTTGGATAGTCAGAAAGCTTGTGTGTGTTTTGAGTAACTAAACTACAGAGGTAGTCAGAAAGCTCAAAATAGAAAGGTTAGTAAACTACAGAGGTAGTCAGAAAACCTTAGGAGGTGATTATGAATTTTTCTCGAAGAGTCGAGAGAGTGGATGTAGGAGCTTGAGTCTACGAACCACTATAACTTGCTGTGTTATTTGCTTTCTGTATTTGCTTTGATTAACTGTTGCATATCTTTAACTGAAAGCATATTTTCACTGATATTCAGTTGGAATCAATCCACTGAAGTTGCATCTAACTGAATCACAGCCTAATCACTATTCCATTAAAAGGAAGGTTTTCAGCAAAGCATAAAACGAGTATAAACTTAGGGCCAACCATTCCGCACATCTGAGTAAGCTATTCAAGCAACTCAGTAGCTCTGAAAAACTCAGGCTCAGTTGGGATTATCTGAGGTTTCTGAAAGCAGCTCAGGATCACTGTCTCAGGTAGACTTTGACTCAGGGCGATTTGTGCTTCTCAGGGCCAAATCATCAGGACAACCTGACCCATCTGACCTCAGTGAAGAAAAAGTTTTAAAATTCACTGAACACGTGTATTCCCCCCCCCATACACGTGTAAGACTCGTTTGCACCGGGACCAACAAGCACTAATGTCTCATCTTCTTTAATTAATTTCTCACTCACCGAAATTTGGTTTTAAGATATTAAATATACCACAATCATGTACTCCGCGAGTAGAACAATCTCGTCGTGTTTAATTTACAAAAAATCAACGTTTTAATTCCCCAATAATTTGGTCAACCTTGAGTGCTAGAACACTCTCAAAACCAAATTTCCAACAATCCCCCACATGAGTGAAAATTGCATCTATACGGATTTAGGATCATCATTCCGCTCATTTGATAATTAGTTGCTTCCGGATAAGTAGCTTGGGGCTTTGAACTTTCCGTAGCCCAGCATTGTCGGGTATACGGCGGCTTAGTGGACACGGTGCCTTGAACTAATCCACCT
Organism: Stenogyne calaminthoides; assembly: GCA_037126765.1. Taxonomy (NCBI): domain Eukaryota; kingdom Viridiplantae; phylum Streptophyta; class Magnoliopsida; order Lamiales; family Lamiaceae; genus Stenogyne; species Stenogyne calaminthoides. Next base: position 3,081,948 of record JBBCBC010000035.1, read on the forward strand.
TCGTGTATACCTTACAGGCAGTGCAGACACAAGTCAGTCTCGACTCCGATTCGTTCTCATAGTTTTGTCCGTTTTGGCCATGGACGTGTTGGGATTATACTGGAAGGTATGCTTTTTACTTTGTATAATCGAAACTGAATTTTCAGACTTATTTACTGAAATAAATTGTTTATCACTGATGCTTTAAATATTATCGAATGTTACATATATTTACTGCATAACTGTTCAATAAGTCGTACGTGTTACATTGTAGTTAATTTAGTGATACCAGATCACAGAAGATTAAATTAACAGTCCCTTGTAACTAAAAGCACGCTATTCACGACCTAGATGGAAATGAACAACCCATCGTGAAAGGTTGAAGTGTAAGGCTCAGATTGGCTTGTCTTGACCAAGAGATTACACTAGTGCATGACTGATGCACTGAATAGGACCCACAGGAGGATAAATTCTTCAGAACTGAACAAGGAAGAATTAGACCTCAGTGGTTCGTTATTTCTTAACCTTCGTCCCTTAAATAGGATCTCGTGGGATTGGTAACTATTTCTTTGACTTATCATGGGTAGCGAATCAGTGAGATTCAATACTTTTTATCTTGGGCAATATTATTAGTCACATGTGATTGCTAAGATTTAATACGAAGAATCGTGTGCAAGTACGCTTGTTCGATTTGCCCCCTTGGGAGGTTCATAAGCTTTATCATACCAAATCTTGCAAGTGGAATTAGTTTCCGGTATGGATAATAATGTTGAACCGTTCCTTGACCAAGGATAAAAGATATTAATTAATGGAAAGCTATTTCAGTGGCTTGAATTAATTAATGGGCTAGATAATCTTAAACACGGGAAATAATGACCGGGAGCCATATTGACTGTAATATAGGTTAAGATGGATAGTGCAATATTAATTATGTAGTGGAATTAATTAATATTTATGGGCTTGAATAATATTGTGGCTCAATATTAGATATTCAAGGTCCACTAGAAGGTCCAATCTTAATTCTCCTAAAGGCCCCCTGAGTAGCCCAATATATAGTCCAATAACTGAAAAGGTGATTAAAATAAAATAAATATTGTTGCTTATATTTCCATGAATATTTCGAAATTTATAGATAAAGTTGGGAGAAAGATTTTCTTTGAATTTTGTTATGGAATGAAGATATGTATTCTTGGAATACAAGATTATCTCATTAAATTCAAGAAATCTCCCACTTGGTTATATATAATGATAATTTCAAAAATTTTGAAATATAGTGGGCAAGAAAGATTTTCTTTATTTTCTTGAAAAGATATTATGGAAGATATGTATTTCTTGAAATACAAGAGATATCTCATAAATTTAAGAAGATCCAAATCTTGAAATCTTGCACACAATTTTCGAAAATTCCATACATATAGAGTAGGTGGGATTTTTGTGGAATATTATAATTATGAGAAAAAAAATATAGGAGATATATTCAAGATTTCTTGGAGATCAAGAAAAGATTTTTCCACATTGTTTTTACCACAAATTTTCGACCACCCTAGTCTCTATAAATAGGGGATGGTTCTTTCATTCCCAAGTACAATTCCATTGCTGGAAAAATTAGCAAATCCACGAAAGTGGTGCAACAAAGTTTATTTTTTCCTTTTGTTAATTGTTCGCGAGTATCCTTCCACCGGATTGTCGAGCAAGGATTAAGGGAATACTTGGGAAGTTCTTTTGGTTAGTCTAATCAGCCAGACCGTTGCCATCCCAAGAGGTACGTTCACGTAAACTCGTAGAATTCCGCATGAGTAGGTTTTACGTGAATTATTATATGCATGAAATGTTGTTGGATTATTATTTTAATTAATATAGAATTAATTCATGCTAGTAATAATTAAAGAATTAAATTTGTATTTAAATATTCAACCCGAATAGATCTGTGCAACTTATTCCCAACAACTGGTATCAGAGCCACGGTTTCAGGCTCTGAATTTTTTAAATTGTAATTTAATTTGTTGACATTAAATTTGAAATTGGATAGTAGAATTGCTGGATCTATTTTGCAGGTATCCAATTGTCATGGATTTTAATGTGTTTGTTTATGCATGCATATAAACTGTGGTTTTTAATTCGATTCGTTCGGATTCGTTTTGCCTCGTGAGAAAATCCACGAGTAGATTAGAATTTGTTTGATTTGATCAATGTAATAGACTAGTCTAGATCTAGGTTTATTTATTTTTTGTAAATAAATTGTAACCGGATCGGAAACGAAGAGAAGACGAAGAATTAAAGGACAAAATCCAGAACCGGGATTAGTAGGCACGGGCGCTCGCTGGCATGCACGGGCGTAGGGCGAGGCCGAGGCGGCCGAGCAGCACTGAGGAACAATGCGCGCTCATGGGCGGGGCAGGCGACGCCGCACCGCGGCGCGTGATCGGGCCGAAAGCAGACGGACGCGAAGAAGACGCTGGGCGCCTGCTGGGCGGGCATCGCTGAGGTCGCGGGCGGCAGTAGGCAAAGAAGCTGGCGATGCGCTGCCGCTTTTCCCAGATCGCCTGCCGCTTTTCCCAGATCGTGTCGCCGAGGGCAATGGCGGGGCGGATTGCCGGGCGGTGCAAAGGTCGCCGAGGTTGGTCAGGTTAAGGCTGACGGCGGATCGGATGGCGGGCATGCATCCATCTTTTGTGAGTCGCTTGGCTTGGCGTTTCGAGACGAAGTATTTTTTCTAGACGATCGAATGGGAGAAATTCGAGACGGTGTTTCTTCAAGATCAAGCCAAGAAAAATCAAACCATGACAATTGGATAATTTGTGCCCAATATTTTTTTCTGTTATGCTTGATTTATTTTGTGCTATCTTATGCTTTATTTAATTTGTTTAAATGTGTTTGCATGAGAATTGCCCAAATGAAAAATCTCACCTCTAAAATTACTAAGTATGTTTAAATAATTAATTGACAATTTTATTTCGGATAATAAAATTGAATTAATTTTGACCTCCATGATTTATTTATTTGTGAATTCTTTTGGAGAAATTCCCCCCACGGGACGGTCAAAAGATAGCTTTCACATGAATGAATTCCAAGAGGATGATTGTGGGTTATTACTAGTGGCGACGATGACCCTCCCCACGAGGCTCGTTCAAAGCGAAATAATAATCCTGTATTTAATCATGGTTATTACTTAGGTATAAAATTGATATGCATATACTTCCCCGAAGACCCTGTCAATTTTATATTGGTCAAGTGGGAGCCAACTATTAATCTGGATATTAAAGGTTTGTAACTGTTCTTGTTTGTAACCTAATTGAATGTGTTTAAATAAGGACCCACCCCACGTGGCTTATTTAAACTGTTTTGAGATGTTGGCTGATGCATGTTCATATATTTTTTTGAGATTTTAAATATGATGCATGTGATCAAATCTTGTGATATACTTGTGCTTTTGCATATAGTTATTTATTTTAGTTCAGCATGTCGTTACCTTTTAATCCACATTTATTATACTTAAAGTCAATACAATATGTATGGAAACTATATTTATTGGAAACAAAAATTATAATTGTCCTAACTGCACAAAAGCACAAGTGGATTTTTGACACACCAAAAATCAGATGAGCCAACTGACGAGTCAAAACATTCAGGACTCTTCAGATCACCTTGCGAGAGATGTCGTCGCTTGAAATGGTGGAGGGTAAACCCGTAAGGGATTACGTCCTCAAAATAGATGGCCCATCTGAACAAACTTGAGATTATGATCTGGAGACTTAGATGAATTTGGTACTTCACTCTCTGCCCAAAAAGTTTTTTGAGCATTTTGGCCTCGCTAGCTAAATTGTTGCAAGCTTTTGGTCTCGGCGGAAATGTTGATAAGGCACCAAACTCAAGCTTTGAAGGCAAGTGGTCCGTCTTCATCTTCTAGGCCAAGGGAGGGCAAGATAAAGAAGAGGACCAAAGGCCATAAGAAATAAAACTCAACTGTTGTTAAGGGCAATGGTAAGATGAGGAATGCTTGTTGTGTCAAGGAAAATCCAAAGAGGAAGTGCTTAAGATGAGGTGAGAGAGGACAATGGAGGTTTTTTGCCTGTTCCAACCCCAAAAGGGTCGGAAAGAAAGGTAATTCTCACGCACTAGTTGTTGAAACTTGTTTAGCGGCGTATTCTTCTCATTCGTGGGTGGTTGATACGAGATTCACTAATCATGTTGGCTTCACGGGTTTTAAATGATCCGGCAACTTAGTGGGAGTGAGATCCTCATCACACTGGGCGACGTTACGAAAGTAAAAGTCATTGCAATGCTATGTAAGTGGCAGATATTGCAATGCTACGAAAGTAACGATTATTGTAATACTACGCAAGTAGCAGACATTGCAATACTACATGAGTAGTAGTTAAAGCAGTGGGAGAAGTGCACCTATCTTTTGAAGATAAAGTTTTTTTTTAGATTATCTTTATGTTCTCAGTTTTAGAAAGAATTCACTTTCAGTTTCTAAAATTCGATTAAAGGACACTAAGTTTCTTCTAATAAGAATGACATCATTTTTGAAATGATGAGTGTATCTGTTACGGGACATTGATGGAAAATCTCTATACAATTAACTCAGGCACACCACTCAATTAAATGCATCCTATAACACATCACCTATTTCCGACAAAAGAAAGCGTGAACGAAACACTTCTTTGGCATCTAAGATTGGTTCATATAAATCCAGAGAGGATCCAAAGGTTGGTGAGAGACGGTTCACTGGAGCTTCTCCAAGTTGAACCGATTCCAACCTGCGAATCATGTTTAGAGGGTAATATGACCAAGAGGGCATTTGGAGCCAAGGAATAAAAAAAAAGAAGTGTTAGAGATCGTTCACGTAGATGTATGTGGTCCAATGTCAACCAAAGCAAGAGGAGGTTATGAGTATTTTTATTGATGATTACTCAAGGTACGGTTACATTTTCCTTATGAAGCATAAATCTGAGACCTTTGAGAAATTCAAAGAATTTAAGGCTCAAACAGAGAATCATAGGGAAAAACGTATCAAGTCTCTACGATCTGATCGTGGAGGCGAATACCTCAGTGATGAGTTTTTGAACTACTTATCTGATGAAGGGATTGTATCCCAGCTCACTGCACCCGGAACCCCTCAACAAAACGGGGTTGCAGAGCGAAGAAACATAACTCTTTTGGAAATGGTTAGATCAATGATGAGTTATGCGGATCTTCCCGAGTCGTTCTGGGGTCATGCCTTGGAAACAGCGGCTTACATTCTGAACTTGGTGCTATCCAAATCGGTTCCCAAAACTCCCAAAGAATTGTGGACCGGGCGCAAGCCTAGTATGAGACACATGAGAATTTGGGGGTGTCCGGCCTACGTGTTGGACAAGGAAGCCGATAAATTGGATCCTCGATCAGAATTAAGGCTGTTTGTAGGATACCCCGAGGGAACAAAAGGGTGTATGTTCTATGGTCCCGAAGATCAAAAGGTGGTCATGAGCACCCACTTTAGATTTTTGGAAGAAGACTATATGAACCAAAGAAAACCCAGAAGTGAGATTACCTTAAATGAGCTTAGAGGGCAAACCTCACTGCCAACTGTACTAGATGATATACCAAACGATACGCTTTCACAACCGGAGCCTCGTCGTAGTAGGAGGGTTGTTAGACAGCCCGAGAGATTCATGGGAATAGGAGAGTCCTCGGACTTGATTCCCGGACAAGACTAATCAGACCCATGGACATATGACGAGGCATTCCAAGATAAGGATGCAGTTTCTTGGCAAACAGCAATGAAAGCTGAAATGGGTTCAATGTTTCATAATAGAGTGTGGGAGCTAGTCGAACCACTTAATGGGGTCAAACTCATTGGATGCAAGTGGGTATATAAGAGGAAAATAGGACCGGACGGGAAGGTTGAAACCTTTAAAGCAAGACTAGTGGCGAAAGGTTATACTCAGAAAGAAGGGATCGATTATGAGGAAACTTTTTCGCCCGTAGCCATGCTTAAGTCCATTCGTATTCTCTTATCGATTGCTGTGCATTTTGACTTTGAAATCTGGCAAATGGATGTCAAGACAGCTTTCCTTAACGGAAGTCTTGATGAAGAGATTTATATGCAACAAACCCAAGGTTTCATTGAAACAGGCCAAGAACACCTAGTTTGTAAGCTCAAGAGGTCCATTTACGGACTCAAACAGGCATCCAGAGCTTGGAACCAATGTTTTGATCATGTAATAAAGTCTTATGGGTTTGATCAAAACGAGTTTGAAAGTTGTGTGTATAAAAAGCATGTCGGAACTGCATTGGTATTCTTAGTACTATACGTAGATGACATTCTGACCATCGGGAACGATGTGAAGGTATTATCAGACGTAAGGGCATGGCTTTCAAAACAGTTTGATATGAAAGACTTAGGGAAAGCCGGACACATCCTTGGGATCAAGATCACTCGAGATCGCAAGAAAAGGATGATCGGGTTATCGCAAGTTTCATACATAGACACTGTCTTGAAATGATTCAGCATGCAAGATTCCAAGAAAGGATTCGAACCTTTTAGATTTGGAATCCATCTATCCAAGAAAATGTCCTCTAAGACGCAAAAGGAGATAGATGACATGAAAGGCATTCCTTGTGCTTCGGCTGTCGGAAACCTTATGTATGCATTGCTGTGTACGAGACCAGATATCTGCTTTGTCGTAGGCATGGTAGCAAGATATCAAAGTAACCCAGGGAAAGAGCATTGGACGACAGTTAAAAACATTCTGAAGTATCTAAAAAGAACTCGGGATAGAATGTTGATTTATTAGTCAGATATTCCAATCCCCATCGGCTACACGGACTCGGATTTCCAATCAGACTTAGATTCCAGAAACTATCTGCCTCAGTTAGTGTGTTTCCATTTGGGAAGTGTAGCCATCAAATGGAAGAGTGTGAAGCAGAAATGCATCACTGACTCAACCATGGAAGTCGGGTAAGTAGCTGCTTGTGAAGCAGTGAAAGAACCGATTTGGCTCTAGACCTTCTTAGTGGACTTGGATAGAGTTCCGAATTTGTCTAGCAAATATTTGCTAGGGGCAGTTGCAAATTCAAGGGAACCAAGAGTCCACGAGTCAAACGAGCACACTAAAGGAAAGACATCTTATACGAGAGATCGTTGAGAGAGGAGATATAGAGGTGGCATAGATCGCATCTGAGGACAACCTAACAGATCCATTCACAAAGTGTCTGCCTCTGAATACATTCGAGAGACATGTGGAAGGAATGGGTGTCAAGACCGTTGCCAATCTGCTTTGAGTATAAGTGGGAGAAATTATTAGGTTCGTGTAGGTGACATTAGATGTCACGGACTACGCGAGACATGTTGTAGTATACTTAAAAGCAGACTTTGAGTATAAGTGGGAGATTGTTGGGATTATCTTTGGAAAGTATGCTTTTTACTTTGTATAATCTAAAACCTAATTTTCGGACTTATTTCTTGAAATAAATTGTTTATCATCGATGCTTTAAATATTATCGAATGTTACATATATTTCTTCGCGATAATCTGTTCAATAAGTCGATGCGTGTTACATTGTAGTTAATTTAGTGATACCGGATCACGAAGATTAAATTAACGGTCCCTTGTAACTAAAAAGCACGTTATTCACGACCTAGATGGAAATGAACAACCCATCGTGAAAGGTTGAAGTGTAAGGCTCAGATTGGCTTGTCTTGACCAAGAGATTACACTAGTGCATGGTCGATGATCGAATAGGACCCAGGGGAGGATAAATTCTTGAATCGAACAAGGAAGAATTAGACCTCGGTGGTTCGTTATTTCTTAACCTTCGCCCCTTAAATAGGATCTCGTGGGATTGGTAACTATTGCTTTGACTTATCATGGGTAAATAATCGGTGAGATTCAATACTTTTTATCTTGGGCAATATTATTAGTCACATGTGATTGCTAATTTATTTAAGAATGGGTAAGAATCGAAATAAGCACGCTTTTGTTTTTGCCCTTGGGAGGTTCATAAGCTTTATCATACCAAATCTTGCAAGTGGAATTAGTTTTAGGTATGGATAATAATGTTGAACCGTTCCTTGACCAAGGATAAAAGATATTAATTAATGGAAAGCTATTTCAGTGGCTTGAATTAATTAATGGGCTAGATAATCTTAAACACGGGAAATAATGACCGGGAGCCATATTGACTGTAATATAGGTTAAGATGGATAGTGCAATATTAATTATGTAGTGGAATTAATTAATATTTATGGGCTTTAATAATATTGTGGCTCAATATTAGATATTCAAGGTCCACTAGAAGGTCCAATCTTAATTCTCCTAAAGGCCCCCTGAGTAGCCCAACATATAGTCCAATAACTGAAAAGGTGATTAAAATAAAATAAATATTGTTCCTTATTTTTCCATGAATATTTCGAAATTTATAAATAAAGTTGGGAGAAAGATTTTCTTTGAATTTTGTTATGGAATGAAGATATGTATTCTTGGAATACAAGATTATCTCATTAAATTCAAGAAATCTCCCACTTGGTTATCTATAATGATAATTTCGAAAATTTTGAAATATAGTGGGCAAGAAAGATTTTCTTTATTTTCTTGAAAAGATATTATGGAAGATATGTATTTCTTGAATTACAAGAGATATCTCATAAATTCAAGAAGATCCAAATCTTGAAATCTTGCACACAATTTTCGAAAATTCCATACATATAGAGTAGGTGGGATTTTTGTGGAATATTATAATTATGGGAAAAAGAATATAGGAGATATATTCAAGATTTCTTGGAGATCAAGAAAAGATTTTCCCACATTGTTTTTATCACAAATTTTCGACCACCCTAGTCTCTATAAATAGGGGATGATTCTTTCATTCCCAAGTACAATTCATGTGCTGGAAAAATTAGCAAATCCACGAAAGTGGTGCAACAAAGTTTATTTTTTCCTTTTGTTAATTGTTCGCGAGTATCCTTCCACCGGATTGTCGAGCAAGGATTAAGGGAATACTTGGGAAGTTCTTTTGGTTAGTCTAATCAGCCAGACCGTTGCCATCCCAAGAGGTACGTTCACGTAAACTCGTAGAATTCCGCATGCGTAGGTTTTACATGAATTATTATATGCATAATATGTTGTTGGATTATTATTTGAATTAATATAGGATTAATTCATGCTAGTAATAATTAAAGAATTAAATTTGTATTTAAATATTCAACCTGAATAGATCTGTGCAACTTATTCCCAACAGGACGTCCTTTTGTATTTCATAAATGTTTGGTCAAAGCGGCCCTCACTTCTCATTTACATAGGTGATCTCCTCTCGAGTATCCAGTCATACTCAGTCCCGTCTGGACCTTTAGGAATCATTAAAAGCCAAAGACTTAACCTTTACCACATTTACGGGTGCTCAACACTTGACTTAGTGTTGTCAGGAATGGTCATGATTTTCAAGTGTTGTACAACTAACATTCACAGGTTGGTTTTCCCTTTTGAACCAAGTTATTGGGATCTCCAGTCATCATGGTTGGGTTTCCACTGTTTCAGTTTCTCTTTGTAGATTTCAGACCCATTCCCTCTATCAGCTTATTCATTTGATCTCGGCATATGCTCTTCGTGAGCGGATCCGCTATGTTGTCCTTTGACCTTACATAATCAATGGTTATAACCCCAGTTGAGATCAAATATCTAATAGAGTTATGTCGGCGACGGATATGTCTCGACTTTCCGTTATACATACTGTTCGAAGCTCTACCTATAGCAGCTTGACAGTCACAATGTACCATTACCAACGGTACTGGTTTGTTCCAACAAGGAATGTCTTCCAGAAAATTACGAAGCCATTCTGCTTCTTCACCAACATGATCTAAAGCGATAAATTCTGATTCCATTGTGGAACGGGCAATACACGTCTGTTTTGTGGATTTCCACGATACAGCTCCTCCAATAGTGAACACATATCCACTAGTGGAAAATGGGTCTTTTGTGTCCAATATCCAATTAGCATCGATGTACCCTTCAAGTACAGCTGGATACCTCGTGTAATACAACCCAAGGTCAAGGGTGTACTTTAAGTACCTTAAAACCCTTCTAAGAGCTTTCCAATGATCGTGACTTGGATTGCTCGTGTACCTGCTCAGCTTGATCACTGCACATGCAAGATCAGGACGTGTGCAATTTGTAATGTACATCACGCTTCCAATGATCCTTGCATATTCTAACTGAGCCACAGGTTCTCCTCTATTCTTCTTCAGATGAACATTGTGTTCCAGAGGTGTTTTAGCAGGTGGATCATCAAATGCATTGAACTTCTTCAACACTCTCTCAACGTAATGGGATTGTGTCAAAGAGATTCCATTTGATGTTCTCTCAATTTTGATTCCAAGAATCACATCTGCTAATCCCATGTCTTTCATGTCAAAATTCCGATTTAACATGTTTTTCGTATTCACGATCACATTGTGATTGTTACCCATGATTAACATGTCATCGACATATAAACATACGATAACAAAACCATTTGGTGTTTCCTTCACATAAACACACTTATCACATTCGTTAATTCAAAAACCATTTGACAACATGATGTTGTCAAACTTTAAATGCCACTTCTTTGGAGCTTGTTTAAGTCCATACAGTGATCGAACGAGTTTACACACCTTTTTCTCATTTTTAATGTAACCCTCAGGTTGATCCATGTAAATTTCAGCATCTATCTCATCATTAAGAAACGATGTCTTTACATCCATCTGATGTATTTCGAGATTGTGTAGGGCAGCAATCACGATAAGTACACGAATGGATGTAATCCTCGTAACAGGTGAATAGGTGTCAAAGAAATCATACCCTTCCTTTTGTTTAAAACCCTTAGCAACCAAACGGGCTTTATATTTTTCAACTGATCCATCTGCTTTGTATTTTCTTTTAAGGATCCACTTACATCCTAAGGTCTTGCAACCTTTGGGGAGGTAACCAACTCCCACGTGTGATTTTGCAGAATTTGAATCATATTCGCTATTAATAGCTTCTTTCCAGAGCTGAGCATCCGGTCTGGACATAGCTTCTTTGATAGACTAAGGTTCGTCTTCCAACATGTAAGTGATGAAGTCTATACCGTAAGTCTTATCAATTCTAGCTCGTTTACTGAGTCTTGGTTCTTCACTCTCTTGAGTGGAAGGATCTGCAGTGTCATCTGATTCTTCGTGTGTTCGTTTGTTTGAACTCACTTCTTCTTTATCCCTACAAGGGAAGACATTTTCAAAGAATACGACATTCCTTGATTCTATTGTAGTGCCTTCTGTCATATCGGGTATCTCTGATTTGTGAATCAAGAATCGATAAGCACTACTGTTGAGGGTGTATCCTATAAAGATGCAATCGACCGTTTTAGGTCCGATTCTCACTTGTTTAGGAAGTGGCACTTCAACTTTAGTCAAACACCCCCATACTTTGAGGTGTTTGTAAGATGGTTTGCGCTTTTTCCACATCTCATAAGGAGTTTCATCCATATTTTTAAGTGGGATCTTATTTAAAATATGGTTAGCTAACAGAATAACTTCCCCCCACAAGTTCTGAGGCAAACCCGAGCTGATTAACATAGCGTTCATCATCTCTTTTAGTGTTCGGTTTTTTCTTTCCGCAACACCATTCGATTGAGGTGAGTAAGGGGTTGTCGTTTGATGTATGATGCCTGACTCAACACATAACTGTTCAAACGGAGCCACATACTCTCCACCTCTATCACTACGAATTGTTTTAATTCTAGTGTTCAATTTATTCTCTACTTCAGTTTTGTAACGTTTAAATGCTTCAATTGCTTTATCTTTACTTCGTAAAAGATAAACGTAGCAGAATCTAGTGCAATCATCAATAAAAGTAATAAAGTACATTTTTTCACCTCTAGTTTGCACAAATTTTAAATCACATGCATCTATGTGAATTAATTCTAGAGGGGTTGTGTTCCTTTCAACATATTTAAATGGTAATTTAGCAATTTTTACTTCTACACATATCTCACATCTTTTGGATGTATCAACGTTTTCAATGTTAAGTAAATTCAAAATTTACTAAACGCTTTATATCTTTTAAATTAACATGTCCTAATCTAAAATGTCATAAAGAGGAACACTCAACGATATAAACAGAAGTAGAAGCTTTCTCATTAATATTAGTGTTTTTGCCTTTACGGCTTACAACCATGACTGACATTTTGAATAAACCATTCTCGAGTAACCTTTCCCGAGAAGAGTACCAAACTTACTCAATACAACTTTGTCAGACTCAAACACTAACTTAAACTTGTGACTAACTAACAATGAGCCAGAGATCAAGTTCTTCCGGATGTCTGGGACATGCAGCACATCATTCAACTTCAGCTCCATCCCTGAGGTCAGCTTCAGCACAACCATTCCAACACCAGCCGCTTCAGACGAGGCCTGGTTTCCCATAAACAGCTTTCTCCCCTTAGCAGGAGAATAGGTGGAGAATGCAGACTTCTCCGAGCAGACATGGCAAGTGGCCCCAGTGTCCACAAACTATTCCTTCTTGTTGTCCACCATGTTGGCTTCAGTCACCACAGCAAACAAATCAGCCTCCGTGACCTCCCGTTCAGCCACGTTCACAGAGTCTTTCTTGGGCTGTTTACAATCACTTGCCCGATGATTGGGCTTGCCACAGTTGTAGCATTTTCCAGAGAACACAAATTTCTGCTTTGTGGCAAGAGCAGCAGACTTCCCCTTGACGTCCTTGTCGTTGGGGCGTTTTCTCTTATTTGATGGATCATTTTTCTCCATCAAATTTGCCTTGACCTCGATTGCAGAAGTCGAGACCTTCCTTTCTCTTTTCTGGCCATCTTCTTCAATTCGAAGCCGGACAATCAAATCCTCCAAGCTAATCTCCTTTCGCTTGTGTTTGAGGTAAGATTTAAACTCCTTCCAAGATGAAGACAGTTTTTCAATCACAGTTGCCACCATAAACTGTTCTGGCAGATCCATTCCTTCTGCAGTAATGTTATGGAAAATCAGCTGCAGCTTTTGAACTTGGTCGACAAACGGCTTGTTGTCTTCCATCTTGAAGTCGTACAATGCAGCAACGACGAACTTCTTCGTTCCTACATCTTTTGTCTTGTACTTCTTCTCCAAAGAAGCCCACATTTCTTTGGCACTCTTGTGTTGAACGTAGACGTTGTACAGAGCGTCACTTAGTCCACCCAGAATATAATTCCGGTACAAGTAATCCCCACTGATCCATAGGTCATAACTCATTGTCGTTATCTGATTAGCATTATCATCAAGGATTTTCGGACAGTCCTCCTTGAGGTACTTCACCACAAACAAGGTGGTCAGGTAGAACTCCATCTTATTCTGCCACCTCTTAAAATCTGCACCCGAAAACTTCTCCGGTTTTTCTGCCTGCGCCAGCAAAGGCCTTACAGTCCCTCTTTGAGAGGCTTGAAACATTGGACCCACGTATGGGTTACCACCAGTGTTGCTCACAAACTGGTTTCCTCCAATGAAAGGATTTCCACCGGAGTTATCCACAAAATAATTGCTCTGACGGCCTTCCAGAAAAGGATTTCCAGAGTACAATCCAGCAAACGGATTAACCGTATTCCCAACATATTGGCTCCCAGAAGCATTTGCTGACATTTCAACATACTGGTTACCAGTAGGGGGCATTCCGAATCCAGTGAAGGCAAACGAACCATCAGTCATATGAACATCAGATCGATACTGAGTGTTCTTGTTAGCAGGAGTAGGCGCACCTAGTCCAGTAACGGTAGTAGCAGGCGCACCTGGAACTGTTGGAGTAGGAGTAGCCGCAGCTAAACCAGGGTTCGTGTTGTTAACACCATCAGTGATGTCATCAATGGCGCCGGTGTTAACAACCACATCAACGTTTTGCTGTTCGTTCGACATAGCAGTATTAAATTATTTTATTTTGTCTTGCGATTGTTATTAATACTGCAGTGGCGCAAAAAACGTAAGTGCAAAAACAAAACCAAACCGAGTCAAGGATAAATCATTTTCCCCGCAAGACAAAATACGCCCTGGATAGTGCTCATAGGATCATGCGTAATTGTCCCAAAAGGTAAAACAGTTCAAGTATTATATCAGTAGCACCACTTAAATAATACTATCGTCGAACTATATCGGAGTGTGAGCAGAGAGATGGGAAGAAGATATGTACGTAGAATTGCAGAGTTGTTTTTTGTAGGGTTCGAAAAGTGACTGAGAGGAATTATGAGGGTCAGTATATATAGACGGAATTCTGAAGGGGAGTTGAGGAAAACGTGGGAAGCCCACAAATTTCGTGGTCGGTTATGACCACACAAATTCAGCGGGGCGGTTTTGACCCCATGAGACCGTCCAGGTTCGTTAAACCTATGATTCAAATTTCGAATCCTGGATAAGCTTAAGTCTTGACTCCTGGGCCGACCCAAATCCGGATGGGCAGCCCAATTCATTGGGTCCAAAAATTAATTGGCCCATTTAGAGTTTTTGGGTCTCCAAAAAGATAGATGAGCCCCAAAGCCCAATTGCCACGAACCCGGACCCAGGCCGGGCCGGGCGGGGCGCGCGCGCGCGTGTGGTTCATGGTTAGGGTCCCCATGCACCATTTTGGAGAACATGACCATAAGCTTCTATTTATACTAGGAAACTTTCATTCTTGTTTCCAATGTGAGATGAGTGGGAAGACTACAGTTGGTCAACACTCACCCCACCAATTACTCTCTCACTAGAGCATTAATGTCTCATCTTCTTTAATTAATTTCTCACTCACCGAAATTCGATTTTGAGATATTAAATATACCACGATCATCTACTCCGTAAGTAGAACAATCTCGTCACGTTTAATTTACAAAAAATCAACGTTTTAATTCCTCAATAATTTGGTCAACCTTTAATGCTAGAACACTCTCAAAACCAAATTTCCAACAAACTGGTCGGTCTGAGCCGATTTTTAAAACACTGTCTGATACTGAAATTTCTTGAGATTTGATATACACATGATTTAAAATTCTAGCTTGATGCACGCTCCAACCACCTCCCTTGCGCTTCCCGAGAATATTCCAAACATATATAAAGAGCTTTCCTATCTAAGCACTAAGCACTAACGTGCACTCATGTATCGAAAAATATACTAAGGGGGTGTTTGGTAAAATTGTAAGGAATATAATGGAAAAATGAATGGAAATAGAAAGCAATTAAAGTCATATATCACCTATTTGACACCTTTAATAGATTCCTTATTTTGGAAGAATCAAAGTTATAGTAGTGTAATTTCAAACACACATTATAACTTTGATTTCATTCCACACCCCTCCATTTCTTCCAACGACGATGTATAGAATTGCAAATATCAATTACCACAGAGAATTTGTTGCACCAAAAATAATTGATCCTCGGATCTTTATAAAATAATATTTTTATATATTAGTTGAAAAATAAGTCTCATAATTAGTCATAACACATCTCATTACCTTTAGACGTAATGTCTCACACAAAAATTTCTCAACAATGAAAATCTCTGAAGTTGCAATATTTAATTAGCTAGGGGCCTAGCTAATTAATTACGTACTACTACTTGTTGGACACAAAATAAAAGTCCTATTATTTTCTAATTAATTTCTTGGTTATATCACCAGTGACATCCAACGACCTATATATATTTCTACAATATTTTTAAATACTGTATAATTTTGGAGAAGGTAATTTATAAATATACCTATCTAAAAACTTAATTAATTAATTATAAAATCCAGGGGTCTAGTGAGTTTGTAGGAAGAATCTGGGGAGTCCTATTTTGTGTCCAAAAATCTTGACATCTTCTTGGACTTGTTTTCTGTATTCTCCAAAGCTGAATCTTCTATAAACACAAGGCTGTACGCCGCTGCCAATAACGGTGTCGTATGATGGGCAGAAGAAGTACGCTGTCGAAAACCTTTCTTTGTTGGGATTCGCCACCACTCTGTGTTCTACGCTTTTGTACACATTGTTACTCCACGCCTGCATCAGAATGAGAATGAGACGGATTCAAATTAATTGTGTTTTACTCGTCCTGATAAAAAATAAATAAAAAAATTGTGTATTACTCGTTTTCCCATCAATTTTTGCTCATTTTATATTTTTAACTAATTAATTTATAAAGAATTTTGACCATAAATTTATTAAAAAATTGTGTTTTACTCCTTTTAATTGTTGAGAAATATTTGAATTTTGTTTGAGAGAAGTGTTGTGCGTTATGAGAAGAAAATGATTGTTTTAATATATATGTTTAACCAAATGGTTGATTCTTGTATGGAGTCAATGTCTACATAAATGTACAATTATCTTATGTTGATGTTGAGTTTTGAAATAAATCCACCTTTGAATATGTAGTTTCATATCACGACTTAAGGTGATCACATGATCATATAAAAGACAAAGTCAAATATAAACTAGTTTTAACATGCAATTATGATTTGCATTTTATATATGTATTGTTTCATTAAAATGAATCAGTCTGGCAGTGTTAGTTATTTCTTTTAAACGTTTATTTATTTTTCTATATACAAAGTGATAGTTGTGAATCATGTTGCATGATAAAACCGGTTTTACATTAATTACACCAATTCGACATAAAATGCAGTGTGAACATATATATAATATATACTCCCCTGTCCAAAAATGATGATCCGATCTATTCCTTTTTGGTTTCTCCCAAGTATATAGTTATATTTCTTTTTTGAAATACGTAAATTATGTACATATTTAATGTGCATTGGGATTAAACAAAGGAAGGGTCCATCAGGGGAGTATATATAAGAGAGTGGGTCTCAAATGCATTCAAGTGCATCGTGCACTCATGATATATTTTAGAACCGTGCAACTTGTTATATTGAAAGATGCAACTTGTTTACACTTAACCATGCAACTATTAATATGGAACAATAGTTACACGTTTCAATATAAATAAATTGCATATTTCAATATAACAAGTTGCATGGTTATAAAATACACTATGAGTGCACGATGCACCTAGATGCATACAAGACTTGGCCTATATTTAGATGATTTAGAATGTTGAGTAAATGTACCTGAAATAAGTCACCAATGTTGATAACAAGTGCCTCATGATTTGGTTTAACAGCAAACCATTTTCCATCTTTGACAAGCTGCAAACCCCCAATGTGATCTTGATGCAACACTGTAATGAAGTCGCTGTCAGTGTGAGGCATTATTCCGAACATGTGAGGGACGACCGGCCACCGGGGGTACCGGTTCAATCGCAGGTAGCAACTACTAGCCACACATTTCTCCTTGAAGAAATCTGATCTCTCTCCCAATTCCTCTGCTAATATCTCCACTAATTTTTGCGACAATTCCGACACCACCGTTGCGAATTGTTCCATTATCCAACTACAAATATCCCAAATTATAATATAATTTATTTATATTATTATTTTAGTAGTGGAACAAAACATGCATGCAGAGTGGACATGATGTAGTACAACACACCATGCATTTCAGATAGCGCAATAAAAAATACTTACTTGGAATTGCTTTAAAAAAATTTAAATAATAAATTTACATTATTTTTACTCATCTGTGCCAGCATTTTCTTCACATGTGGAGTGACATGTATATTAATTAAGAAAATAAAATAATGAGTAGGATTTTGTAATAAGTAAAAAGTTGAGTTAAATTGTGTGTATGTGGGCTGGGGACAAAAGTAATGAAATTTTGTAAATTTGTGAATATTGTGTTTATGAAATATTTTTCTCTTTTGGAGTGTGAAAATAATTTTGGGATGTTTTAATAAGAGAAGTGTGAAAATAATCATGTCACGAAAGTAGTATTTATATACGACGACTAACACTTGTATGCACCATAATTAATATTTTTCAAAAGAAAACAATTAAAACTATTCGTGAAAACAATTAATACCAATTAAAATGTGGACGATACTGTGTTTACAAGAATTAATTTGCCCCAGACATTATATCTGTGTTCAGTTTTGAACAACTCTGTGGACACCTACAGGCCTTTTAAGGGGTTATGAATTTAACATTAGCACGTACCTTTTAATAGTGTAACTTTACATTACATTCAAATATACACATACAAATGAATGATGTGATAGAGACAGTTGGGTCCCACGAAATACATGGCATTCATTAGACCTTGATTTATAAGTACCACATGAGAATCAATAACAGATAAAGGCATATTTTCCGGTACAACAGTCCTTTTCAAATAGTATTAGTTGTTCTGTCGAAAGGTATTAGTTATTCAATTAAAAGGTATTAGTTGGTCAGTATTAATTATTTTCACCGAAAAGTATTAGTTAGTTTCATTGAACAGTATCAGTTGCACATCATTAGTTACCTGAGACTATTGTTGCCACCCGAACCCAACACATCGATCAACGACACGTGGAACGCTTCCGACCACGACAGCTGCTTGAGGCACGTGGCGGACGGCGTCCCCCACCGGTAACTCCCGGCGGAGAAATTCGATCCTTGGTAATCTCTCTTCTCGCGGAACGGCTTCTTGAACAAATTCACTTGTTCTTCCCTCATTTTTCGGAGAAGCTCGGGCGAAATCCCGTGGTTGATCACTTGGAAGAATCCCCACTCCCGAGAAGCTCGAGCTATCTGTTTTTTGCATGCTTCTCTTTCGCGATCTCCGAGGCTTAGCTGGCGGAGATCGATCAACGGGAGGTCGCATTCCGCCACCGCCGTCAGCTCCGGCAGATTCTTTAGGGGCATGTTTGGTAGTTCAGAAAAGAGATTCTTGTATGTTTCTTCGAATGGTGGATCGGGTGAGTCGTCGTCTTCCATTCTTAAAGGCTATAAATAAGAATTACAATTACAATTACAACCATGTTGTATTTTGTATGTACCCCTGTTTTTTTAATTTAATGATGATATGGATTGATTAATGTAATGAAGAAAGTGACAAGAAGGAAGAGGATAAAAAGCGTGTACATTTGCCTATGTTTCTTGTTTTGTCATCGATGAAAACGTTGTATTATACGCCTTTCAGACAATGTGAGTGTTGAATTACGAGAAGCTTCTTCTAATAAAGAATTGAATAGGTATATTCCTTTTTTCAGGAGGACCCATCACTCTATGTAACTTAGTTTCACAACAAATCAATGTGCGAGAATAAATGGAGAAGGAAGCAAATTCAATTGGGGGAGGTAATTTTTTTTTCATTTTTTTCATTTTTGCTAATGAGTGCAAATCTTCTTATTCTATTTTACATCCTTGTTGTGGGCCTAAAGTATTGACTAAGAAAGTTTAATACATATAACAAATAATTTGTTAAGATAATTCACTTCAAAAAAAATTGACGTATAATGACAGAAGCTAAAAGTCACGGCAAACATTTCTATCATTAAAATATTTTTAGCTAGAAAAGTTATAATAACAGGATTTCTATCATTATAGGTCAATTTTTTTTATAGGGATCAAAACTCCATCACTATTATAATATATATAAATTTAGATTTAAGACACACTTTTATGCTCTTGTCCCCCTACAATACTTAAGCAAATATAATTTTCAGAAATTGTTCTAGAAAAGAGGAGGAGGAAAAAACACAGAGACAGAAGATGCACATGTACATGTCATGTGTTACGCAGCGTGCTTCATACAAGTCTACGACAATACAGCATGTTTGTAAATTGTAACCATAATCTTATAATAATTTCCTCAAAAAAAAAATCTTATAATAATTTGCTAAAAATTAATCAACAAAAATATCCGGCTTACTTGATTCAGATGCTCCGGAACGTTCACTGACACCACCATCTCGTTGCCTGTTTCTGCATTTCAATCGCTACCAAAATTAGTAATCAAGTTGCATGGACGTTCACACTTATAATTATACCTATCATGAATTAATATTAGATTATTATTTTTATAAGAAATTAAATATATATATATATATAGACTCACATCGTAATTAGGAGATGCAGAGTGGAAAAAGAAATGGGGAGTTTTCGAGAGAAAGAAAAAGGGTGGCAAACGAATATACTGCGTGTAGGAGTCGTGTCCAGGATGATTGGAAAAGAAAGATATTTATAGAAGAGGAAATGGGCCATTAATTGAAATTCATTTTATTTTAAATTAATGGGGAAATAAAAATATATATAGTGGGAGTGTAAGGATGGATTGGGAGTCTATGTTAAAAGGTGGGGACACGCGGCTCCTATTGCAATCACGAATTAGGATATTCCATTTTGTTTCTCCATCGTAACTTAATTTTGATATTTGAGGAGATCGAGGGACAATGTCTGAGATGCAAGAAAATGAAGAATCGTCTGCCAATTTTTTAATAAAAAAAAATTTGATCCTTAAAAAAGTGAAGATTGTTTAAGATTCACTTATCAATTTTTAGATGACAAGGTCTTTTATGCACCCGGGTGCACCGTGCACTCATAGACAAACTGCAAACAACGATCAATCAATATAGTTAGATATATAGTATATGAATTTTTATTCAGTCAATAATAATTTAAATAAGTCGATAAATTGACTAACATTGTTAGGAATCGTCGTTTGAGAAGCGAGGATTATATCTTGAATATAGCAACACACAAAATGTCCACAATGGGCATCATCTCGTTGCCTCGGAACCTGTTGATTAGCAATTATAAGCACGTATTATAATTATGATTATTTTCTATTAATTTGATAACTTACTAAATTAAATTTACCTTAATATTTGTCCAGCTCACTTTAGACAATTTAGATCTTGAGCCTTGGAAGGCGATTCCGATACATCGTCATCACACTATTATTATTATAATTAAAAAATAAAAATAGATTAAATATGCATAATTTTAAAAGTAAAACAAATCATTATATTAGAATATTAAAAATGAACTTACGCTTCCATGAATGACGTGAGATCAGGGCGATTTGCAGCCACCCCATCCACAGCTGGGTCCATAAAAAATACAATTAATGTATTCATATTTATGGCGACCAACACCCAATGATCCCTATATTATATTAAGAATATTAAAATTAACTGCAAATTTAGCATATGTGCAAATATCAAATTATGAATACAAATTTTAACGAAATGTTTATTGTACTCACCCACATTTGTTGGCCAAAAAATGAGATGTTCTCTCCCAGTATGACTCAGCATATGTTCAACTATCCCCTCCATGCTCTGTGTCCTATCACCCATTAAGCGAGACACTTGGGGGGAGACGAATGAATACATTCCACATGCTCGGACATCTCTAGAGAGATATACCTCGCCCAAATATCTTTAAACAACATATATACGCTAATTAATATTTAAAAAGAAAATTAAACTATCTAGAAAGTAAATACTGATAATTAATAAACACATACCTGAGGTAAAAGGTTATGGTGGTTTCACTTAACCACTCGTCGTTGAAGACTTCAAGCACATGCTCCTGAACGATGTATTCTTCAAAAGAATTCCGATGAAAGTGAGCACTCATCGGAATTGTGAGGGTATCGAAAGCATTGGACTCCACCATCGTGCTCACCATAGTTTGTACGGTGTCGTCGTGATCTAAGTCTCCAGGCATTGGATAACCTAGTCTGCGCGCACCAATAGTGGAGTCCCTCGGTCTTTCCCTCTGACTGTCTACGACACCTCTTGATTTCGCTTTAGCCTTTTGTGGTGATTTTTGTTTAGGCTTTCATGGTGTCGACAGATTCTACAATCAATTTGCAACATTATTTAGAACGACAAATAAGATAATAAACTTTAATAACATATATGTTACCTTCATGGTGTGAGAGACCAAGTTGCTCGGCCATTCGATGAAGTGCCCAACCGTTGTTCCGACTGTGACAGCCTCATCTATTGGTTTCGGCACGGGTGAATCTTCTTCTCCGATTAAGGGTACATCTAGTGTGACCCTCACAAAACCCGGAGTGAGGGGACGACCATGAATCATTCCACCGGAGTTATTGTGCAACGTTCATGTGCCAACCAACCGATCGGGATCCTCCAAATAAAGGTAGCAAAAGGTCGGTGGTTGTTCGCATAAGATATTTAGTTAGAAAATTTTAATACACTAGTCTTTAATTAAAATAAATGCGAGACATGCACATCTGATACCTGAGAGACGTTTTGAAGTGCCTCAATAAAGTCGTCTCTAGGGTTAGCCGAAAACATAGCATTTTCGACACTATGTTCACAGCTTGCTCCACTCGACGACATTTCGTGGCTCGATCTTCTCTCAGACCTCAAATGTTCCACATCTTTAGTCAACTTGACAACCTGTTCCGAAAGTATACCCAACATATTCATGGCTTGAA
The DNA here is from genome assembly GCA_037126765.1 of Stenogyne calaminthoides. NCBI lineage: Eukaryota > Viridiplantae > Streptophyta > Magnoliopsida > Lamiales > Lamiaceae > Stenogyne > Stenogyne calaminthoides. Next base: position 3,104,199 of record JBBCBC010000035.1, read on the forward strand.
GACCAGGTTGCATCGCTAATGATGTCTTCACACGCTTATATCCCGACACCAGAAGCGGGACGGGATGCTCCTGGCGACCTATAGCCCATCCAAACAGATCATCAGGGCCGATAATGCGGATGTCGTCGGGCGTCATGGTCTGAGATAGACGCCCCTGAATCACAAAAACAAAATATTATTATTTAATTATTTGTTTAGAAATAATAGTTTGTAATTGAAAGATAAATTAATGAATAGATTACCGCCTTCTTCGATGATACGCTGTGCACTGGAATCATGAATTTGCCCATCTTGAGCCTTTCGTGTGTTACTTCTCAGCCAAGCCCAAAAATTCTTGGCCATTACTCCAGCTTGCAATAATATTTGCTTCTTTTTTGTGTAGTCGAGCCCTCTGAATGTAGTCTATACGCATATAACGTAACAATTTAGTAAATTTAGTAATCATACAACAATTTTCAATAAACATATAATTAACATACCGAAAGTTCATCCCATAATCTTTCCTTCAAAGGAGTCGGGTTAAAGAAATTTAAGCCGATCCTTGGTTATAAAAGACGATAGGGATCACACTCCTGATTGCAGCTCCAAGGTAGAAGGACAACGACTCACTCTCTTTTCCTATTGCCTGCCCAAACTCATTGAACGATAACTGCAATAACATAGTATTTAATTAGGTTCAACTTGAGTTCAATCAATATAATTATCAATTTCAAACTGTTCAATTGTAATAAAATTACCTGAAGCATTTTCCCCTTGCTACGAGCTCTCTTAATAGAAGACATCGTGACAATACCTCGAGTGTGCTTCTCCCCGGAGCTGCTAGTGGTGGTGGGAGCATCAATGTCACACTCTCTCAAGTCATCAGGATGCTGTCGATCATGTTCACCATGATCATATGCGCCATGATCTCCATCAAAATATCTATCATCATCTCCATCATCTCCGGGATATGGCAAATAACTGTAAAGCAGAAAAAACAACATTTAATAAACAAAAAACAAACAATATTCAATAAAGCAGAAGACACAACGTTTAATAAAGCAGAAGAAATAACATTTAATAAAGCAGAAGAAACAACATTCAATAAAGTAGTAAATTTCTTTTTAGCACTTGTTTTTCTTTTTCATTTTTTGGTTGACTTTTCTCGTTCATGATCATAAATGTTAACAAGATCCGGATTGCTATATTCATCCTCATCTCTAATTATTCTCTGGTATGGTCGTGGATTTGTAGGATCATCGAAAGATGGTACAGAATGAGTGAAGTTCTGAAAAGGATCATCAATTGTGTCAACATCTTCATAGTCATGGTCGCTAATCTGGAAACTATTGTTAAATTTGTTTGACAGAACCACAATAGACCATTTCTTATTAACTGGGTCGGGGACATAAAAAATTTGTTGAGCTTGACTGGCCATTATGTAAGGGTCATCTTTGTATCCCACACTCTTCAAATCAACGCGTACGAACCCAGAACTTTCAACTTGGACCCCGTTAGGGATCCTCACCCAACTACACTCGAAGATTGGTTGGCGGTGAACAACATAGTCGAGTTCCCAAATGTTGACAATCTTTCCAAAGTAAGTAGTATTTGATTGATCCCCTGCAGTTGCAGTAATGGACACTCCACTATTCTGCATTGTACTTGTGGCATCATGATCTCTGGTATAAAATATGTATCCATTGCTAAGATAACACTTGTATGAATACACATGTCTATCAGGCATTCTGGATAACCACTTAACTCTTTCATTCACTGATTCTTTATCTTGTGACAACATATTTACTACATAACCATTGAACCAGTCAACAAACGTGCAATTGAGCTCAACATCAATTCATGATCTATCTCTGGTGGGATTTCTCTCAGCAAGTGATTGCATGTGCAGGTCAATAAAAGGAAGCACGTCAACCGTGTTGTGAAGTACGCACAAGTGCATCCATGTTAGTTCCTCCATACTAACACTTACAGGTTGACCACCAATAATGTCTTCACCATCCATCTTATTGGTATACCGGGTAACTGGAAGTCCAATTGCATCGACATTCGGGGAAAAATTTAGACCAGTACTCGACTGCTTCTTCTATTAAATAGCGTTTTGCAATGCATCCCTCCGGTCTGGACATATTCATCACATATCCTTTGAGCACTTTCATATATCTCTCTACACCATACATCCATCGCATACGAGCAGGACCACACATCCTTGTCTCGTGTACCAAATGAACTATTAGGTGAACCATTATATCAAAAAATGATAGAGGGAAATACATCTCAAGCTCACAGAGCGTCCCCACAGTCTGCCTCTGAAAACCAAGCAACTTTCTAGGATCTATGACCTTGCTACTCATTGCCTTGAAGAACCAACATAACTTTGTTATGGTTATGCGCACATTTTCAGGCAAGATAGAACGTATTGCAATGGGCAAGAAAGTCTTCATGATGACATGATAGTCATGCAATTTCAAATTCATCAGTCTCACGCCATCATCTGATACAAGTCTCTGTATGTTGGACGAATAACCCTCTGGTACTTTCACATCTTTTAGCGTCTGAAGTAACTCTTTTCTCTCATTGTTGGACAAGGTGTGTGCAGCAGGAGGTAAGAACGGTTTACCCCTTTCTCTAGGCACAAGTTTTAGTTCTGCTCTTATTCCCATATCAATCATATCCATTCTTGCATTGTAACTATCCTTGGACTTCTTATCAGCTAGCAGAGTATTGAGCAAGCTGGCACAAACATTCTTCTCAACATGCATTAGATCAATGAAGTGTCTAACATATAACTCTTTCCAATAGGGCAATTGAATGAAAATTGATTCCTTCTTCCAACCCCTAGTGGGGACACTCTTTGTGAAGCTCTTTCCGTATTGTGTGTCGATATTCTTCATTCAATACATCCGAGCCTGACAATAAATGTGGTGCTTCACCTGTCTCGATTGTGCCATTTAATGCATCGGCCATTGTTCTATACTTATGCGTTGGGTCCAACTACCTCCTATGTCCCATATAAATGGTCTTCCAACAATGACTCAAGCGAATGTGATGTGTCTTCTTGGTACAACAAGGACATGCATCGGCCCCTTTCACACTATATCCAGATAGATTCCTGTAATCGGGAAAGTCATTGATTGTTCCAAACAGCATGGCCTTCAACTTGAAATTCTCCTTTCTACAAGCATCATACACATCGACACCCTCATCCCATAGAAGTTTCAAGTCCTCTATCAAAGGAGCCAGATATACATCTATGCCGTTACCAGGTTGTTTGGGTCCTGATATCAACATAGATAACATCATGTAAGTGCGCTTAATACACAACTCGGGTGAAAGGTTATAAACTAACAGAATCACTGGCCACGTACTGTGATTGGTACTTTGGATACTGAACGGATTCATTCCGTCAGTTGAGAGTGCAAGATGCAAGTGTCGTGGTTCGTTGCCAAATTCTGGATGCCTGACATCGAATATCTTCCACTGGGGTGAATCAGCAGGGTGTCTTAGCATTCCATTTTTGATCTTATCATCATGATGCAAAGTTAAATTTCTAGCATCCACAGCGCTACTGTACATTCTCCTGAATCTTGGTATTATTGGAAAGTACCACATCACCTTCGCGGGATATTTCTTTTTCTTATATCGCTTATCCCCACACTTGGGACATTCATCGAGGTCTGCATACTCCTTCCGAAATAAGATACAATCACCCGGACAAGCATGAATTTTCTGATGTGTTAACCCAATGGACTTGAGCATCTGTTTAGAATCATAGGCTCTCGTAGGCAGTACATTTCCATTAGGCAATAGACCACTAACTGCTTCCAGCAAACTTGTGAAGCATGCATCAGACAACTGTTTAGCTGCTTTTAGGTTGAACAATATCAACACAGCTGATAGTTTTGTTGCCTTCTTACACCCGGGTCAAAGGCTCCTCACATCCACAATATTAAATCTTTATTGATTCAAAAATTAGAGTTTTTATTTTTTAGATGTAGATCTGGGTTTTGACATGATGCAGAAGCAGGATGGTATTATTGCAAAAGAGATGGATATTATTACAAATTTGAAGATGGGAATTGTGTTCTTCTTCAGTCCAATTAGATATTAGCTTAAAATTTAGGTTCATTTTTAAAAAGAATGTTTCTATGAAATTTTAAATTTTAGATTTTATTTATGGCTAAGTTGGATGTGTAATTAAATTAATAATTTTATTTTGTATATTGCAGGAGTGTTAAGGTAAATAATTTGAGTTCTAAATTAGTTATGAATGTTTATTGAAATTATTTAATTTAATTATATTTTTATTTGGTTATGAATGTTTATTGCAATTGTGTAATTAAATCAATGATTTTGTTTTGTATATTGCAGGGAGTACTAAGGTAAATAATTTGAGTTTTATATTAATGTGTAATTAAATTAATAATTTGGTGTTTTGTATAATGCAGGGGTATTGAGGTCAGTAATTTAAGTTTTGAATTGGTTATAAATGTTTATTGAAATTTTTTAATTTAATTTAAATCACTATAAGGAGGTTATTCCTAAATAGTGTTTATGTATAAATATATATTCTTTTCATAGCAAAATAATATTCAGGATAGTATATGTTATACTCTATGTATGTAAATTCGTTAACAAATTCATGTAGTAACTAATTAATATGAGTTTGTCTAAAATAAATACATGCACTTTGATAGTATATAAAATACATGTATGAATCAATCATGTACCTAAGAACTAAACAATATTTATCTTGACAGACAAGTAATAGTTATTGAAGGATGTAGTGGCAAATCAAAAATTAGGATATTGTCACAATCAATCATAAATAGAAAATTTAGGCTATCTCAAACCTATTGTAATGATATTTTTTTTTTTATAAATAATGTCATTTATTCTTATATGGAAGCATAAATCTTTAAAGCGGGACCAAAACAAGACTTATTACAATATGTAGTTTATTTCTAAATATAACTAGTACCGAGTCGCGACCGTGATATTTTATTGCTTTATAGAGTTTATTCTTATAATAGGGTTTTTTACTGTAGTAATACAATTTTTTTTATATATTAACACATTAGTGTTCATATAGTAACACAAATTTTCAATATCTTACATATGTTACCATATGTATATGTTACTATATAGGCATGTATGTGTTATTTTAATTATATATTAACACACAAATATCCATATATAATACATACTTGTCACTATAGTATCACAGAACTACAACCGTGATTTTTCTATTTGTTTTATGTGATTTTTTTTGGAAGAACCGATTGACCTAATTTGTGTAATGATCCGCAAATTTTTACTCTTCTTTAAACGTATTAAAATTGCTCATACAGTATTGCATAGGAGTTTACCTCATTTAATAGTGCTTTGAAATTTTAGATGTATAAAACGAAAAAAAAAAATCCTCAAAAAAAATAAAAAAAAATCCTAATGGGTGGATATTTGTAGTCACTCTCCCTTTGAAAGAAAGAAATATTTACAACTTCATTAACTAAACTTGTTAAAATAGAATATTGTACTTCCTCGTTTAATATAAGTTATATTGTATATACATTAATATTAATAAAATACAATACAATATCGAAATGCAAACGTAACATGTCATTTTCCTTTTCAAGCATTAAATTGATGTTCCATCATACATCCACTTTCAACCGCTACAATAAAGCGGTGTTTAACGACGGATATTTTTACCGTCGCTAATTGCGACGGATTTAGCGACGGAAATGGTCAAATCCACCATTATTAGCGACGGAAGAGCAAACCGTCGCTAAGTGCGACGGTTAATTCGAATCGCCGGTTTTAGCGACGATCTTAGCTACGGAACTTTGAAATCTGTTGCTAAATGGTGTAGAAAACGAAGAGCCCCGCCCGTTTGGCACTACTGTCATTAATTGGGCCCCCTTTATTGACGAATTTAGCGACGGATATGTGGAATCCGTCGCTAAATCCAATATTATAAATACCCCCGTGGCCAGCACAATATTCAATTAATTTCGTCAAAAAAGAACTAGTTGTGTACGCGAACGAGTCAATTTCATTTGTAATCTTCGATATAACGGTAAATACTTTAATTTTTATCCGTTTATTTATTTATAATTAGTAGTATTATATATACTTTAATTAATTTATAAATTTCATATTTTATTTAGATGAGTGCTGAAGATGGAAATAATGTCCCAGCTTCATCCCGTTTGCCTATCAATCTCTTCAATGGAGAGTAAGTGTTGTTTTTTTGTTTAATAATATAATTAATTTAATATTAATTATTAATTATGTATTTATTTTTTAATGTGTTAGTATTGTACCCGGTCACGAGGCTGCCTCTATAGCCAAACGCAACATCATGTATGTGGGAATTGTTGTCAACGCTCAAAATTGGAAATACCTGCCAACTGACCGCCGTCAGATGTATTTCGAGGAGTTTACGGTATAAAATTTAATTTATATTTTATTTTAATATATATTGATTACAATTAATTAATTTGTCGTATTATATTCGAAATATAGAAACAAACTATGTGGAGTCCCGATCTCGAGACCAATGAAGTTTACAAGGCATTTTGTAAGCTCAACGACTGTACCATGACATGATGCACGGGTGGCATAGACAGTGGAGGGATGAAGGGTTGAACTTATTAGAAGAACTTGGGTCGGAAGTATGGGACTCAATGGAGAAAGACGTGACTACTTCGGACACCTGCAAGAAGTCGTTGAAGTAGGATATAAGGGGTTCCCTGAGAAGACTGTTGTGTTGTTCAAGTGTGATTGGTATGATCCATCTGCTTCAGGAACAAGGATTCATCCTGAATACAAATTGGTCGATGTTCATAGAAGAAGAAAAAATCCGGGGTATGATCTGTTTGTGTTTGCTGCTCAGGTATCCCAAGTATACTACTGCACGTATCCAGGTTCGAGAGTAAATAATGAATGGATGGATGTTTGCAAAGTAAAGGCGAGATCACTAGTGCAAGTTCCTAAAACGGATTCAACTGTCGCGGTCGACGACACTCCGTTCCAAACGGAACAAGTTGATGCTCAAATTGAAGTGCATACAGGAGATTTCAATCTTTTCGTAGACTTAACAGCTGCAAATCCAGATTTGATAGAGATTGACAGCGGCGGGGAGGATAACGAGTATGATGAAGATGAGGATGTGAATGCGAATGAAGATTGTGAGGAAGAGGAGTATGAAGAGGAGGAGGAGGAGGACGACGAGGATGATGATAATACAGATGGGGGCAACGAATGAGGATGATGAATAATAATTATATTGTCTTTCATTTGTAATATTTCATGTTGACAATTATATTTGCATATTACAAGTTATTTGACATTGCTTAACATAATTTATTTTTTGGTAATTATCCAAAAAAATACAAATTTTAAAAACTATAAATATTTATTTATAATTTGTAAATAAAAAAAATTATTATATTAAAATGTAATTAAATCATTAAATAAAATAATTGAAATAAAGAATTTTAAAAAAAATTGAAAAAAAAAATGAGTTTTAAAGAAATATAGAATTAATTTTATTGAAAATAAGTAAAAAAATATAATTTTAATATGATATAATTTAATTTAAATTTATAAATAAAAAATATAAATTATTATATTAAAATGTAATTGAATCATTAAATAAGATAATTGAAATAAAGAATTAAAAAAAAATAAAAATTTAGGACATATAGAATTAATTTTATTAAAAATAAGTAAAAAATTCAATTTTAATATAATATAATTTAATTTAAATTTATAAATAAAAAATATAAATTATTTTATTAAAATTTAATTGAATCATTAAATAAGATAATTGAAATAAAGAATTTTTTAAAAAAATGGAAAAAGTATAGAATTAAATTCATTAAGTAAACGCAAGAAAACAAGTGCCCGAGCAGAATTGATCCCCGCTCAGGCGCCCAAGGTCCTGTATTCGGTCCCCCATGGGAGCGACTAATTGCCTCATTTAATTGGGAGGCTTGGTGGCTTATATATTAGAGGTTTGGTGGCTTATAACCGTCGCACATGTTGACGGATATTTCCGTCGCTAATACCGACGGATAATCGTCGTTGTTAACGACGGTTTTATGATGTCATAACCGTTGACAATTTATCGACGATTTAACCGTCGCTATGTTAGCAACGAATTGAAAAAAACATCGCTAAATGTTAGCGACTCCGTTTTCTCGACGGTTGAAAAATCGTCGCTAAAACCATCGTAAAACACCGTCATTTTTGTCAGGGATGGATCTAGGGGGCGCCGGGGGGCGGTCGCCCCCCTTGGGATTGATTTTTTTTGTATTATATGTGTCGAAAATTTAACATTTATGCCTTAAAATCGTTAAATTTTGTCATTTCGCCCCCGTTGGGGGATTTTAAAATTCTGCTGCCCTTACCTAATGGAAAATTTCGTCCCCCTTGGGACGAAATCCTGGATTCGTCCCTGATTTTTGTAGTGAACCAAGTGACTTTATTGCTAAACTGCTATTCACTTTTTTTTGATTAATTTGAAATAATGGATTAGAATTTAGACCTTAGATTTGACATCATGTCCTCTATGACGTGTAGTTATCTTACACTCGAGTTCTGTAATGTTATTCGTGCGATTCACCGACCTGACCTCGACCTTGCCGGCGCTCAAGCCAAGATGAGGGATATGCTAACCTCCTACATACAGAACAATCCTCCGAAGGCCGATGCCCTTCTCCCGATTGCTGACTTGAAGGACCTCGGATGTGACTTCTCAATTCTCCCCCCGGAAGCCTAGGTCTTTGATTCGAAAGAAATGCTCCAAGGCATGGGGGTTGAGAATGTTGGAGATGATGATGATAGTGAGGTCGCCGATGGGACTGGTGAAGATGGAGAGGGCGAGGAAGGTGGTGAAGGTGGTGAAGAGGTTGGAAGTGCCGCTCATGAAGAGCAAATTGATGGCGGGGGTGGTCAAGCCCGCGTTGAGATTCCTGAGGTCGAACAATCAGTTCCGACCAATCCTGTTGAGGGGACCTCGGATGCTCCGCAAGATTGATCCCTGACTGCTCTTCTTCTGCATAAGTTAACAGTTGCCTTTGGGCTATTTGATTTGGTTATAATCTGGTTGCCCTTCGGGGTGTTATGATGTAATCTGCCCTTCGGGGTTTCTCTTAATGTAATCAACCCACGGGGTGATGTACTTTTTGTAATATTAATGGACCTTTGCTTTTGCTTTCAACTGTTCTTCTCTTACTTCTCTTAGAATATTTTTAGCTTGGTCTACATATCGATGTCAAGATTTGCGACTTATTTGCCTTAGACAATTTTTGGCTTGGTCAGCTTATTGATGTCAAGAATTGCGACCTATTTACCTTAGATAATTTTTGGCTTGGTTGGCCTATTGATGCGCAAACTCCCTTGGCTATGTTGTCTTATATGCGACTTAGTTGTCTTATTGACTTTGCAACTCTGATGCCTTGCCTTTATAATTGGCTTGGGTATGCACAGTTTTTTTTTGCTATGTCGTCTTATTTGTATGCGACTTAGTTGTCTTATTGACTTTGCAACTTTGATGCCTTTGATAGTTTCTAAAGACTTCGGACAGAGTTCTTGGTCGGGGCGACCTCCTTGGAGGATCTGTCTCTTTATCCCCCTGTCCTTAGTCTTTAGAATTAAACCTTCTATATACACTCTAAATTTCCTTAACTTTTATTTTTCATTTGGGAATCTATTTTATAACCGAACTCGTGAGAGGTCGGAGACCGGCCCCCCAAGTTCCTAAATGTAAAAAATTGTAAAAAATAAAAGTATAAAGTCGAAGTCGATTTCATTTTTAAATTTGGCTTCCTAATATATAATCATATGACTAATAACACGTTACTGATAAAACTTCTTGAGGTAGATTGCGTTCCATGGATATTGAGCAGGAACGCCCTTGTTATCTTCACGATCATAAGCCCCATTGGGTAGACATTTCGAGATTCTTATAGGGCCTTCCCATGTTGGGTCGAACACTCCTTTTTGGACTCCAAGAATTTTCCATAGGACGAGGTCGCCAACTTTAAATTTTGTATCTTGATCTTCGAGTTGTAGTATTTCTCTAATTTTTGCTTGTAGTTTGCATTTTTCAGATCGACTTCTATCCTTCTTTGTTCGAGGAGATCGAGTCCGAGTGACAGAGCTCAATCATTTTCCTCTATGATTGACTGCGAAGTCCGATGACTTTGGATTTTGACCTTGGCGGGTATGACTGCTGCAACACCGAAAGCTAAAGTGAAAGGTGTCTCGCCCGTCGAATTTCGAAAAGTAGTTCGGTATGACCATAGGATGTTAGGAAGCTTGAAGGCCCACAGCCCCTTCGAGTCGTCGAGCTGGGTCTTCAACGTGTGCTTGATTATCTTGTTCACGGCTTCAACCTGTCCATTTGATTGGGGTGGTATGGGGTAGAAAACAACTTCGCGATCTTCCATTTTGCGAAGAACGCGTCAATTTCATATCCATCAAATTATTTTCCATTGTCCGTGATGATCGCCTGTGGAAGGCCGAAACGGCAAATGATGTTCTTCCAAATGAACCGGGTGATTTTTTCTTGTGTGATGGTTGCCAAAGATTCCGCTTCCGCCCACTTGGTGAAATAATCCACTGCAACTACCGCAAACTTTGAGCTGCCCGGAGCCTTTGGGAAAGGACCAACTAGGTCGATTCCCCACTTTGCAAAAGGCCACGGGCTATAGATTGAAACGAGCTCCTCCGGAGCTCATTTAATAGTCGGGGCAAAGAGCTGACACTGGCGACATATTTTTGCGTATGTGATTGCATCTTTTCTCAAAGTTAGCCAGAAATACCCTTGTCTGATTGTTTTGTAAACAAGTGATTGTCCTGCGGTGTGGTTTCCGCAATCTCCTTCGTGGATTTCTTTTAAAACTACTTGACCTTCTTCCGGTGTGATGCACCTCAGCAGGGGTAGTGATAAGCTCCACTTATATAGTTGATTATCGACTATGGTGTACCTCGTTGCTCTTAGCTGTAGTTGGCGAGCTAAAACTTTATCCTCCAGCAACGTCCCATTTTCGATGTATGCTAAATTTCATTCATCCAATTGCTTTTCGAGGTTGCGATCTGGAAAACCTCCAGACAAGAGTTTGATGGTCTTACTTGATTTGTCCAAATTATATCCTTGATGTCGATAGCGACACGATTTCCTGAAGGTGTATTGAGCTTAGTGACGGTGATGTTGTCCATGTTTGCTACTCCTTCCGACGTGGCCAGTCGAGCCAGAGCGTCTGCTTGCGTGTTGTCTGTTCGCGGGATCAGCTTGATGTACACTTGCTCGAATTTTTCCATGAGACTTTCGGCTACTTGTTGGTATTTTATCATTTGCTCGCCTCTTGCCTCATATTCTCCTGACATTTGACATGCGACCAGTTGGGAATCATTGTAGACTTTCAATCTATGTACACCAATAGCCATTTCCATCTATAAACCATTAATCAGTGCCTCGTATTCTGCTTCATTGTTGGTAGCGTGGAAATCGAAACTGATGGACGTGGTGAAGGATTGTTGCTCAGGACTGATTAGGACTACTCGAGCCCTAGCTCGGGTGCTCATCGATGAGCCATCGATGTATATTTCCCAGGGAACGTCGACCATCTCCTGGGTCTTCTTTGAGAAAGTGAGCTCGGTCAAGAAGTCGGTAAGGACCTGAGCTTTGATATTCGTTCGTGGTGCGAATATAATTCCAAATTGGCCTAATTCAATGGACCACTTCAACAATCGCCCTGCTGTGTCTGGTCGGTGCAAGATTTGCCTAAATGGCATGGTGGTTAGGACTTCCACTTGATGGTCGAAAAAGTATTGCCGGAGCTTTCGGACACTCATTATCAAAGCATATGCGAGCTTCTCAAGTGGTGGATATTTGAGATCGGCATCATTTAGAGTCTGACTGATGAAATATTCAGGTAAGTAAAACTGACCTTCTGCTCGAACTAACACTACGCTGAGGGCCGATTCTGAGGTGGCCAAATATAGAAATAGCTTCTCGCCCGGGACGGGCTTCGATAAGATTTGGGGATTTGAAAGGTATACTTTGAGCTTCAAGAAAGCGACATGGCTTTGCGGAGTCCATGAAAATTTACCTTTCTTCATGGTTTCGAAAAATGGTTTGCATTTGTCCCCCATTCTGGAGATGAACCTATTCAGAGCTGCTAAACACCCGATTAGCCTTTGCACCTCCTTAACGTTGCGAGGCGGTTTCATATCCATGATTGCTTTAATCTTTGTCAGGTTGGCTTTGATACCTCGCTGGCTTATGATGTGTCCCAAAAATTTGCCTGAACCAACTCCGAAACTACACTTCTTTGGGTTCAGTCGCATGTTATACTTTTTCAAGATGTCGAAAGTTCGTGCGAGATGACCCATATGGTCTTCTTTCTATTCGCTCTTCACGACGATGTCATCAATGTAAACCTCAATGGTTTTCCCTATTTCATCGGCGAACATTCTATTCACCAAGCGTTGGTAGGTTTCTCTTGCATTCTTCAAACCAAAAGACATCCTCCTCCAAAAATAGACATTTTTCTCGGTTAGAAAGGATGTATGTTATTGGTCATCTTTGTTCATGGCTATTTGACGATACCAGGCGAAAGCGTCCATGAAGGACATCATCTCGTGACCAGTGGTGCTGTCGACGAGGTGGTCGATATGCGGCATGGGAAAATAGTCTTCGGACATGCCTCGTTGAGATCGGTGAAGTCGATGCATAGTCGCCAAGAGTTGTTCGCTTTCTTAACTAAGACTGTGTTGGCCACCCATTGGGGGTGATCCGCTTGTTCGATCAGTTTGTTGTCCAGTAACTTTTTAACTTCTTCGGCCAAGGCTGCATACTTTTCAGGGCCGGACTTTCTTCTTTTCTGAGAGACTGGTTTCTTTGTAGGATCAATGTTCAACCTATGACAAGCGACCTCGGGGTCGATGCCGATCATGTCTTCGTGCGACCATGTGAAAACATCTAAATTTTGTTTGACGAAATCTATCATTTGAGTTCGTATGTTGCTTGGAATTTGAGTTCCGATGGTCACCTCTAATTCTGGTTGTGCGAGGTAGACCGGTATTGTTTTGAGCTCTTCGATGGGAGTTGCTCGCTGGCCATTTCTTTCTATTCTTGGGTCAAGAATGGGCTCTCGCTGAGCGAGGTGTTCTTCCATTGGTTCAAAACCAAGGCTAGGTTCCAAATCAGGTGATTCTCGTGAGATATTGCCTGTGGTGCTTCGAGCTTTTTTTTCTGCTAATTTTTCTAATTTGGACATTCCCTCAACTGTGTGGTCGATCTCCATGGGTGTTGCTTCTACTTCCATTACGTGGTCTATTTCTATTTCGCTATTTTCTTTATTCTTCCGGGGTGAGGCTCGATTCGTACAATCTTGCCCCACCTCGGTTTTCCTACCAAAATAAAATGCGGAATTTAAATTGACACAGGTGTAAGTCAGACATTTTCTAGCAGCAATCTAGTCACCCTTAATGGTGTTGATCTTCCCATCAGATCCGGGGAACTTAATACAATAAAAGAAAGAAGAGGACGCATCCCCAAATTCATGCTCGAATGGTCTGCTAAAGAAGGCATTGAAGTTTGATAGGATGTCGATGATCACGACATCGAGTTGCCTGGTTGTCTTCACTTCAGTGTCCAAAGTTGAGGTGATTTTGACCGACAGACGGATCATCCCGTAGGCTTCGACGGGCCGGTTTCCAAATCCTCGGATCCCGACCTCGCATGCTCAACATAGCTATGGAAATCTCCGAGCTAGTCTGGTGTTTTCTTGAAAAGGACGTTGCAGAAAGCCCCATTGTCGATCATGATATGGTGAACCAATGCCCCCATTATCCTTGCTGATATCACGAGTGGATCCCAGTTTTGGAATACCACCCCATCCTTATCTTCCTCGGTGAAGGTGAGCAGTTTAGAGTTAGGGACTATTGTGTTGATTGTGAGGCAGCTCAACACAGCATTGTCGAGGGCACACATTTCTGCTTTCTGACGTCAGTTGGAGAGGGAGGTCGCTGGGAGAAAACTAACGAGTGTGCCTCTAGATGGACAGATCATGTGGATTACTCTGTTCTCAGCACCTTCCGGGATCTATGGACCTCGTCGACCCTGGTTAGGCTGGTTCGTCGGGGGCGGAGCATTCTGATGGTTAAGCTATTTGCTTCTTGGCTTAACAAATCAGGCCAACTTCCCCTCCTCGTATAGCTTCCACAACTCCCTTTGCAGGTCGCGATAGTGTTCGGTGGTATGCCCTATGTTGTTATGATAGTTACAGAATCTTTTTGGGTTGAGTTTGGAAGTGTCCTGAATTAGTTCTCTAGTCGGGGGGAGTTGCTGCCTCCCCTTGATCGCCTGAAAGATTTGAGTTGGGTTCATGGTTAACGTCTCGAGAAGTTTTACCTCGAGACCATTATCGAAAGGTTTGAACGACCCCGGAGCTCGGTAGTTCGTGTTGGGCTTTTTGTAGGGTTTCTCAGATCTCGGATCTAGTTTCTTGACTTCGCTTTTGACCTTGCTAGGCCCCTGCTCGCCCAACCTTTGGGCGAGTATTTCGGCATTGTTGATCATGACGCCTGCCCGATATCTAAAATCAGTGTAGATCGATGGGTATTCCTTGTTCATCATCCTCCATAGCTTACTCCCTTTCTTCAAACCGTGGACTTCTCCTAGGACCTTGGCCTCATCACCAAGGGGCTCGCCATCCATAACGAGTTTATCTAAGCGATCATTGTATACCCGATCTGACTCATTATAAGGTTGGTAGACGTTTGTCAAACGTTGCTTGGTGCCTTTGTGGGGAGTTAGTGAGGTGAAGTGAGTGAGAAACAGTTGGGCCATTTGGTGGAAAGACTCCACCGAGGTCGGTGGGAGAGTGTTGAACCAACGGTATGCCTGGTCACCGAGAGTGAGCGGAAATAGGTGACACTAGATGGCATCAGTCGCCCCCATCGAGTTTATGTAGGAAGTGTATTTGCTTATATGGTTGATCGGGTCGGTATTGGCATTGTATTGTGTGACAGAGCTGGCGTTAATTTTCACTTGCACTGGGGCGAGCATAACTGTGGGAGAGAGTGGTGAAATGGGGATCTTAGTGGTGAGGGGTCCTCAATCTTTATTCGCTAATTGATCCTGGAGTTCCTTGATGTTCTGCAGAATAGTTGCCATCTGTGGGGAGTTGATTTGTTTGGCATTTTTGTTGCAAAACTGGCGAGGTGGGGTATTTCTTCCTTGGCGATGAGGTGAAGGAGTTTGATCTCGCCGGTGAGGAGATGGTGTTTGTTGGTCCCGTTTGAAAACCCATGGCTGCGTTAAATACCAATTGTAATGCATATAAAACAGGGGTGAGGAAATGGTGGTTCCAATTTTTCTCTTTTAATCCATGTGTTATGCTTATAACCAAAATGCATATGGAATGTAAGAACATAAAGCAGTAAGGAACACACGAATTTATAGTGGTTCGGAGTCCAACTCCTACATCCACTCTTCCCTATCAACAGGAGCACCAACTTAACAAACTGGACTTAGTTTTACGTGTTAGTCCAACACGATACAACAGATGTTTAATGAGTTCTCACTCTCTCGGGACTTATCACCCTCCACGGGATTGTCTACCCTCCCTCACGGGATTGCTTCGATGTCTAACGAGTTCTCACTCACACCCAGAAAGTAAGCTAGTCCAACTAACTTACAATCCTTGCTTAACAAAACTTAACCTAACACTCGGTTTGGGTAAAGATTGTTTGGTGTCCAACTAGGGTGAGATTTTCCCTTACAATTGTTTAGCCTAATGCTAAGGTTGGGAAAATCTCTCTAAGCTTAGGATATTCCATTTGTGCTTAGATCTAGGGTAGAATACTGTTGAATATATGCGTGTATTTCTTGCTCAGTGTTCTATGGTGGAAATGCTAGATGATTTGGCTCTGTAGCTTCAATGGTGTTTTCACGCATTTCACACTTCCACACATAAATTGATGGAAGAACTTGTATTTATAGTGTGGATTTGAATGTTACCGTTGGATGGAGTCACATTCAAATCCATACTATTCTGTAGCTTTTTGCAATTTTTTCAGGCTGGTTGTCTTCCTCTCATTGGTCCACGCCAGCTGAATCTAACGACTATTTCTTGATTCTTACGAGTCTTGGGGATCATACGAGTCTTGAGGATCCTTGGTTTGAACTTTTCTTGCGGACCTTATACGATCGGTATCTTGACACTCAAGCTTAGCGAGTTCAGCTCTTGACTTCGACGATCGACCCTCAGTCACTAGCTTTCGAGCTAGCCCGATCATGATAGCTTTTCGATTCTCGATGAACATGACTTGAGATGACTTTTCTTGGTGACATCGGATCGGTACTCTTTTTACTATTACTCATCTGGTTTTACTAATTGACTCTTTGATTTGAGTCGCTCGGCATATCGGTTTATATCGTATCAAATTTCTAATTCTTGATTTCTCTATCGCCGATCTCGATCACGTCCGATCTCGTCGGTCTCATCCTCCTCTTCCGATCAAGAACCTCATCTTCCGATTTTACCTTCTTATCGATATCGCAACCTCCTCTTCTTCGATTGGTCTTTCGATCATCCGACCAAATTTTTATCTTTTCTGGTCATCTGATCATGTCACTTCTGATCATCTGATCTTCGATTGTCCATCCGATCGTAAACCGATTCTTTCGATCGGTGGGTTTAGCTTTTTTCTTTTCTTCCGATCTCATCGATTAACTCCGAACTCATCTTACTCATCTAATCTCGATCGCCTCGTCAGAAATTTCGTCGATCTCGATCATCTACTTCCGATTTCATGAGTTCCCCCTCAATTTGTTCTCTCGTTCCCCTCAACTTGTTATCTGTAGATTAACTTCAATAACACAAGTTGATAGTGTTTTGACATAATTCATCAAAACTAAAATATCCCAACAATTTCCCCCTATTTGATAATGATGCCAAAACATTAAAACATATGCATTTATACAGAAACGGGGTTTTCAAATAGATCAGTTCAGATGGTCACATTGAAAACAGTGAACTTTTGAACTCCCGCTCTGATACCAATGGTTGGTCCCGTTTGAAAACCCATGGCTGCGTTAAATACCAATTGTAATGCATATAAAACAGGGGTGAGGGAATGGTGGTTCCAATTTTTCTTTTTAATCCATGTGTTATTGTTGGGATATTTTAGTTTTGATGAATTATGTCAAAACATTATCAACTTGTGTTATTGAAGCAAATCTACAGATAACAAGTTAAGGGGGAACGAGAGAACAAGTTGAGGGGGAACTCATGAAATCAGAAGTAGATGATCGAGATCGACGAGGTCTATTTAGACCGATCGAGATCGATGAGTAAGATGAGTTCCGAGTTAACCGATCGAACAAAATCAAGAAAAGAAAAGTTTCACCGATCGAAGAATCGGTTACCCGATCGATGGACAGAGATCGAAGATCGATGATCTCTTGACCGATCGATGACCGAAAAGATAAGTCGATCGATGATAAGACCGATCGTAAGAGGAGGTCAATCGAAGAGAAGGGTGCAGATCAAGATGAGGTTGCCGATCAAAGAGGAGCAGATGAGATCGTCGACGTGATCGAGATCAAATAAGATCATGCAAAAATGTTAACTGACGCAGATAAAATATATCGATCGGATTTGCCCCGATCACGCTATTTCAAGAAACTAGAAATGATACCGATCAAAGCACCAAATAATAAGAGCTAAATAGTAAAACAGAGTATGACCGATGTCACCAAGAAAAGTCATCTGAAGTCATGTTTTCATCGAGAATCGTAACGCCATCGATGATCGCTTTGAAAAGCTAGTGACTGAGGGTCGATCGTTAAAGTCAAGAGTTGGTTATTTCGAATGTCAGATAAACGCATAAGGTGCCGAAGAAAAGTCCATCGACCCAAGGATTCGAAGAATGATTCAAGACTCGAATGATTCAAGACTCGTAAGAATCAAGAAAGAAATAGTCGTTAGATTCAGCTGACGTGGACCAATGAGAGGAAGACAACCAAAAAAAATCGCAAAAAGTTATGTAATAGTATGGATTTGAATGTGACTCCATCCAACGGTAACATTCAAATCCACACTATAAATACAAGTTCTTCCATCAAATTAAGTGTGGAAGTGTGAAATGCGTGAAAACACCATTGAAGCTACAGAGCCAAATCATCTAGTAATTCCACCATAGAACACTGAGCAAGAAATACACGCATATATTCAAGAGTGTTCTACCCTAGATCTAAGCACAAATGGAAAATCCTAAGCTTAGAGAGATTTTCCCAACCTTAGCATTAAGGCTAAACAAATGTAAGGGAAAATCTCACCCTAGTTGGACACCAAACAATCTTTACCCAAACCGAGTGTAAGGTTAAGTTTTGTTAAGCAAGGATTGTAAGTTAGTTGGACTAGCTTACTTTCTGGGTGTGAGTGAGAACTCGTTAAACATCGAAGCAATCCCGTGAGGGAGGGTAGGCAATCCCGTGGAGGGTGATAAGTCCCGAGAGAGTGAGAACTCATTAAACATCTGTTGTATCGTGTTGGACTAACACATAAAACTAAGCACAGTTGGTTAAGTTGGTGCCCCTGTTGATAGGGAAGAGTGGATGTAGGAGTTGGACTCCGAACCACTATAAAATCGTGTGTTCCTTACTGTTTTATGTTCTTACTTGCCATATGCATTTTGGTTATAAGCATAACACATGGATTAAAGAGAAAAAATGGAATCACCATTCCCTCACCCCTGTTTTATATGCATTACAATTGGTATTTAACGCAGCCATGGGTTTTCAAACGGGACCAACAGTGTTCTTTCCTGTCTGTGAGGTGATGGACTTCGCCCGAGTCAATCTTGCACCGATATCCTCTACCTGGGTCTACCCTGGGCCACCGATCCCATATAAGACCTTTCAGGCTCGGCGTTACCATGGTTCATTGGCTCACGCTCGTTGTGATGTAGTTCGTGGCCTCTATTCAGCTGGCCGCAGCTGAAGCTTCCTGAGAATAGGCATCGATAGATTGGATTTGGATCCTCATTTGGATTGCGACGATAATCCTGGGAATGTTGAGGCTGGTGGGAGTTAGTCTCCTGACTTTTCTCGCGGTGGGGCTCTTCGTCCATTTTGCCCTTTTATCTGTCCTGAGCTTTCCTGTTCAGGCTCTAGCGCAGGTCGCCCTGTGACCGTTCTAGTTTGGCCTGCTTTCAGCGTAGTACCGCCATAGCCTCATTGATTTCGCTCGGAGTTCGGATTTGTTCAAGCTTCTGGGGGATGACAAGCATGGGTCCTCCAGCCTTACTGTTGCTGACGGCTGGGCCACCGGCCCCCGCTCCACCGGAACGATGAGTGCCCGACTTGGCTCCACCCTTCGATATGAAGTGTGTTTGAGACATGCTCGAGGTTTGAAGGTGATTTTGAAGGTGTGAATGCATTTTTGATCGAAGATTCGTGAGGAATACTCCAACGAGAAAACACTAAAACTTTAGCACTAAATCTCTTAAAGAGTACCCTCCTTCTAGCGCCAATTGTTGTGCCCTAAAATATCGTATTAGAGAGTTTAAGTGTGGCTTAAGATCTTAGTAACACAAACAAGTATTTATGAGATATTATTTGCATTCATTATATATGATTGAATGTTTATAGATTCGGTTAACACTAATGCAAGAGAGAAATTAGCTAGAGGTTTGGTAGGGTACGAATCCTCTCTCTTTTGGGATCATAAATGCCCTCTATTTATAGTGGTGGGGAGAGTGGAGTTCACTCTCCCGATTTACAAGTACAAAGATCTTTTCGAGGCCTGTTGTGCATTAAATGCTAAGATACCTAATTTGACCTAAAAAGGAGCTCGCGGGAGGTCGATCCAGATTTAATTACCTCGATCGACGTAGCGGACACGTAGAGCTGGGCATCGACCGGACTTCCTAGTAATTAGACGTTTAAGTACACTGAGGGGTCAATCAGCTCTGTCTTTCGTCGAAATCCTCCTGATCAAAGCATGGTTAAGGTAAGATATTGTGTACCTGATATTTGACACACGTCACATCATAGTTAATGCTCTGACTTTGGCACAGCCGAGGTCATCCAGCTCGCGGACATTGAGGTCGCATGAAGGGACTTCGAGCACTTCTCTGTGAGGTGTTATTCTTAGTATCTTGAAGGATTTCTTGCTTACTCGTGACATTGTCGATGTGTGGGCTTGGGCCCACCTCGCGCGATACACACACAACAGCACCCAATCAAGAAAATGGGTTTGTAATCCTCTAAGATGAGAGAGTTTTTTTTCTTCTTGATAAGAGTGATGAAGCTAGGATTCACACCTTCGACAATTATGTCATTTTCATGAAATTCCGAGAAGAATCTTGTGAAATCTGATTGCAACACGTGCCACATTTCTTAACAAACCCAAAAGCATTAGGTCCGGGGCTTTTATTACTACCACACTCCCAAACAACTTGCTTGACTTCCTCTTTCGAGAAGAAGTTGGTAAGGAAGAAATTATTCGAGACTTTATTCATTTTAGTGATCAAAGTTTTCAAGTAAAATATGCTACTATGAGTATATTCGAGAAGTGATATTTGAAATGAGAATGAACCGCCTCTTTAACAATATTACATGATAGACCACGTTTCATTTAAGAAGAGACCCTCAATAAGTTTTTTCTTCATGCGGCTATTGATGCATCTGTGAAATAAAGCCAAATTTACACCGCCCTCTCGAAGCCACTGAACCCTCTATATTTCTGATAAGCATAAAAATCTTTGTTTTTTTTTTTCAAATGTCACACCTCTGATTTCTCTTTCCTCAAATCAAAACCATCTGTCCTAGCTAGTGTCGATAAAATCTTAGAGTTGTAATGATGATTACATCATTTAGTGATTGACTCTAATTTTGGTACAAGTATGGTAGATTGGTGAATAAATGAATGACTTAGGTAGGGTTTTAAATGAATCAAGTTGAGTCGAACACACAGGTGTTCAAGCTTGTTTGAAATGTTATCGAACTTTGAAATTTATGTTTGAGCTTGTTTGATAATTAATCGAGTCGAGCCCAGACAAGGTTTAATCGAGCCAAACATAAGTCGAGCTTGAGTGCTTGTTTTATCTTTGTTTACCTATCAAGCTTAAGTTGAGCTTCATATTTTACATAACATAAAAGTATGTTCAAGTTGTTTGATATCATATGTTGGGAGATGAATTTAATAAAGATTTTGATTAGATCTCAAAACCCCTGAGTATGACATGTATTAAGACATCTTGATAGAATAAAATCAGGATCAAGGTTTCAATAGATATTAGGACTCAGGATTATCTGCACCATGTATAGTCAGCAGATATAGATCAGGGAATTTTGGTATACTGAAGACTCTGAAGAATCAGAAACACCCTGAAAACTCGTAAGACTCAAGAATCGAAACACCACAAGACTCGGAAGACTCAAGAATCGTAAACACCTCAAGACTCGGAAGAATCTCAAGACCGGAAGATCCTCAAGATCGCTTTTGTCTTGATCGATCAAAAGGACTCGAGCGCCTATTTTATGAAATAATGTTATGTTCATTCCTAGTACAAACAAACAGAATGTTAGACATTCGTGGACATTAAGGAACATATCAGTTCAGAAGAATCAACTTAAAAGAGCCGTTTGTTTGTCTCTGTTCAAAGGAAGATTTTGACCAATGAGGAGGCAACATCATCGTATTTTATCTTAATCGAAAAGCAACATCTCATCAAGAAATGTCGATCGATATCTTCCAGTTCACAGAAATTGGTGATTGGCTACTTGGCTGCATATTTCCTAAAACATGCAAGGGTGTGTTCAAACCACAAAATAGTCGTTCATCAATAACCAGAAGAGGTAACTCTGGATACTATCTCTTCCAATGGATAGTTTTTCAAAGAGTGACCTTGGAGAAGTTGCCTATAAATACCAGTGATCTCCAACATTGAGAGGTTACGGGAAATTACAGCAACTCAAGAGCTCATTCGTATTCTTGCAAATTGAAGCACTCGAAAAACCTAGAATTTCCCAAGTGTTTCACATTGAAGAGAGCTCATTCACTAAGCCTAGGTTTGATAAGTTATATCCTAAGCTTAGAGAGATATCCTATCCTTTGCATTTGTATTTATTGTAAAAGGATATCTCACCCTAGTTGGAAACCAACCCAAACCCAAACCTTTTGATAAGGTAGTTTGTGTGTGTGTTTTGTTGGTGAGTTAGAGTTGTAAAGAGTGAGTAAGCTGCAGGTTAGTCAGCTAGAAAACTCTAGAGTAGAAGTTAGTAAGCTACTTGTGGTAGTCTGAAAACTTGTGTGTGTTGAGTTAGTAAGCTGAAGTGAGTCAGCCAGAAAACTCAAGGTAGAAAAGTTAGTAAGTTGCAGTGAGTCAGCCTGAAAGCTTTAGGAAGTGTGTTAATAAATTTCTCTGAGGATCAGAGAGAGTGGATGTAGGAGCTTGAGTCTTTGAACCACTATAATTGTTGTGTTGTTTGCTTTCTGCACTGCATTATATATGTTGCTTGTTTTTCACTAAAAGCATATTTCACTGATACTCAGTTGGAAACAATCCACTGAACTTGCATCAAATTGATCACAACCTTAATCACTATTTTACTAAGGAAGAGATTTTCAGCAAGCTAAATCGAGTATAAACTTAGGGCCAACCATTCCGCACTCTTGATTAGCTAGAACAGATAGTTACCAAAACTGAACTAACTCTACTGAGTATTAAGTAAGATAATTATCTGATCTAAGCTTTTCAGGATCTCTGATAAAACTCAGGATCAGTTGGGCTAATCTGAAGCTTCTGAAAAGTGCTCAGGATCATTGTCTCAGTAGACTTTGACTCAGGGAGATTTGTGCTTCTCAGGGCAAAATTCTCATGACAACCTGACCCATCTGATCTCAGTGAAGAAAAAGTTTTAAAAATCACTGAACACGTGTATTCCCCCCCATACACGTGTGAGACTCGTTTGCACCGGGACCAACAAGTGGTATCAGAGCAGTGGTTCATTTTGACCATTTGCTTTGGTAGCCATAGTCTTATTTGCTGAAAGACTTTGGTGGTCTACTAAATAGATCTTATTGCTGATATCTTACAAGGCTCATTCATCATGCCTTCTAAGAAACTTCCTATGTTCTCTGTTGAGAACTATGACCTTGGAGACTGAGAATGCAGGCTCATCTGTATTCCAAACATGAGAGAATGCGGAGAGTGGTTTATGAAGGACCATTCAAATACACTGTTGTGAATCCCAGAATTACTGATACTGAGAGGAATGATCCCAGAGATGAATTCCCAAAACCTGATGATCAACTTACTCCTGATGAGAGAAAGTTAGTCAATTTGGACTTCATTGCTAAAGATACTCTATATAGAACTTATGATGATGGTGTTATGGGGATGATTTCTCATTGTGAAACTGCAAAGGAAATATGGGACACACTTGTTATCATGTGTCAAGGCACAAATCATATTAAAGAGAACAAACTTTCTGTTGCTATTGGAAAGTTTAATAGCTTTGAAATGGAAGATGGTGAATCCATTGACAAACTGGAAGTCAGGTTCACTAGCATTATGAATGATCTGAGTGCTCTTGGGAAAAGATACCCACAGAGAGAAGTGACACTGAAAATTCTTAAAGGTTTATCTAAGAAATGGGATATACATGTTGTGGTGATTAAAACACCAAGAATATTGATTCAATGCCATACCAACAAGTTTCCTCTGAACTGAAAGCTTATGAGTTTGTAATAGACAAGAAAACTAAGAAATCTGACAGCAAAGATGATTCTTCATCTACCAAGAATGTGGCTTTCAAGGCCAAAGAGAAATCCTGTAAATCTAGAGAGTCTGAGAACTCGCTTGCCAAAAATCAGGATGAGCAAGAGGATAAGCTAGTACTGATGGCAAGGAGGTTTGAAAGACTTAATAACAGATATGGAAAATATATGAAATACTATAGGAACCACAGGTACAAGAGCAGGAATAACTCAGAGGCTGAGGACAGATCCACTGAGAAAAGAAAGGACCATAAAGCTGAAGGATCCTCATCCAGAAAAAAGGACTCCAAGACCAAGGAGGAAAGTGATCAGGATGATGATACCAACAGATGCTACAACTGCCAGAAGAAAGGTCACTTCCAATATGACTGTCCTGAGCTGAGTGCCAAAGAAAGAAAGGAGAGACAAGCTAAGAGAGATAGAAAGATCTCCATCAAGAAGGCTATGATTGCTGAAGAAGAAGAACAATCTGAAGAAGAGTCCAGTTCTTCAGATGAGATATTCTCAGATAGTGACAGTGATGATGTCTGCCTTGTTACTATGGAGGAGGTAAATTCTTCTATCTCTGTTGTTGCTCCTACACAAGCACATGAGTTCTCAAGTTCAACTGTAACCAGTAATTTTGACCTGATGGATTCTTTTG
This sequence comes from Stenogyne calaminthoides, assembly GCA_037126765.1. Lineage (NCBI taxonomy): Eukaryota > Viridiplantae > Streptophyta > Magnoliopsida > Lamiales > Lamiaceae > Stenogyne > Stenogyne calaminthoides. The sequence continues at coordinate 3,128,652 of JBBCBC010000035.1, forward strand.
AGAATCTTATGAAGGACTATTCTGTGTTACAAGAACTGCTCATAGAAACTCAAGAGCAGAATAAGGAACTGACTGCTGAGAATCTGAAGTGGAAAGACTCTAAAAATGCTGAGATCACTTCTCAATTGATGGGAACTACTGATGAACTAGATGTTTTGAAAGTACAACTCTCAGAAAAAGAGAAAGTAATAGAAATCCTGAATGGAAAATTAGAGAAATCCACTGATTCAGCTTATCAGAACTGAGTTCAATGACCTCTTTGAGAAGCATGAGACTCTAAAGAAAAGTGAGGATAGTGCGCAGAGAAAGTTAGCTCTATTGAATTCTGCATCTAAAGTAATAGATGAAATTCAGAGTTATCAAAGACCTGCAACTATAAAGGCTGGATTGGGATATAATCCAGGGGGAACCTCACAAGGTCTTCTGAATGTTGCTTTTAGTAGCACTAAGACTGTCTTTGTTAAACCAGTGGCTTGTACTAATCTTCTTACTGAAGAACAACCCAGAGTTTTAGACAATGGTAAAGGACCTATGGTTTCAGAAAAACTGGAGGTTCAGGGAAGAAAGCCCAAACCTCAGGAAAAGGCTAGAAAACCTGAACACTCAGTAGGAAATTTTCAGGCCAGTACTTCAAAGCCTCAGGCTAAGAATACCGACCTGAAGAAATCTGCACTGAACTATCAGAGGAATTTTCAGAAGAGAAACACTCAGCAGAGATATTCTCAACTAAAAAGACCATGTCCTCAGATTACTGAAAGACCACAATTTCAGTACAGGCAACCTAAACCCCACTTGCCTAAGGGTAAAGGTTTCCTAAACCCAAGTCAGCAGAGACAGAGACCAGCTGCACCAAAGCCAAGGCATTTGAACAAAAGGCCTGAACCCAAGAAGAACTTTAAGGCTCATATGCATGCTAAGGATGGCACTCATACACAGGGTACTGCCAAGGCACCTAGGGTGGTGAATGTGTATGTAGATGTTTATGGGAGAAAAATCAGCCACTCTAAAGTAATTAGAGTTATCAGGCAGATTTGGGTTCCAAAAGGTACAGCTAACCTGGTAGGACCCTACATCAAATGGGTACCTAAGACCTGATCAGTTTTTCAGGTGAAGGAAAAGGGCACTGAGTTGAATGAAGACAACATAGCCTTAATGAGTGGAAATGAATTGGCTCCTACTGCATGGTATCTGGACAGTGGATGTTCAAGACATATGACAGGATACAAGCATCTACTCACTAACTATGTTGAGCAAAAAGACCCTCAGATTACTTTTAGAAATAACTCCAAAAGACATACTGAAGGATATGGATCTCATATCCATGGTGTTTCATATGTGTCTGGTTTAAAGCATAATTTGCTTTCTATCAGCCAATTCTGTGACAAAGGATTCAATGTTGAGTTCTCAAAGAACTTATGTTATGTGAAAGACAATGATTCACAGAAAAATCTACTTACTGGTACTAGAAAAGGAAATGTGTATCTTGCTAATTGGAAATCAACTACTAAGGATACATGTTTGGTTGCAAAAAGTTCCACTGATACCAGTTGGTTGTGGCACAAAAGACTTAATCACTTAAACTTCAAAACCCTGAACAAACTTGCAAGATTAGCTCTTGTGAGGGGGTTACCCAATGAAGTGTTCAGTAAAGATCATATATGTGATGCCTGTCAGAAAGGAAAGCAAATCAAAGCATCATTCAAAAGTAGAATAGATATTTCTATTGACAAAATATTACAACTGTTACATATGGATCTCTTTGGTCCAGTGACACATGTGAGCACTAATGGCAGAAAATATACACTTGTGGTAGTTGATGACTACTCAAGATACACATGGGTCATATTCTTACTCAGTAAGAAAGAGACTCAGACAAAACTGCCTGGACTACTGAAAAGACTCAGTACTGAAAAGAATCTGAGTGTGGTCAAAATCAAATCAGATAAAGGAATTGAATTCATCAACCATATTATATTTGATTATTGTGCAGCAAATGGAATAGCTCATGAAACATCCGCTGCAAGGACCCCACAACAAAATGGTGTTGCTGAAAGAGGAAATAGGACCCTGAAAGAAGCTGCAAGGAAAATGATTGTTGAAGCTGATATTCCTAAGAGATTTTGGGCTGAAGCTATCAACACTGCATGCTACTCTCAGAACAGATCCATGCTGACCAAGAATCAAGGAAAAACAGCTTATGAGATGTGGAATGAAAGGAAGCCTCTTGTTTCTTTCTTTCGTGTGTTTGGTTGTAAGTGTTTCATACACAATAATGGTAAAGATCAGTTGAAAACTTTTGATAGGAAAGCTGATGAAGGAATATTCTTAGGATATTCTGAAGTCAGTAAAGCCTTCAGAGTTTACAACTGTAGGACTCTTATTGTGGAAGAAACACCTCATGTTGTTTTTGATGAATCTACTTGTGTTCAAAAGAAACAGGAACATGACTCAGGAGATCTGACCAAGAGAATCACCAGACTCAGCCTGAAAAAGAAGGATAAAACATCCTTTGAGCCTGAAAAGAAGAAGTCAATCACTTTCTATGAATGGAGTGAATCAGACTCAGATAAAGAAGCTCAGGATGGAAATACTCAGGATGGAAATTCTCCACTGAAGGAAAGCCAACACACCGAAGCTGACCAATCTGAACATACACCAGTTCAGACTCAGGTATGTAATGTCAATGAAGATGTGGTCACAGCTGAGGCAAACTCTGAATCTATCAACCAAGGGGGAACAAATGTCTCTGACAATGTTCTTAATGGAATTACCTCTGAGGAAGATGATTCACTCTCTCCTTTTCTGTTGTTCCCTGAATTTGATGAATTACCTGAACCTAACATTTCTGATGATGAGGATACTACTGAAGGGGGAACATCCAGGAGAAGATGGTTGGATAGTCATCCTACAAGTCAGATTGTGGGTGATCTATCAGAAGGAGTTAAAACAAGAAGGTTCCATGGAGAAAGTGCTTTGTTCTGCTGCTTCCTATCTGAAAAAGAACCTACTGAGATTGAAGAAGCTCTTCAAGATTCTTTCTGTATTACTGCTATGCAAGAAGAGCTGAATCAGTTCTCAAGAAATGAAGTTTGGGAGCTAGTGGACAGACCTAAGAGGCACAATGTGATTGGAACTAAGTGGGTGTTCAAGAATAAGAGAGATGAAAACAACAACATTGTGAGAAACAAGGCAAGGCTAGTTGCACAAGGTTATTCCCAAGAAGAAGGCTTGGAATATGATGAAACCTTTGCACTTGTTGCAAGACTAGAGGCCATCAGAATGTTTCTTGCATATGCTGCCCACATGAAATTCACAGTCTATCAAATGGATGTGAAAAGTGCATTTCTGAATGGTGTGCTTAAGGAAGAAGTATATGTGGAACAACCTTCAGGATTTTGTCAGAATGACCAAGTTTACAGGCTCGGGAAAGCCCTGTATGGTCTTAATCAAGCACCCAGAGCATGGTATGATACCCTTTCTCAGTTTCTTACTGACCATGGTTTTATCAAAGGAACTGTTGATAGGACCTTGTTCAGGATAGAAGATGGGAAGGATATCTTACTAGTTCAGATTTATGTGGATGATATCATATTTGGATCTCCAAATCATCAGTTATGTGAGAAGTTTTCTACCCTGATGAAAAGAAAGTTTGAGATGTCTATGATGGGGGAGATGAATTTCTTTCTTGGACTTCAGGTGAAACAAACTAAGGAAGGAATATTCATCAATCAGGCAAAATACACCAGAGATCTGATTGCTAAGTATGGTGTACAGAATTGCAATGCAGTTAGAATTCCTATGAATACTAACTACAAGATGAATCCTGATCCTGAAGGCAAATCAGTAAATCACACAGATTATAGAGGGATCATTGGATCATTGCTCTATCTCACAGCAAGTAGGCCTGATATAACATTTGCTGTTGGGATATATGCAAGATACCAAGCTAATCCTAAGGCTAGTCACATGGAGGCTGCCAAAAAGATTCTGAAATATCTTAAAGGCACTGTGAATAGAGGATTATGGTATCCAACTGATGATAACCTTGAATTAACTGGTTATTCAGATGTTGATTATCGAGGATGTAGAATTGACAGAAAGTCTACTACAGGAACTTGTCAATTTCTTGGAAGCAAACTGATATCATGGTTTTCAAAGAAACAGACCTTAGTAGCAACCAGTACTACTGAAGCTGAATACATGGCTGTAGGAAGCTGTTGTGCACAGATCCTTTGGCTCAGACAACAATTGAGGGATTATAAGATAATAGCCAATGAAGTACCTATATTTTGTGATAATAATAGTGCAATTGCTATTACACAAAATCAAATATTGCACACCAGATGTAAGCATGTTGATATCAGACATCACTTCATTAGAGATCATGTTGAAAAGAAGGACATCAGAATGGAGAAAATTCATACTGATAAACAAAGGGTTGATATCTTGACTAAACCTTTGGCTGAATCAAGATTTCAGGAACTATCAGTAGAACTAGGGATGTTGGATCCAGGTGAATGAATTTCACTGAAGGGAGAAGTCCTTCAGAGGCATGTAGTTATTCAAGGGAAATAACTCAGGACAAAATTTTCTCAGGATGGAAACTGAAACTCAGGACAAAATTTTGTCAGGATCAATATTCAGTAAGGTTTATGTATTCAAATAATCCTGAAGTTATATTGATACATGCATTAAATTCAGTAGCATTTATTATACAAGGGATTACTCAGTTGTCATTTGAAATGAATGACAAAAGGCCTGAACTTTTAAAGCGGGAATGTTTTTGACTGAAAAAGACGAACAGTCGCCTCGACTTTCGTGAATGTCCATTTTATCAACCTATAAACTGCTACTTGCCTATTGTCCAGAAAAATAGCCAAAAATAGCCATACTCTCAAGTTTCTCCTCAAAATCCGGTTAAATCGCAATCGTTCATTATATTTTTGAGATTTAATCACAACCATTGATCTTTATTTCACAGATCATATATAAGCCAAAATCTTAGACCTCAATCGTTTATTTCTCACATTTAAACGATCAAAATTCTCAAAACCCTTAAACCTACAGATCTTCAAATCCTCAAAATTCCAAAACTCTCAAATACTCTACCCAGAAATCGTCTTATCAATGGAATTCCCAAGTTACGCCATGATAAAAAATCTCGCTGAGATGGAAAAGCCCTACTTCGAGCATGTGGTGGCTATGATCGAAAACAAAGCTACCCAGGTTGAGGAAGAGGCACTCAACATGCTGCGAATGGCTAAGTTATCTCATCTGGTAAGTAATATGCCAGAAAATGAACTTTCACTAGAGGTATTACAATTTGTTGTAAATCTCCGAGAAGGTGAAAGAGGTTCACTAGTTTCGCAATTGAGTTTTGGAACGTTTGCGAAATCCAAGGCAGAGGCAGTTTGCACCAAAGAGGTGAAATTATCTCTTGATGACATTAATGTTGTTTTCGAGCTCAATAGTCGCGGAGAAGATCTAGCTCTGTACATGTCTGGAAGAGAGCAGGAAATCCTAGACCGTTTTGCAGAATCAAAAGTGGAGTTGAAGGGAGCTCTGCACAAACGGTGTTTGAAGCCGAAATACAGAGTATTAATTGATATTGTGGCAAAATGCTTGATGAGCACTTCTGGAAGTCTGGAGCAGGTGAGCAGGAATAAGTTGAGGCTCATGGCTGCGATAGAGGATTCACCCTCTATGGACTTCAACTGGTTGAAATTCTTGGTGGACTGCATTCTTCACCAAAATCAGAAGCTGAAGTATGCAAAAGGTGCATTCACCAAGAGTGGGAAGGTCTTGTTTGGGACACAGATCAGATTTTTTATAGAAACTTTGTCCAGAGACAACTTGTTCTTAATGACTGGAGTTGAATTTTCCTGGAATCGAGTCATGTTCAGGAAAGGAAAACCACAAAGGAAAAGGTCGGCACCTTCAGGAAGTCAAGGCTCGATGGTTCAGGAGGAACCTGAAGAATAGGATGATTCGAGCTCTGATCAGGACGATGTGATTCTCGCTAATGTTGTCCAAAACCAAACAGGACAGCATCAGTAAAACACCCTGAGGCGTCAGGAACAGAAGAAAGGAGGAAGAAATCACTTGATCTACTACGGGTAAAAAGGGAGATTGGGGAGGCAAAGAAGGCTCAGGAAGAGCAGAAGAAGAAAAAGAAGTTACTCAAAACAATAAGGGAACAAGAGTCCGGAGTAAGATCCCCTCTTGATACCCTTGCCAAAGCTGTCTCTCAGGCAACTGCGGCAGAAATTGCTCAGGAAAGTATTCCCTTAAGAGAAGAAGGAGGTGAGGAGGACGTCTTTACTGAGGTACTAGGTACCAGTATTGGCGATGATAGGATTACCCAAGAAATCTTCGCAGGTTCTCAAAAACCTGTTGAAGACAGCCAAAGTACCATCCCACCCACACAACCCTCAGAGCCATATATTTCCATTCCTTCAGAGGCACATTCTAGCTCTAAAGAGGAGGCACCTGGTCCTGAACTCAGGAAAGGTGAGGCTGAAGAGAAGGAGTGGAGGCTGAAGGCGGAAATATTTGTGTTAGACAAATATCCAGTGTTGGAAAACTATCCTGACCTCCAGGATATGTTCTTCAGACAGAAGACCACAATATTGATTGTCAATCATTCGTTTGCAATGATGCTCAGGATTGGCAACTTCAGAGGCGAGGAATATTGGGCTGAGGAGGTGGCGAAGCTTGATGCCTTCTCAGGATTAGGGAAGAGAAGACTCTGGATAAAACCAGCAGAGTTTGACCAACTCGGGCTGAGAGAGAGCCAACCACTCAGGCTGAAGGTGGAGAAGGAAGTCAGGACAAAGATGATCAAGATCAGGACATAATTGAGAAAGAGATTCCTGAAGAGAAGAAGAAAGTTGCTGAGTCAAGTGTCGAAGCTACACTTCAGGGGGAACAAACTCAGGATGTTCCGCCCTTGCAAATGATCACTTTTGGTAAGACTATCCAGTACCCTTTGGAGCCTACGGTGGAGATCATATAAATGACTGATACAGGGGTGCAAACAGATACTGAGATTCCCATTCCTCCACCAACAGCTGTAGATCTTACACCAATCTTAGAAAAGCTAACCAAGCTGGAACCCATTGTTGATCAAATTTCTAAGCTCGAGCCTCTGGTGGACAAAGTGTCAAAGATTGCTGAGGCACAAACCTCTCAAAGCAAAATGGTTGAATTGTTAAACACATCTATGGTGAAAGCTGATTAGGTAACTTCACTATCTACATCCATTGATAATAAGTTTACTGAGATGAATGTTAGAATAGGATATGTATCTAAGGATGTGTTAGAGGAGATGGAGAAGAAATTTGTGCTGAGGACTCAGATGTTGGAAGATTTGATGGAAGCCAGAACTGAGGAATTGATCAGAACAGCTATTAAGAAAATGAGTTCTTCACTAATGACCAAGATACAGGCCACTTATGGTGCTCTTGCTGAGGATACAACAACTGGTCTGAATGTGCTGCAGAGACTTCCGGATGTAAATTTTCATATTGCTGCTGAACTTCGTTAGTTGGGCGTGAGCAGCTGCACATGGACAGAACCCTTTCGCAAATTTTGGTCAACTATGATGCCAAAAAGGGGGAAAGTTATGATATGCTCACGAAGCTTCCAGCTATTGAAGGGAAATTACTGACTCAGGAAGAAGTCATTGTATCCAAAGGGAAGAGGAAAGAGTCTGAAATGTCAGTACATCCTGAGGCCGCTGCTGAAGTTATTCAGGAACGTGCAAAAAAAGCAGAGGGCTCATGAGTCAAGCAAGATGGGAGAGGCTCATGGTGTCCTGATTCCTATTCCTGAAAAATCCTAAGTGTTTCCTACTGTAGAGAAGCCAATCAGGAGGAGATTGTCCGGGGAGTTCTCTGAGGTTGAGGCACATAAAAGTGAAGAATCTGAAACCGATGAACTCTTCAAAGAAGGATTTGGTGAATATGATGTGGCCTCCAAGAGACTAAATTGGGGTTGGCACAACTCAATAAAGATGATTGAAGCTGAAAAGAAAAGAAAAGCTGCGGTATCTGTATCATGATCAGAGATGACCAGAATGCTAAGAGGATCAGGGGAGGATTCCAAAGATTTGTCCTAAGGAGGAGAGCACAAAACCAAGGAAGAGGCAATGGCCCCATACTGATAAGTGGATGCCTATTGAGATAAATGATAAATGGGAGCTTGCCAAGAGAGAATTTGTATTCAACTATGATGTTCTACAAGTTTAGCCTCGTCTTATTGCTGACAGAAATGATGCATTTATAGCATATCTTCTGAGGAACTTCACTAATATGTGTCAGAAATGGTTTAATCTGTTTGACACACTGGGATATCAGTTAAAAGCTCCAGGACAGATGAAGTACCCTCCACCCAAGTTCAAAAATGGGATGATCAACTTCGATTTCATCCATGCAGACTTTGTGGATCAAGCCAACTACTTGGAGCTAACAGGAAATGATGCAAGGACCATTCAGGAAAGAGAGGAGCTAAAGAAAAGATACTATGGGATGTTCAATCTCGACCCCCCAGCTGATGAGATTGAATCTGAAGAAGAATGATGTATCTTATTTTTTTTATATTCAGTAAAGTAGGATCAACTCTGTATTCTGTACTTAAACTTTCTGATTAATGAAAACTCTACTGATGGTTTTGTTCTGAAAAGATAACATCTCATTATCTTACTGATTTATGATTGATAGTTGCCTTTTAAAATCTTTCTCTTATAAGAAATCAAAACCTGAATAGATGATAAGTTTATTATGTTCGCATATTTGTAACAAGATGGTTTTGGCATCATCAAAAAGGGAGAAATTGTTGGGAGATGAATTTAATAAAGATTTTGATTAGATCCCAAAACCCCTAAGTATGACATGTATCAGGACATCTTGATAGAATAGAATCAGGATCAAGGTTTCAATAGATATTAGGACTCAGGATTATCTGCACCATGTATAGTCAGCAGATATAGATCAGGGAATTTTGGTATACTGAAGACTCAGAAGACTAAGCGTAATCGAACACCTCAAGACTCGTAAGACTCAAGAATCGTAAACACACTCAAGACTCAAGAATTAGAAACACCTCAAGACTCAAGATCTGCTTTTTTGTCTTGATCAAAAGGACCCAGAACAGCTATTTTATGAAATAATGTTATGTTCATTCCTAGTACAAACAAACAGAATGTTAGACATTCGTGGACATTAAGGAACATATCAGTTCAGAAAAATCAACTTAAAAGAGCCGTTTGTTTGTCTCTATTCAAAGGAAGATTTTGACCAATGAGGAGGCAACAACATTGTACTTTACTGACACTGAAAGCGACATCTCACTGAAGAAATGTCAGACTGATATCTTCCAGTTCATAGAAATTGGTGATTGGCTACTTGGCTGCATATTTCCTAAAACATGCAAGGGTGTGTTCAAACCACAAAATAGTCGTTCATCAATAACCAGAAGAGGTAACTTAGGATACTATCTCTTCCAACGGATAGTTTTTCAAAGAGTGACCTTGGAGAAGTTGCCTATAAATACCAGTGATCTCCAACATTGAGAGGTTACGAGAAATTACAACAACTCAAGAGCTCATTCGTATTCTTGCAAATTGATGCACTCGAAAAACCAAGAATTTTCCAAGTGTTTCAAATTGAAGAGAGCTCATTCACTAAGCCTAGATTTGATAAGTTATATCCTAAGCTTAGAGAGATATCCTATCCTTTGCATTTGTATTTATTGTAAAAGGATATCTCACCCTAGTTGGAAACCAACCCAAACCCAAACCTTTGATAAGGTAGTTTGTGTGTGTGTTTTGTGTTGAGTTAGAGTTGTAAAGAGTGAGTAAGCTGCAGGTTAGTCAGCCAGAAAACTCTAGAGGAGAAATTAGTAAGCTACTTGTGGTAGTCTGAAAACTTGTGTGTGTTGAGTTAGTAAGCTGAAGTGAGTCAGCCAGAAAACTCAAGGTAGAAAAGTTAGTAAGCTGCAGTGAGTCAGCCTGAAAGCTTTAGGAAGTGTGTTAAGGAATTTCTCTGAAGATCAGAGAGAGTGGATGTAGGAGCTTGAGTCTCTGAACAACTATAATTGTTGTGTTGTTTGCTTTCTGCACTGCATTATATTTGTTGCATGTTTTTCACTGAAAGCATATTTCACTGATACTCAGTTGGAAACAATCCACTGAACTTGAATCAAATTGATCACAACCTTAACCACTATTTTACTAAGGAAGAGATTTTCAGCAAGCTAAAACGAGTATAAACTTAGGGCCAACCATTCCGCACTCTTGATTAGCTAGAACAGATAGTTACCAAACTGAACTAACTCTACTGAGTATTCAGTAAGATAATTATCTGATCCAAGTTTCTCAAGATCTCTGATAAAACTCAGGATCATTGGGCTAATCTGAAGCTTCTGAAGGCTGCTCAAGATCATTGTCTCAGTAGATTTTGACTCAGGGCGATTTGTGCTTCTCAGGGCAAAATTCTCAGGACAACCTGACCCATCTGATCTCAGTGAAGAATTTTTTTTAAAAATCACTGAACACGTGTATTCCCCCCCATACACTTGTGAGACTCGTTTGCACCGGGACCAACATCATATCAATCCGAGCATAAATGAGCTTTTACCAAACAATCTCGATTTGAGTATTAAATAGTTTGGTTTGATTTTCAGCCCTAGATTTAGTGAAATGTGTTGATGTTGTCACCGATGTTACAACATTGGTCACAACATCAGTATTCGACATTCCTTCTTAACAACTAACTCTTATTTTTCAATGTTGCTCTTGATGTTTTTTGCTGCAGGTTGACGATCCAGATTGATCTCCAAGATTCCAGAAGGATCTACAAGACTCAAGAAGAGCTTGGAGAAGTCTATATCATGTTGTTGCATTCCAGGATATTAAAGAAGTCACTACACGAAATTTATGCTGAGAGATCGTGGGTTAGTGGAAGAAGATGTTTCTAAATCTTTCAAGGAGGCTCTATGGACGAAGAATGCAACGTACAAATTATGGCTATAAATAGAGGACTGCATCGTTCATCACAATCATCACAAGACAAACAATAATCAAGCATCAACTGTAGAATGCTAATACATCCAGAGTGATGGGTCGTTATTGTGGTTTTTATGTTACTTCAAGTGTCTAGTCATTTTGAGTAGCAATAAATCGATTGTATCATGTATGTTAGTCTTTGTGAAGAATAGTTTCATACACATAGAATATATCAAATTTGGTAGTGTGGAAATACACCTAGCCTTTCAAATCATAAATATTGTTTAGGTCTTATTTTGAGAAGATTCTATTTGTGAATCTCTTTGTATTCACTACTTGATTAATAGTGAAATTTTGCATAAGGCACCACAATCTATTTTATAGATTGTGCAAAGTTTTTAACCCATTGCAAGTTGTGTTTTAAATCTTCCGTTGTTTCTGTTTAAACTGATGTTACTTTGAATGTTACAACATTCATTACAACATTATTCTACTCTTATATAAACACTACCCTGATACCACACTTTCATAATAATTATAGTGAGAGATGTAGTTAATTCAAACGATCAATTCACACTCATTATGATAGGGGAACTGAAACAAACAAATAAAATGAGTTTTTAATCTCAATAATTGGGGGTAGTCTGCATGGTGATGTAATAAAGTTTGACAACAATTTATATGAATTCGAGTTCAATATGAACTCTATTTTTTCAATATCACTGTTATGTATATGCACTATCAATGTTATGCACAAATTATATCATTGTTATACATAAATATTATCACTGTTCAAAAAATAAAGCATTTTCTAAAAAATAATAATGTTTATGCATAACTGTAATATAGTTTGTGCATAGCAGTGATAGAATTTATATATAAATCTGATTTTAGGAGTGTTACTTACAAAATTTTACGCTGACTTCACATGTCTAACGCAACTCTTCTTTTTTCCTGACTTAGAAAGACAGGGTAACTCCTCGATAGAGTTACTTGCTCCTAATTATATAAAGATAACAATTAATTAAAACAAAATAATTGTTGTACTCCCTCCTTTCCGAATTTATTTGGATATTTACAGTAGACACAATATTTAATATATGAAATGTTTATTAATATTTAAAGGGGTAAAATGATTTTTAGTTAAGGGTATTATAGACTTATCAATTTTATTATTAAAATGGATAAGATGATAAAGTAATTTTTAGTATCTATAAAGTAATTGAATGAGGTGTAATTTTTAAAATGTTTTGAGGATATAGTTGTATAAAGTAAAATTATTTTATTATTATTTAAAGAAATATTCAAACAAGTACGGAACGTATCAAAATAAAAAATATCAAAATAAGTATAGGATAGGGGGAGTATAATATTTGTATCCCATTAAAATTATTTCTTTTCACAACGATAGCTTTTAAAATTCAGATATGAGAAATTTCAAGTTCTGAGGTCCCAGTACTTGAGAAATTGAATTAGTCCAAATCCGTAGGTAGTACTGTTACTTTGGCGGTCGAACCTGAGTTGTTGAAATTGAGTTAAGCATTTAAAAGACATAAAGTTGAACATTTATCGGTTGAAATAGAATGCACAAATTAATGAGGGACTTGTAATAATGAATTAAAATTAAAGTAGTTCAATGATGTAATATGTCTGAAAAGATTTCCAAACTTATCCGTAGAATTTTCCCTTTAAAAAAAAAAAAAGCGGTTTTTAAAAATCTACTTAAATGATACTCCCTCCGTACCGGGATAACGTGCACATTTTCTCAGGCACGAAAACTAAGAAAACTTGCTTTATTTGTATTATTTAAATCAATTATAATGATATTGTGAGTGTTTAAATTTTGAGTATTTTATTATTTTAAAAAATGTGCACATTATCTTGGGATAAATAAAAGAGGAAACTGTACATATTATTGTGGGAAGGAGGAAGTATTTTGATTACCCATATGTTGGAACTTTTTCAATAAATTTATAATGATGATGTAGAAGATCGCATCTACAAAATGAACATTTAGGGGCCTTGCTTGTAATTGCAATTTTATTTATACTAAATTACTTATTTTTATTTTTTTACAAAAACTTGTATGAAAACAGTCTCATAAATAAAAAGGAATACATATACTATTACAAATTAACACCTATTTTTTTTAAAGTGTTAAACTATTATGCTTAAATTATCCGCATCTCATCTTAAAGTCGTCTCATGGAAATATATCTCTTAAAACTTAGTATCCACCTTGAGATAAATAGATTTATTAGGGTTAATTACCCTAAATCGCGAGATCTTTTTTATTTTTAACCAAATCATGAAGTTTATCTGATAGGTATGCAAACCTCGAATGGTGTAGTTATAATTTGCTCTACCAATTATTGTTTTAATTTAAGTATAAAATATTTGGATGAAGGAATATCTGAAAAAGAATCTAACAAGGCAAAATAAATAAATGAAAATCAATGATTGGAGAACAAACTTGATAAATCCTTGATCAAGCCATCAAGTCTTTGAACAGAGACAAAATTATTTGGTCATAATATTCATTTTCTTTCCTGTTATAGTTATTAGAAAAAAAAGAATGAAAATAAATAAAAAGCTAAGGCATATTTGGTGGACAATGAGCCAAGTGGTCTATAATATCCCACTTGCCATTCATTTGGCTGTGGTTGTTCCAAGTATTTGGCTTCCCCCGCTATCAAATATAAGTATTTTGGCGACAAGTAACGTTCATGTGAATCAGAATTATACATAAATTTTATAATAATAATTATTACTTTCTTCGTCCCGATTTTATTTACATAATTACTATGTGCTCGGAGTTTTAAAAAAATGATAAAGTGATAAAGTGTTGGGGAAGAAAGAGTTGTTTATTAGTATTTTATGTGATAAAGTAATAAAGTATTGGAGGTAAAAAAAATTATTTATTAGTATTTTATGTAATAAAGTGATATATTATAAAGTGAGTATTCCATTTAAGAAAATGTGTAAATAAGATTGGGACGTCCAAAACGGAAATAGTGTAAATAAGATCGGGGCGGAGGGAGTATTATTTAAAAAGTACAGTAATTGTATATATGTATAATAGTGATATTAAAAAAATAGTGTTCATCGTAAATTAAAGTTTAACGGCAAGTATAAAGAAATTGATATAAATAAAAATAAATAATACAGATTTGTTGACTCGGTTCGTTAGGAATGACTACGTCTGGAAGTACTATCAAATTAGAATATTTACTAATATTTCCTATGATAACAAATACAACAAATCAGATAAATATTTATATGCGAAATTGAGTCAAAATTCTAAAGACACATTTAACTTGAAGATGGGACGTGAAACACCTGATTAAAATCCCTAACCCAACACACGCAATTTTTTGTCTTTAATAATTCAAACGTGGAACAATGCACACGATAAAATTACCACAAATGTTATATGCACATTGGAAGGAAAAGACAACTCGAATATGGTGATGATTTGGTGATGATGAGTGGCCCTATCGTGTCCTAAAGATGACATGGCATGTGCCTTGTCGTGTCCAGGACACAGTATGGCATAGTCCATGTCGTGTCCAGGACACGATATGGCATAGTCCATGTCGTGTCCAGGACACGATATGGCATGCTCCCTGTCGTGTTTAGGACACGATATGGCATACTGGATTTTTTTTAAATATTTTTAATACGAAATTTTTAATATTTTTGAATACGATTTTTTTCTTAAATATTTTTTTGAATACGAAATTTGAATATTTTAATGTTTATACTCCTAATAATTTCGAATATTAAATGTTTTTAATATTTTTTTGAATACTGGATTTTAGTTATTTCATATAAAAGTATTAGTTGTTTCATTGAAAGATATTAGTTGTTTCATTTAAAGGTATTGGTTGTTTCATTGAAAAATATCAGTTGTTTCATTGTAAAGTATCAGTTTTTTTATTGAAAAATATTAATTGGTTGTTTCATTTAATAGTATTAAAAAAACTTATATACAATAATTTCGAAACAACTAAATATTTGAAAGATATTAGTTGTTTCATTTAACATTATACTCCTATTAAATAATTTAAATATATTTGTAAATGTTACACTAATGGTGTTTTACAAATTAAAATTTATTAAGAGAAGTATAACAAATAAGTAATGAATGATATAACAAATAACAATGAAGCAAGTTAGTGAAAAAAAAA
Source organism: Stenogyne calaminthoides (assembly GCA_037126765.1). Classification (NCBI taxonomy): domain Eukaryota; kingdom Viridiplantae; phylum Streptophyta; class Magnoliopsida; order Lamiales; family Lamiaceae; genus Stenogyne; species Stenogyne calaminthoides. Next base: position 3,143,847 of record JBBCBC010000035.1, read on the forward strand.
AGCATAATTAAATTGTAAAATGGTAATATTAGCCTCTATAATTTTTTTGTGCATCATAGTTAGTTTTACGTCATGGTGCATCCCAGTTGAATAATACATTGTATAGGTCTATTCTACTTGTAAATTGAAAATTCAAACCATATGCAGTTGGATGACGGTAGCTGAGCAAGAATGGAGAGATTGACGGTGCTGGATGATCCTCAGATGTCATTTGCAACTGAAATTAAAGTTCAAAAACTTTAGTAGTTATAATTAATGGTTAAAATATATTATAAAAAAATATAATAAAACAACAAATATTAATTCTTACCAATATCCAATGTGCATTATTGTTCACGTTCCCTAACACCACATTCGCGGTCGAAGGTGGTCGACAGTCTTCCAAGGCAGTGGGGAGACATAAATATCCACCAGTGTCACCGAATGACATTACGAAAACATTATAAAATGTTGCAACCAAGTATCCACAGTCAGGTAGTGAAAACCATTTATCTATTGTGGTTGGACCATCGAAGTGAGATAGACTTTTCTCCAAGTCCGACATGGTTGTAAGACCACCTATAACATCATTGTATAATTATTTTCTTTTTTTGAGTTCAAATAACATATCCCTTCGTACCGTAGCCCATGCATCTTCGGTTCCGTAGATTGCGAGTGCAACAACTCTAAATCCGCAATTTCTGTCTCCAACCACATCTGTGTTTGATTGAATATATTCTCTCATAAAGGGAGGGAAGTCTTCCTCCACCGAAGAACCTTTAAAACAGAACGGTGAGTTAAGACTATTATGAAAATCAGTCTTAATCTTGTGAGCGCTACTGTTGCCGGGCGGAACCGCAGATGCTGGGGACCTCGGGGGTTTTGAAGTTGGAGTTTTTAGGGAATTTTGGTCGGTCGGTCGGTCCCCGATTATACGAAAAGCTCATCCGACTCCAACTCCCTTCAGATGTGCTACTTCTACGACCTTCTGGTGGAATATCCTGATATGCATTAGTACGAGGCACTCTCCCCTTACCCTTTTGTTTTGGAGAACTCTTTAGTTTTGAACCTTTCATCATCTCTCCCAAAGTGAAGGTTCACGATCGTTGCTTGCAGGCTTCTTCTTCTTCTTTTTTTCAATTGTTGGAGGTGCAAGAAGGTCTTCTTCCGTGTCCGTGTCATCGAATAATTTTCTCCTCGTATTACCACCACCGTCATCATCTGTTCTGGTGGTAGAAATACGTGAAAAATCTATATCCAATGTTCTCCAATACACATCAATACCATCTATAGGGATCATGTAGTTGTTTTTCATGCACCATGAAAGCTCGCAATGACACGGAAGACCATGAGTCACTATGACAATTTTCGCTTTTAATATCAGTGGAATAAGAGCAGGTTTTTTCAAAACCGCAATCAAAACTTATTAAACCGCCATTAAAAGTATGATCGCTATTGTAAGGTTAAGTAGAGCGCTGATATATGGCGGTTATTAAGGACCGCTATTATTTGGCTGATATCTTTCAGCGTCCAACTTCTCTTTTCTTTTTTTAAATTATATTTAATAATACCAAGTATATAATGGGCCTTAGAAATTTTTTGGTCTTTTTTTATTGTTTCTTCTTCGTCGAGCCACACTCGACCTATACCTGCATCTCCCCAATTTTTTCTTTCAATCCTTCAATCGTAATTTTGACATCGACAAGTCCATCGTCCAGCGTCCGTCAGTCCGTCCTCCAGCGTCCACCAGTCCATCGTACGTCGTTCACAAGTCCTCAACCTTCTTTCTCCCATGTAAGCCCTAATTTTTTATGCATTCCCAATTTAATTTGAACAATAGTTAATATTTTTTTAAATTAGTAGAGGAGGGATGTAGGGTGGTAGAAAAGAAATCGTTTGCAGCCTTATACATGTTTAGTTCTGTATTTTAATTCAGCCATGATAGACTTCCCTTTTCTTCTCGGCCTCTTCAAGCTTCTGAAGTTAGGTTGAAGACGTTCCAGAGGGAGACTGGAACTGTGATTCCCATGGGCTTCCAGACAATATTATTCAAGTTGGTCACATTTGAAGGGTAATGGGTTTTGAAATTTCTGAGATGCATATGTTGTACTGCTTTAGTATGTGTTGGTGTATTTAATTTGATTTTTGTTAGTACCATTAATTGCAAAATATACTGCAAAATTATGGATGTAGTGATAGAGGCTTACATAAATGGTATAATTTTCTGTGCAAAAATCAACAATCTACATAACAATTTAGAGCTAGATAAACTTAGTTGCTGAAAGTCTCTAGTATGATATTTTTATAATTTATAATGGCAATTCATGTTTTACTGAGTTAAATGGAAACTAAGAAAGTGAAAAAGAATATTACCTTCTATATAACTTATAATTTGGAATTTGGTATCTAGTCAAACCACCGATGTGCTTGTTCTTTATTCCATTTATCTTTGTCACAGAAGAAAATATTTGTGATTGATAGAACTTGCTTGTTTGTGTCTTAAAATAGATTTCCACAACGGAAGATAAGATCATCAAGACTATAATGTAACTCCTAGTACATTAAAATAGAGTAAGAGTAGATAAGATGGTGCAAATCTGTAGCATCTAGTCCTCCTTCTTTACATGCATCACCACTCATGCAGTACACATGGATATGAATGTGCACCAATAGTTATAAATATGAAGGTTACATCATTTTCATATAATATCCATGCACACAACTAGCATTATATATGTATGTAGTTATTTTTTTTAATAAAAATAAATAAAAAGATTTTGTTCCAAATACCTTCTAGTAAACAAGTAATTCAGATCTATTTGAGATTATTTGTGCCCTTATGATTAAAGAGAAAAGGAGCTCATCTAGTATTTTCTCTACAAAAGCCTAAGAAGCGAGTAGTTAATAGGTAAACTATGACTTTACATTTTCCAAAACAGTGCAAGTTCAGCTATTTTTTGTTTGTCATTGAAATTTGATATATTAACTCTTCGAAGGACCCAATCTCAATTTTTCACAACGATAACTCATAATCTTAACGCCATCACTTGAAGTAGGTCTAATGCCATTTAAGTAGGTCATGATATTGCACTATGTTCTTCAGGTTAATTGTTTATTGCACTTGAAAAATCATTATACAGTTGAATTTTTACCTGAGAATCTCATTAATGTTATTTCCTGTAGGGTTCAGGTGCTTTGATTTACTTGTTGGTTTTGTCGTTGCCACATGGACTCTGTATTGGGTATTTGCATCTCCCTCTTGACTATTATGCTGATATATTTCCAGTAAGAATATTGTTTATGATTTTATCAAATTTTTGTATTCCCATATATTTAGATCATTTTTGGGGTATAATTTTCTTGATTTAATTATCTATATTTTTTACATTTAGTAACATACTTGATTGCATAAGTATTCATTTGCATTATCCAATGTATATTAGTCATTTAAATTGAATATGGCGTAGAATTTCATTTTAGTAACCATAGAAGTAGAAGTAACAATAGGATAATTAGTATGAAAATAGGGTGGCCTGAATTAACATCAAAAAAATTTAAAGTAACCAGGATTTAGCATCAAAGAAAATGGGGAAACTGATGAAGATGTTATGTACAAGAATCAATCTACTGGTTTGAAGAAATTGAGAAATCTTATGGTAGTTGAAATTTTTTACTGGTATTTTTTAGAAACAGAAACATGATAAAAAAAAAAAAAAATGAGGGTATTAGAAATATGAATATTGAGATTGATGTGCAGGATATATTCTTCAAAATTATACATATCTATGGAACTCTGTTCCTACAGTTCCTCTATTTGAAAAATATATGCAGATTGTGAAGTGAGTATTTTTCTAGTAGGTACTAGGCATGGGCAGAAATATGCTATGTAAAGGTTGTTTTTAAACACCCATTTTAGTTATTTCATCTTATCATACATTATTTATGTTGGCATATAATTTAAGGTTGTCAGTAAGTTAGTATATTGGTTGGTGTTCTTCTTAATAATCCTTTTGTAGATTTACAAGATAGAAAATTTTGGATTTTCACAAATGAGTCTTTAATTGTAATTTGAAAATGTTTTAACTTTATTTCACGACTCAAATTATTTACATCTATTTGTACATTAGCTATTTTTAGATTCATTTTGCTTACATTGTTGTTGGTTTTAGTTTATTACACAGGCGGAAATAACTCTTAATGAAAGAAGAAGATTTCTGAAAAATGAAAGGATGGATCGAGATGCGGTGATCTGATTTTGACGGTTGAAATGACAACATCTTTGATATGTTAATGTTTATTATATTTTGGATGCAACATCTTTTATGTAATGGTTGATTTTATATGTATGTTGTAATGCATTTGAACAGTATTGTGATGATTGGTCGGTACTATAGTGAATTTTCGTATTTATTGATTTTATGAAAATTTTCTTGTTATTTTAAATTAAATTTGTAAATTATTATTTAAAGATTTAAATAAAAAAAGGGAATTCATTTAACCGTTGTTAAAAAGGGTTACATAACCGCTGTTATAAATTGCAAAATTTGAAAGGTGGGTTGAAAGATAGCGGTTATTAACCGCTTTTGTAGATACTTACGACGACGGTTATTAACCGCTGTAATAGGTGGTGCAAAACCACTCTCGTATGTGTTATGAGGTTAATGATTATAAACCTACAATATCAGTTTTTTTGGGATACGACGGCGGTAAAAAATCGCTATTGTAAGTGTGTTGGTCCCGGTGCAAACGAGTCTCACACGTGTATGGGGGGGGAATACACGTGTTCAGTGATTTTTAAAACTTTTTTCTTCACTGAGGTCAGATGGGTCGGGTTGTTCCGATAATTTTTGCTTACGAGAAGCACAAATCTCCTCGAGTCAAAGTCTCTTCGAGACAATGATCCGGAAAGCGACTTCGAAGAAGATTGATTAGCCCAACTGATCCTGAATTTTATCAGAGATCCTGAGAAGCTTGGATCAGATAATTATTTTACTGAACACTCAATTGAGTTGGTTCATTTTGGTAACTATCTGTTCTAGCTACTCAAGTGTGCGGAATGGTTGACCCTAAGTTTATACTCGTTTTAGCTTTGCTGAACCTCTTCTTCCTTTAATAAAACAGTGATTAAGGCTGTGATCAATTTGATGAATGTTCAGTGGATTGGTTCCAACTGAATATCAGTAAAATGTGCTTTCAGTGAAAATCATGCAACAGATAATAATGCAATACAGAAAGCAAACAACACAGCAATTATAGTGGTTCAGAGACTCAAGCTCCTACGTCCACTCTCTCTGATCTTCAGAGAAATTTCTTAACCACTTCCTAAAGCTTTCAGGCTGACTCACTGCAGCTTACTCACTTTTCTACCTTGAGTTTTCTGGCTGACTCACTGCAGCTTACTAACTCAAATACACACAAGTTTTCAGACTACCACAAGTAGCTTACTAACTTCTCATCTAGAGTTTTCTGGCTGACTAACCTGCAGCTTACTCACTCTTACAACTCTAACTCACCAACAAAACACACACACAAACTACCTTAACAAAGGGTTTGGGTTTGGGTTGGTTTCCAACTAGGGTGAGATATCCTTTACAATAAGAACAAATGCAAAGTCCATAATATCTCTACTAAGCTTTGGATATGTCTATCTATCTAGGCTTAGTGAATGAGCTCTCTCCAATGTTAAACACTTGGGAAATTCTAGGTTTTTCGAGTGCTTCTATTTGCAAGAATACGAATGAGCTCTTGAGTTGCTTGAAATTTCCCGTAACCTCTCAATGTAGAAGGTCACTGGTATTTATAGGCAACTTCTCCAAAGGTTACTCTTGAAAAACTATCCATTGGAAGAGATAGCATCAAGGGTTTCCTTTTCTGGTAATTGATGAACGACTATTTTAGGGTTTGAACACTCCCTTGCATGTTTTAGGAAATATGCAGCCATGTAGCCAATCACCAATTTCTGTGAACTGGAAGATATCAGACCTGACATTTTTCAGAGAGATATCATTTTCTGTGGCAGTACAGTACAATGTTGTTGCCTCCTCATTGGTTGAAATCTTTGTTTGAACAGTGACAAACAAACGACTCTTTGTTCTTGATCTGATATGTTCCTTAATGTCCACAATTGTCTAACATTCAGTTTGTTTGTACTAGGAATGGACAAAACACTATTTCATAAAAATAACTTGCTCAAGATCCTTTTGATCAGTACAACAACAGTCTTCAGGATCTTCGGGTCTTCAGGATTCTTTCAATCTTCAGGATTCTTCTGATTCTTCAGGGTCTTCAGTATCTTCTGATTCTTCAGAGTCTTCTGATTCTTCAGTATACTAAAATTCCCTGATCTATATCTGCTGACTATACATGGTGCAGATAATCCTGATCCCTATTATCTATTGAAACCTGATCCTGATTCTATTCTATCAAGATGTCCTGATACATGTCATACTCAGGGGTTTTGGGATCTAATCAAAACTCTTTATTAAATTCATCTCCCAACAATTTCCCCCTTTTTGGTGATGCCAAAACCATCTTGTTACAAATATGCGAACACAATAGAAATAAACCTATCACCTAATCAGGTTTCAATTCCTATAAAAGATAAAGACATTAAAGGCAACCATCAAACATGAATCAGTAAGATAATGAGATATTATCTTTTCAGAACAAAAACATCAGTAGAGTTTTCATTAATCATAAAGTTTTAAGTACAGGATACAGAGTTGATCCTACTCTACTGAACATCAAAAGGAATAAAAAGATACATCATTCTTCATCAGATTCAATCTCATCAGCTGGAGGGTTGAGATTGAACATTCCATAGTATCTTTTCTTCAGCTCATCTCTCTCCTGAATGGTCCTTGCATCATTTCCTGTCAGCTCCAAATAGTTGGCTTGATCCACAAAGTCTGCATGGATGAAGTCGAAGTTGATCATCCCATTCTTGAACTTGAGTGGAGGGTACTTCATCTGTCCTGGAGCTTTTAACTGATATCCCAGCGTGTCAAACAGATTGAACCATTTCTGACACATATCGGTGAAGTTCCTCAGAAGATATGCAATAAATGCATCATCTCTGTCAGCAATAGGACGAGGCCAAACTTGCAGCACATCATAGTTGAACACAAATTCTCTCTTGGTAAGCTCCCATCTATCATTCATCTCAATAAGCATCCACTTATCAGTATGGGGCCATTGCCTTCTCCTTGGTTTTGTGCCTCTCCCCCTTAGGACAAATCTCTGGAATCCACCCCTGATCCTCTTCTCATCTTCTCTGGCCTTTCTGGTCATCTCTGATCCTGACACAGATACCGCAACTTGTCTTTTCTTTTCAGCTTCAATCATCTTCACTGAGTTGTGCCAATCCCAGTTCAGTCTCTTGGAGGCCACATCATATTCACCAAATCCCTCCTTGAAGAGTTCATCGGTTTCAAATTTTTCACTTCTATGTGCCTCAACCTCAGAGAATTCCCCAGACAATCTCCTTCTGATTGGCTTATCAACAGCAGAAACTACTTGAGATTTTTCAGGAATAGGATTCAGGACACCATGAGCCTCTCCTATCTTGCTTTACTCATGAGCCCTTTGCCTCTTTGCACGTTCCTGAATGACTTCAGCAGTGGCCTCAGGATGTACAGATATTTCAGGCTGCTTCCTCTTTCCTTTGGATATGATGACTTCTTCCTGAGTCAGTAACCTACCTTCAATAGCTGGCAGCTGTGTGAGCATATCATAACTTTTCCCCTTTTTGGCATCATAGTCAGCCAATATCTGAGAAAGTGTTCTGTCCATGTGTAGCTGCTCACGCCCAACTGATCGAAGTTCTGCAGCAATATGTAGATTCTCATCCTGAAGTCTCTGCAGCACATTCAATCATGTTTCTGTATCCTCAGCAAGACCACCATACATAGCCTGCATCTTGGTCATGAGTGATGAACTCATTTCCTCAACTGTTGTTCTGATCAAGTCCTCTGTCCTTGCTTTCATCAAATCTTCCAACATCTGAGTCCTCAGCACAAATTTCTTCTCCATCTCCTCTAACACATCCTTAGATACTTTTTCTATACTAGCATTCATCGCAGAAAACTTATTATCAATGGATGTAGATAATGAAGTTACCTGATCAGCATTCACCATGGATGTGTTTAGCAATTCGACCAACTTGCTTTGAGAAGTTTGTGCCTCAGCAATCTTTGACACTTCATCCACCAGAGGCTCGAGCTTAGCAATCTGATCAACAATAGGCTCCAGCTTGGTTAACTTCTCTAAGACTGGTGTCAGATCTACAATTGTTGGTTGAAGAATCTCAGCATCTGTCTGCACCCCTGAATCAGTCATCTCAATAATCTCCACAGTAGGCTCTAAGGGATACTGGATAGTCTGACCAAAAGTGATCATCTGCAAGGGCGGAACATCCTGAGTTTGTTCCCCCTGAAGTGTAGCTTCGACACTTGATTCAACAACTTTCTTCTTTCAAGAATATCTTTCTTAGTCTTGTCCTGATCCCCAGTCCTGTCCTGATCATCTTTATCCTGACTTCCTCCTCCACCTTCAGCCTGAGTGGCTGGCTCTCTCTCAGCAATTTTCTTCAACACGAGTTGGTCAAACTCTGCTGGCTTTATCCTTAGTCTCTTATTCCCCAGCCCTGAGAAGGCATCAAGCTCTGCCACCTCAGCCCAATATTCCTCGCCTCTGAAGTTGTCAATCCTGAGCATCATAGCAAATGACTGATTGACAATCAACATTACGGTGTTCAGTCTGAAAAACATATCCTGAAGGTCAGGATATTTTTCCAGCACTGGATATTTATCTAACACAAATCTTTCCCCCTTCAGCCTCCACTCATTTTCTTCAGCCTCACCTTTCCTGAGTTCAGGACCAGGTGCCTCCTCTTCAGAGCTAGATTGAGCCTCTGAAGGAATGGAAATATATGGCTCTGAGGGTTGTGTGGGTGGGATGGTAGTTTGGCTTTCTTCAACAGGTTTTTGAGAACCTGCGAAGATCTCTTGGGTTATCCGGTCATCGCCGATACTGGTACCTAGTACCTCAGTAAAGACGTCTTCCTCCTCCTCCTTGGTACTCTCCCGAGCAGTTTACAGAGCGATTGCACGAGACCACGGCTTTGGCAAAAGGGTATCAAGAGGGGATTTTACTCTGGACTCTTGTTCCCTGATTGTCTTTAGGCGCTTCTTTTTCTTCTTCTGCTGCTCTTCCTGAGCCTTCTTTGCCTCCCCTATCTCTCTTTTTACCCGAAGAAGATCAAGTGACTTCTTCCTCCTTTCTTCTTCGTTCTCGGCGCCTCGGAATGTTTTCTTGATCTTTGTCTGTGCGGTTTTTGGACAACATTAGCAATAACCACATCGTCCTGATCTGAGCTTGAATCATCCTGTTCTTCAGGTTCCTCCTAAACCATCGAGCCTTGACTTCCTGAAGGAACTGACCATTTCCTCTATGGTTTGCTTTTCCTGAACATGACCCGATTCCAGGAAAACTCAACTCCAGTCATCAAGAACAAATTGTCTCTGGGCAGAGTTTCTATTAAGAAACTGATCTTCGTCCCGAATAGGACCTTCCCGCTCTTGGTGAATGCACCCTTTGCAAACTTCAGCTTCTGATTCTGGTGAAGAATGCAGTCCACCAAGAACTTTAACCAATTGAAGTCCATAAAGGCAGAATCATCTATCGCAGCCATGAGCCTCAACTTATTCCGGCTCACCTGCTCTAGACTTCCAGAAGTGCTCATCAAGCACTTTGCCACAATATCGATTAATACCCGGTACTTCGGCTTCAAACATCATTTGTGCAGAGCTCCCTTTAATTCCACTTTTGATTCTGCAAACCGGTCTAGAATTTCCTGCTCTCTTCCGGACATGTATTGAGCTGGATCTTCTCAAGAGATAATTTCACCTCTTTGGTGCAAATTGCCTCTACCTTGGATTTCGCATATGATCCAAAACTCAATTGCGAAACCAGTGAACCTATTTCACCTTCTCAAAGATTCACAACAAATTGTAACACCTCTAATGAAAGTTCATTTTCTAGCATATTACTTACCAGAAGAGATAACATAGCCATTCGCAACATATTGAGTGCCTCTTCCTCAACCTGCGTAGCTTTGTTTTCTATCATGGCCACCACATGTTCGAAATAGGGCATCTCCGTCTCAGCGAGATTTTTGATCATAGCGTAGCTTGGGAATTCCATTATCAAGACGATTTCTGGGTAGAGTATTCGAGGGTTTTGGAATTTTGAAGATTTGAAGGTTTAAGGGTTTTGGGAATTTTGATCGTTCAAATGTGAGAAATAAATGATTGAGGTCTAAAATTTTGGTTTATATATGATATGTGAAATAAAGATCAACGATTGTGATTAAATCTCGAAAATATAATGAAAGGTTGAGATTTAACTGGATTTTGAGGAGAAATTTGAGAGTATGGCTATATTTGGCTAATTTTCTGGACAATAGGCAAGAAGCAGTTTATAGGTTGACAAATGGGCGTTTCTCGGAAATCGAGGTAACTGTTCGTCTTTTTCAATCAAAAACATTCCCGTTTTAAAAGTTCAGGCCTTGATCATTTATTTCAAATGATTACTGAGTAATCCCTTGCATAATAAATGCTACTGAAATTAATGCATGTATCAATATAACTTCAGGATTATTTGAATACATAAACCTTACTGAATATTGATCCTGACAAAAATTCGTCTTGAGTCTCAGTTTCCATCCTGAGAAATTTTGTCCTGAGTTATTTTCCTGAATAACTACATGCCCCTGAAGGACTTCTCCCTTCAGTGAAATTCATTCACCTGGATCCAACATCCCTAATTCTACTGATAGTTCCTGAAATCTTGATTCAGCCAAAGGTTTAGTCAAGATATCAGCCCTTTGTTTATCAGTATGAATTTTCTGCATTCTGATGTCCTTCTTCTCAACATGATCTCTAATGAAGTGATGTCTGATATCAACATGCTTACATCTGGTGTGCAATACTGGATTTTCTGTAATAGCAATTGCACTATTATTATCACAAAATATAGGTACTTCATTGGCTATTATCTTATAATCCCTCAATTGTTGTCTGAGCCAAAGAATCTGTGCACAACAGCTTCCTGCAGCCATGTATTCAGCTTCAGTAGTACTGGTTGCTACTGAGGTCTGTTTCTTTGAAAACCATGATATCAGTTTACTTCCAAGAAATTTGACAAGTTCCTGTGGTAGACTTCCTGTCAATTCTACATCCTCCATAATCAGCATATGAATAACCAGTTAATTCAAGGTTATCATCAGTTGGATACCATAATCCTCTATTCACAGTGCCTTTAAGATATTTCAGAATCTTCTTGGCAGCCTCCATGTGACTAGCCTTAGGATTAGCTTGGTATCTTGCACATATCCCAACATCAAATGTTATATCAGGCCTACTTGCAGTGAGATGTAGCAATGATCCAATGATCCCTCTATAATCAGTGTGATTTACTGATTTGCCTTCAGGATCAGGATCCATCTTCTAGTTAGTATTCATGGGAATTCTAACTGCATTGCAATTATGTACACCATACTTAGCAATCAGATCTCTGGTGTATTTTGCTTGATTGACGAAGATTCCTTCCTTAGTTTGTTTCACCTGAAGTCCAAGAAAAAAAATCATCTCCCCCATCATAGACATCTCAAACTTCCCTTTCATCAGAGTAGAAAACTTCTCACATAACTGATGATTTGGAGATCCAAATATGATGTCATCCACATAAATCTGAACAAGTAAGATATCTTTCCCATCTTCTATCCTGAACAAAGTCCTATCAACAATTTCTTTGATAAAACCATGGTCAGTAAGAAATTGAGAAAGGGTATCATACCATGCTCTGGGTGATTGCTTAAGATCATACAAGGCTTTCCTGAGCCTGTAAATTTGGTCATTATGTCTGAAACCAGGAGGTTATTCCACATATACTTCTTCCTTAAGCACACAATTCAGAAATGCACTTTTCACATCCATTTGATAGACTGTGAATTTCATGTGGGCAGCATATGCAAGAAACATTCTGATGGCCTCTAGTCTTGCAACAGGTGCAAAGGTTTCATCATATTCCAAGCCTTCTTCTTGGGAATAACCTTGTGCAACTAGCCTTGCCTTGTTTCTCACAATGTTGTTGTTTTCATCTCTCTTATTCTTGAACACCCACTTAGTTCCAATCACATTGTGCCTCTTAGGTCTATCCACTAGCTCCCAAACTTCATTTCTTGTGAACTGATTCATCTCCTCTTGCATAGCAACAATCCATAAAGAATCTTGAAGAGCTTCTTCAATCTCAGTAGGTTCTTTTTCAAATAGGAAGCATCAGAACAAATCACTTTCACCATGGAACCTTCTTATTTTGACACCTTCTGATAAATCACCCACAATCTGACTTGTAGGATGACTATCCAACCATTTTATCATGGATGTTCCCCCTTCAGTAGTATCCTCAACATCAGAAATGTTAGGTTCAGGTAATTCATTAAATTCAGGGAACAACCGAAAAGGAGACAGGGAATCATCTTCCTCAGGGAAAATTCCATTCAGAACATTGTCAGAGACATTTGTTCCCCCTTGGTTGATAGATTCAGAGTTTGCCTCAGCTGTGACCACATCTTCATCGGCATTACATACCTGAGTCTGAACTGGTGTATGTTCAGATTGGTCAGCTTCAGTGTGTTGGCTTTCTTTCAATGGAGAATTTCCATCCCGAGTCTCACCATCCTGAGTATTTCCATCACGAACTTCTTTGTCTGAGTCCGATTCACTCCATTCATAGAAAGTGATAGACTTCTTCTTTTCAGGTTCAGAGGATGTTTTACCATTCTTTTTCAGGCTAAGTCTGGTGATTCTCTTGGTCAGTTCTCCTGAGTCATGTTCCTGTTTCTTCTGAACCCAAGTAGATTCATCAAAAATAACATGGGGTGTTTCTTCCACAATAAGAGTCCTACAGTTGTAAACTCTGAAGGATTTACTGACTTCAGAATATCCTAAGAATATCCCTTCATCAGCTTTGCTATCAAAAGTTTTCAACTGATCTTTACCATTATTGTGTATGAAACACTTGGAACCAAACACACGAAAGAAAGAAACAAGAGACTTCCTTTCATTCCACATCTCATAAGGAGTTTTTCCTTGATTCTTGGTCAGCATGGATCTGTTCTGAGAGTAACCTGCAGTGTTGATAGCTTCAGCCCAAAATCTCTTAGGAATATCAGCTTCAGCAATCATGGTTCTTGCAGCTTCTTTCAGGGTCCAATTTCTTCTTTCTGCAACACCATTTTGTTGTGGGGTCCTTGCAGCTGATGTTTCATGAGCTATACTATTTGCTGCACAATAATCAGATATAATATGGTTGATAAATTCAGTGCCTTTATCTGATCTGATTTTGACCACACTCAGATTCTTTTCAGTAGTTCTGGCAGTTTTATCTGAGTCTCTTTCTTACTGAGTAAGAATATGACCCATGTGTATCTAGAGTATTCATCAATTACCACAAGTGTATATTTCCTGCCATTTGTGCTCACAGGTGTTACTGGACCAAATAGATCCATATGTAATAGTTGTAGTATTCTGTCAGTAGAAACATCTACTTTGGTTTTGAATGATGCTCTGATTTGTTTTCCTTTCTGACAAGCATCACATACATGATCTTTACTGAACACTTCATTTGGTAACCCCCTCACAAGTGCTAATCTTGCAAGTTTGTTCAGGGTTTTGAAGTTTAAGTGATTCAACCTTTTGTGCCACAACCAACTGGTATCAGTAGAACTTTTTGCAACCAAACATGTATCTTTAGGAGTTGAACTCCAATCAGCAAGATACACATTTCCCTTTCTAGTACCAGACAGTAGAATTTTCTGTGAAGCATTGTCTTTCACATAACATAAGTTCTTTGAAAATTCAACACTGAATCCTTTGTCACAGAATTGGCTGATAGAAAGCAAATTATGCTTTAAACCAGACACATATGAAACACCATGGATATGAACAGAATCAACTTCAAGAGTTCCATATCCTTCAGTCTGTCCTTTGGAATTGTCTCCAAAAGTAATCTGAGGGTCTTTTTGTTCAACATAGTCAGTGAGTAATTGTTTATATCCTGTCATATGCCTTGAACATCCACTGTCCAGGTAACATACAGCAGGAGCCAATTTATTTCCACTCATCAGGGTTATGTTGTCTTCATTCAGCTCAGTGCCCTTTTCATTCACCTGAAAAACAGATCAGTTTTTAGGTACCCATTTGGTGTAGGGTCCTATCAGGTTAGAAGTACCTTTTAGAACCCAAATCTGCCTGACAACTCTAATTACTTTAGAGTGGCTGATTTGTCTCCCATAAACATCTACATACACATTCACCACCCTAGGTGCCTTGGCAGTACCCTGTGTATGAGTGCCAGCCTTAGCATGAACATGAGCCTTTGAGTTCTTCTTGGGTTCAGGCCTTTTGTTCAAATGCATTGGCTTTGGTGCAGCTGGTCTCTGTCTCTGCTGACTTGGGTTCAGGTAACCTTTACTCTTAGGCAAGTGGGGTTTAGGTTGCCTGTACTGAAATTGTGGTCTTTCAGTAATCTGAGGACTTGGCCTTTTTAGTTGAGAATATCTATGCTGAGTGTTTCTCTTCTAAATATTCCTCTAATGGTTCAGTGCAGATCTCTTCAGGTTTGTATTTTTAGCCTGAGGCTTTGAAGTACTGGCCTAAAAATTTCCTACTTAGTGTTCAGGTTTTCTAGCCTTTTCCTGAGGTTTGGGCTTTCTTCCCTGAACCTTCAGTTTTTCTGAAACCATAGGTCCTTTACCCTTGTCTAAAACTATGGGCTGTTCTTCAGTAAGAAGATTAGTACATGCCACTGGTTTAACAAAGACTGTTTTAGGGCTACTAGAAGCAGCATTCAGAAGACCTTGTGAGGTTCCCCCTGGATTATATCACAATCCAGCCTTTATAGTTGCAGGTCTTTGATAACTCTGAATTTCATCTATTACTTTAGAAGCAGAATTCAATAGAGCTAACTTTCTTTGCGCACTATCCTCACTTTTCTTTAGAGTCTCATGCTTCTCAAAGAGGTTGTTGGGAAATTTAGAGTTTTGATGAAAGTTCCGAAACACATGTAATAGGACCAGTCAGACCTGTTAGCTGACTGATGTTTTTAAATACCAGTTATAAGATGACCAGTTGATAATTATTGTATGGAACAACTGATGTATAAGATAGGTTACATATTGAGTGGGAACTCAATATGTATAGGTCAGATCAGAAGATCAAAAGACCAGCTGAGAACAAAAGACCAGTTGAAGTCAGAAGGCCATAAGGCAAGGGAAAGACAGAAGATCAGACAATCTGATAAAGTCAGATGATCAGAGTGAAGTCATGAAGCTCAAATTCAGAAGAACTAAAGATCAGATGACTACCAGAAGATCAGACCAGAAGACCTACATCAGTCGAGTCTGCTAGTTGAGCTAAGACAACTGGCACCAGAAGACTCTATCAGGTAGACTGATCAGTTTTAACTGGTCATGTCAGCTCACACCAGGTGGTAACTGATGTTTCACCAAGTTATACGTTGTTGATCTGGACAAGAAGAATGTCAACTTTAGTTGGTAGAACAAACACTGAAAAGTGTTCTTGTTAACCAATGAGAACAAGACACGTATTAATGGAGCCGACAATATGGGATTTGGTGCTGCTTGGTCAAACGCTATAAAAGACAACTATTCACGCTTTCGGCCATGCCGTCCCTGAAGCACGTCACATCAAATCCTACATATCTACCAAATATAGCCAGAAATTCAAATTACTTTCCAGCGGCTCTTTGATTTCGGGGTCTATAAATATGGGATTCCTCTCCAGAAAGAGGACACACGGAAATTATCAAGAAGCTCATACTATAGCCAAATTTCCGCACGAAGAACACAACCTTGAAGATTATTTTCTAAAGTGTTAATCCCATATTTCTTAGCACATAAATCTCATCCTCTAGCTTTTAGGCTACACAAATGCTAGGATAGATTTCAAGTTGGAACAAACAACGAACCTTTTCCAAAACCCAAAAGTTAGGTTAAGTTTGTTAAGCAAGATTTCAGACTAGGGTTTCTAGTTCTGATTTCTGGGATTAGTTGAGTGAGAACTCTATAAATATCTGTTGGTGTAATATGTTGGACTAACAAAATAAACTAAGTCCAAGTTGGTTAAGTTGGTGCCCCTTGTGATAGGGAAGAGTGGACTTAGGACTGGTTGTACGAACCACTATAAATCTTGTGTGCATTTATCTGATCTTAACTGCTTTACACTATCGCAAACTACGTTGATTAAATCTGCATACATATTCTGAGTTAGGATCAGCTTGAACACAGCTACTGATCTTATCATATTGACTCCATAGTCAGCTGATTGAAAACAGCTTCGGAATCTGATTTGTTATAAATTGGTTTTTCACACGGGTATAAACTAGCTTCCGCACAATCAGTTAAACTGATAGACACCAAACTAATCTGCCCTCAGGCGATCAGTAAGTTGGATATCAATCCAAACTGATTCACTTGCACTCTGATCAGGCAAATTGCAATCACACTTGATCTGCACGAAAAAGTTTTCAGAAGTCTATTCACCCCTCCCCTCTAGACTTCTGCCCTCACAAAACCCGTTCGGGACCTACAAGTGGTATTAGAGCAGTGGTTCTACGGACCACTGGCTTTGAATATCATCGGTTCTTGAGGAAGAACCTTTGTGGTCACTTGAACTGATCTTGAAAAACCTTTTTCAAATCTCATTTGTTTTCAAACTCACGATCAGAATGGATAATACTTCGGGTATGTATCATGATTTGCCTAAATTTTCCATTGATGAGTATGCAGACTGGACAATATACATGAGCAACCATCTGGGATCAATAAGCAACAGGATGATGGAAGTTCTTAAACGAGGACCCATCATCATCTACTATGACAACCCAGCTGTAGGAGGTTATCCAGACTTTCCAGTTGGAAGCCTTGTCAGAAAGAGTCCTGCCCTGATGGATGCTGAAGAGAGAAAGATGTACACTTTGGATACAATAGCCAAGCACATAATAATGAAGACGATGGGCAAGATAACCAGAGAAAAGATAAAGTATCTCAAGACAGCCAAACAGATGTGGGATACACTTGCTGAAATGTGTGTAGGAAATGATCTGATTAAAGATAGCAGACTGCAAGCCGAACTGGTGAAATTTGAGAAACTTAAGATGCTACCAAATGAAACCATCAATGAGCTAGATAGAGATATCAACAAGCTACGGGAACTTGGACGTGAAATGTCAGATAAAGATATCAACTACAAGATCTTGAGATCTCTGACTAAGAAGTGGGATATGAAAGTCACTGTAATAAATGATTGTCAAGATATTGCCAAGATGAAGCCAAGCAACCTGTTCCTGAGCCTTAAAGCCCATGAGTTCGATCTGATCGAAAGAGGGAAAGAAGAAGAAGATGAGTCACCTGCTGAAGCCACACCTACCACATCAAAATCAGTTGCATTCAAAGCAGCCAGCAGCAACTCAAAGTCTACTGAACCTGTTGGAAATATTATAAGTCAAACTGAACAGATTGCTTTGCTAACCAGAAAACTTGAAAAATCTAACATTCAACTTGGCAAGTATCATAGATTTTACAGGGTTTATCAAAACCGCAGAGGAAGAGATAGGAGGCCAACTGACAGATCTCCAGAGAGGACCAGATCTGATGACCGAAGAGATGATCACAGAGAGGATCGCAGAGAAGATAAGAAAAGAGATGATCGATCTGATGAAAGAAGAGACAACAGATCTGAGAGAAGAAATTCTAATTACAGGAAAACAGGAAAGTCACCTGATAGATTCTACAGACGAAATGACTCACCTGGCAGAAGAAGTTTCGTGGATCGTGGAGCGTGTTTCAACTGTGAGAAACTAGGTCATTACAGCACAAATTGTCCAGACCTAACACCAAAATAAAGAGAAGAGAAGCGGAACAGAAGAGAGCAACGCTATAGAGACGGGAAAGCCATGGTTGCTGATACATCTGAAATTTATGATTCTTACCTGCCTTCTGAGGATTCAGGCTACTCATCTGTAGAAGACTTCTGCCTGATGAGTAATGCTGATAATTTCTACAACTACGATGATCTGATATTCTCTTCTGATGATGAAATCTGTCTGATGGCAAAAGAAGAAGACCAAACTGAGGTAACCTCTAAACCTTCTGTTCTTTTAGTTTCCACACCAGCTATGATTAGCACACCCGCTGGAGAGATTGACTTGCAGCTCTATTCTGAGCAATTGCTTGATGAACTCTCTACTGCAGTAGACACTTATACAATAGTGGAAGCTGAAAACGATAAACTAAGGATTGAAAATACTTAGCTTGTTAAGGAAAATGCTGAAAGAAAAGTAGCTGAACTAAAATCAGCTGAAGCTGCTCAGAAGATAACTTAAGAACTGAAAGTTCTGAAAATTAACACTTCTGATCAGGAGAAGCTGATTAAGGAACAACTGACTATCAATAAATAGCAAGCTAATGATTTTAAGATTCTACAAGCTAAGTTTGATGAACTCTTCCGACTACATGAGAGTCTGAAAATAACTGAGGATAGTTTACGTAAGAAAATACAGGTTTTCACGAAATCTTCTAAAACCGTTCAGGATATGAACAATTGTTTTCGTACGACAACTAATAAGAAGGGAATTGGGTATGAAAACCCTTCTACATCCTCAAAATCCCCATCTGATTCACTTCAGAAAAGTGTAATCAAACGAGTTTCTGTTAAAGATACAAATGAAGCTAAAACTGTATCAGATAAGGGGAACAGACCAGCAGAACAGGTAAAGCAGATGCCTAATTAGAAAGGGAACATAAATGGACCCCAACTGATCAAGCATCAGCTGAGGAATCAACAGAAGAACCCAGTTCTTCTGAAGAGACCTCAACCTGATCAACAGATTAGGTATCAGAAAAGATAACCTCTCAAAGGGAAATCTGATCTGAAACCTAATCAGGTCAAGCTTCCTAACAGGCAAACCAAAGGTAAACTGCTAAATCCATCTATGCCAAAAAGATATGAATCTTTTAATGGTAGCAGTCGTACCTACCCTTACAATCAGAAACCCCGGGCTGCTGTACCTATGCCCCACTGGGTTAAAAGAAGACAAACAACAAGGAAAAATCTCAAGTCTTCTGATTCACCCAAGGCTCGCTCAATTTATCATACTGGTCAGAATGCATATGAAGAGATGTATGATTATGTAGATGTTTATGGGAGACAAATCAGACCTTCTGATCTATCTGATTACAATAGAAGTGCCCTGTTTGTATGGAACCCTAAAACCAACTCTAACCCCTCAGGACCCAATCTAAAAAGGGGTACCTAAAGCCTGATTTGATTGCAGGATCCCGTGGGTTTGGCCAACAAGTGAGGTGTACAAGCAACTATCTGGTACATCGATAGTGGATGCTCAAGGCACATGACTGGAAGCAAACATCTCCTTAGCTCCTACACAGAACAAGAAGGTCCACGTGTACCCTTTGGTGGTGATAACTTTGGTTTTACCAGAGGATTCGAAACCTTAGAGAATGATGATGTACAGGTTACTGGAGCCTCGTATGTCGAAGGCTTAAAGCATAACCTATTATCAGTTTCATAATTCTGTGACAACGGATTCAGTGTTGAGTTCTCGACTGATCAGTGTACTATCAAGAATCAAGCTACTCAACAGATCTTGCTAACTGGTTCAAGAAAAGGTATGATTTATACAGCAGATTGTAACAGTTGTCCAAGAAATGCATGCCTGATTGTTAAGAGTTCAAAAGGTAGCAGTTGGCTCTGGCACAAAAGAATGAGTCATCTGAACTTTAAAACTCTTAACAAGATAACAAGGATGTCTTTGGTTGAGGGCCTTCCGAATGAGGTATTCTATAAGGATCAGACATGTGTCGAATGTCAGAAGGGAAAACGGGTTAAAGCCTCATTTAAGGGAATCCCTGGACCAGCATCCAGCAGAGTATTGCAACTGCTCCATATGGACTTATTTGGACCAGTTACACCAGTTAGTCTCAACGGACACAAATATACTCTGGTAATCGTGGATGACTATTCCAAGTTTACCTGGGTTGTATTCTTGTATAAGAAGAATGAGACAACAACAAAGATACCCGAGCTGCTCAAGAAATTACAAAATGAGAAGGGTGTCAGTATAGTGAAAATCAGATCAGATAAAGGTACAAAATTTCTGAATTCTTTTATTACTAATTTTTGCACTAAGTTTGGTATACAGCATGAGACATCAACTGCAAGAACGCCACAACATAATGGTGTAGCGGAATGGAGAAACAGAACACTCAAAGAAGCTGCTCGCACTATGTTAGTTGAACATGAAACACCAAGTCGTTTCTGGGCAGAAGCCATCAATACTGCATGCCACACTCAGAACAAATGTTCTCTGACTAAGGCTCACTACAAAACACCCTATGAACTATGGAAGGGCAGAAAACCTCGTGTTTCTTACTTCCATGTTTTTGGGTGCAAGTGTTTTATACACAACAATGGGAAGAGTCAGTTGAAGACTTTTGAGGCCAAGTCAGATGAGGGTATATTCTTAGGATATTCCTCATCTAGCAAGACTTTCAGGGTTTACAACAGGCGAACCTTAGTTGTGGAAGAAACACCTTATGTGGTCTTTGATGAGACATCTTCTGAAGAAGAGAAATCTGCCTCATAACAAGCAGTACCAGATCAACCGGTACCTGATGCACAGAAAATGGATCAGCTAAGTATCAAGGAAAAAGGATCAGAACACGTAACCGTGTATATTCCCGAACTTGATCTTGCTGATTCACTAGGTCAATCAGACCCTAAGGTACGCACAACTGTCAATGAAGAAGCTGGTAAAGCTGAGACAGTAACAACTGAACCATCTGGTTCAGGGGGAACACCTGAAGTTCCTACGGACAGACATCAGCACATGATGAGTCCAACATCAGTTGAGACTTGTCCATGTCAAGTGGATCATAATTCTGCACCACTCCCAATCACTAGTAATGAACTACTATCAGAAGAGGATGATGTTCTCCAAACTGATGCTAATCAGAAAAGCAGGACCAGGGTAACCAGCCATCCAACTGATCTGATCATCGGAGACCCATCTGATAGAGTTAAAACTAGACATCAGATTGGTGAAAGTGCCATGTATTGTTGTTATCTGTCTTTGAAGGAACCAACTGAAGTAGAAGAAGCTCTACAAGATGCAAACTGGATTCTAGCCATGCAAGAAGAACTGGAACAGTTTGAGAGGAATCGGGTTTGAAAACTGATGGACAGACCAACCCATCAAGATGTGATTGGCACAAAGTGGGTATTCAAGAACAAGAAAGATGGGAATAATGTCATAACCATAAATAAGGCAAGACTTGTTGCTAAGGGGTATTCACAATCAGAAGGAATTAATTATGATTGCACCATTCGCTCGTCTGGAAGCCATTCGGCTGTTTCTGGCATATGCTGCCCACAGAGGGTTTATTGTGTATTAGATGGATGTAAGGAGTGCATTATTAAATGGGGTACTAGCTGAGGAAGTTTATGTTGAACAACCTCCTGGCTTTGAAAAAGGCGACTAGGTGTACTGTTTAAGGAAAGCTCTTTATGGCCTGAAATAAGCTCCTCGAGCTTGGTATGATACACTCTCTCAGTTCTTGATAGAAAGTGGTTTCACTAAAGGAATAGTGGACAGAACCTTATTCAGAATAGAAGATGGAGAAGATATTTTGATGGTTCAGATTTATGTAGATGACATCATCTTCGAATCTCCCAACAAGAGTTTATGTGATAAATTCAGCAAGCTGATGCAAGGGAAGTTCGAGATGTCCATGATGGGTCAGATGAGTTACTTTCTGGGTTTACAAGTTAAGCAAAGTACAGAAGGGATATTCATCTGCCAGGAGAAGTACACTAGGAGTTTGTTGGCTAAGTTTGGAGTTCAAAACTGTAAGGAAGCCAGAATTCCTATGATGACTGGATTCAAGATGGATCCAGATGAGAATGGTCAGAAAACTAATCAGAAAGAATATAGGGCTCTCATTGGATCTTTACTATACCTGACTGCCAGCAGACCAGATATCACTTTTGCAGTAGGTGTATGTGCCAGATTTCAGGCAAATCCAATGCAAAGCCACCTGGAAGCAGCTAAGCGGATTCTTAAGTATCTGAAGGGGACAGTAAACCTTGGTTTATTTTACCCATCAGATGATAATCTAGAGCTTAGTGGGTATTCTGATTCTGATTATGGAGGTTGCAGAATTGACAGGAAGTCAACCTCAGGTACATGTCAGTTTTTAGGTAGTAAACTGATCTCGTGGTTTTCAAAGAAGCAGACATCAGTTGCGACATCTACTACTGAAGCAGAATATATGGCTGCAGGAAGCTGTTGTTCCCAACTGCTCTGGCTAAGTCAGCAGCTGAGGGATTACAACATTGTAGCTAAGAACGTACCTATATTCTGTGACAGTAATAGTGTTATTGGAATCACTCAGAATCCTGTTCTACATACAAGATGCAAGCATGTGGATGTCAGACATCATTTTTTAAGAGATCATGTTGAAAAGAAGAATATCAGAATGGAAAAGATCCATACTGATAAACAGAAAGCTGATATTTTAACCAAGCCACTAGCTGAGATCAGATTCAGAGAATTATGCAATGAGCTAGGGCTTCTGGATCTCGGAGAAAGTGCACCAGAAATATTTGGTGGACTGGTCTCCAGAACCAGTTGGTTAAGAGACTAACCAGGTTAAGAGGGATCAGTTGAGTTAGGTATCTCAACTGATCAGAAGATCGGTCAAGGAACTGATAAGAGAAAGCTTTGTCAGTTCACTCAAGGAACTGATAAGAGAAGGCTTTATCAGTTCAGTCAAGAAAATGTTCAGAAAAAGGCATATCAGATTAAAAGAAATGATCAGATTGGTTGTTTCATACTTTGTAAGCCGATTAAGCTAATGTTCAACAAGCAAGTTACATAAGATTAAAGCTTCAATCGTATACGGAAACAGAAAATATACAACAATGAAATAATAGAATTTTTCATTGATAAAGACCCGGAGGTCGAATTTACATTACAAGTTACAAGTACAAGAGGACCCGGAGGTCAATACATAAACCCTAAACCCTAAACCTAAACCCTAACCCTAGAGGGAGTGAGAGAGGCTTTAAATATTTTAGAGCCTGATGCTCTCATTTTCCCCCAACCCTAAAAGGGGTGAGAGAGGCTTTGAAATAATCCTAAGCCACCCTCAGAGCTTCGGAGTGAGGAGCGAGAGCGGCATTGAAGGATGTCTCAGCCAAAAACCCCCTAGTCATAAAATCAATGGGGTCTCCAGCTGTTAAATGGACACAAGTGCCGAAGATGTGGTGCAGAAACCACATGGTGTGTCACATGCAAATATTGAGTTCAGGCTGATCCAGACCGAGTATTGTCTGATCAAGATCGAAGACTGAACTCATGTTACATATCTGATGGAGCCTAGTGATGCTAATTTCGTCATCTCGATAGACACACAGGGCACATACACTTATGAGTATTCCTCGATGATGACGAAAGCAGTAATAAGGGACTCACAGGGTTGATTTGAGAAGCTAAAATCAGTTGAAAAGGGTTAAAGGTTTTTGCCGGAAGTTTCACCGGAAATAAGGGTTCACCGGAATACATGGTTAACAAAGAATAAAGAAGATAAGTATGGTGAATGGGTTATGTTGTGTATAAATCATTGGTCCTATTTATAGAGGACAAGCAGGGGTGCAAGTGCAAATTTGATTTCTCAAAGCATTTTAGAGAAATTGGCACCGCAAGGACAGCGTGATGATTGGATGAGTTAACGGCGATTGATATCTCAAAGTATCCAGACTATTATTGCGAATGTCAAATCGTGCCAAATTAGGGAATCGAGACGACTCTTCGATTTCCCAAGACTAAGTTTTGGCGGTTGCACTTATCCCAAGAATTGACTTGAACTAAGTAGAATCAGATTAGGTCAACAGAAATCTGATCAGATGAGGAGGATAAGTTGAGTATGGTACCTCAACTGATCAGACAGATCAGTCAATAAGTAATCAGAGATAACAGTTGATGGGGGAACTTCAACTGATCAGAAAGGATCAGAAAAGGGAATATCAGACGTAAAGTGGTACGGATCAGTTAAAAAGGACAGTTGGGAAATTATAAGGATTAGGCAGAAAACTAAGATCAACAAGTGGTACAAACAGACTTCAAGTGGTATTGACTGATTACAATATCAGTCAACCAGATACGCATTTTTGTTTCTTTGTTTACTACTTACATATCTGAAATTATCTAATAATATTTGCCTTGACTGTAAACATACTTTTGTGACGCATACCCTGCAAATTATTTAATGCGGTCGTAGGATATATGTATTAAATGCTACTAAATGTGTTTTTAAATCCAAAAGGCAATCGCGCGTGCATTTCCTGACCACACGATCAAAACCGCTCAATCTGGATCGTTTATCCTTTTCAAACGTTTGATCTTCTAGTCTCGATTTTCCCTCCTTCCTTTTATATGCTTCATCAAAACCCTTCCAGAATACTTTTCTCAAATTTCTTGCGATCTATTCTCTGCAAACTCTCAATTACCTTTCTGCGTTTCAAAGTGGTTCTTGCGATTCAACCTATTTCAAAATCGAAAACCAGAATCTGGTAATTTCTGGTTATTTGATGATATTTTTTTCTTTCTAAAATCCATTTATCATATAGACTACGAATGCGTACTTTATCCTGTGTTTTATCTTCTTCATTATTGATATCTGTGAGTTTATGACAAGGAAGAAAACAATCGACTTATTGATCTGATAAGCAATTATGTGATATCTTTATGATTATGCACAATTCTTAAATCGATTCCATTATGTTGTAGATGGCTACTCACGGATTGGGCAAAATTATGTGTAACTATGCGGATTTGGCAAACAAAATTGTTGAAGACAAATATGTCATGTTTGGTGTTACACGGGATCCGAAATCAATGGAGGTGGAACAAATTCTGAGGAGGTGCGGTCTCGAAAAATACTGTGCTGCTCACCGAAATCTAGTAATGCAGTATGAGGCACTGGAATTCTTGAGGAATTTGAAGGTGGACACGGAGAATCCTGGAGAAGAACTGATTTCTTCAGTAAATGGAGAGGATATCAGACATACAAATGCTGATATAACTCGACTGTTCAACCTGCCCAAAGGAAAGATCTCTCCTGCTCACTACAGGGAGAATGAAGACGAACTGATCAAGAATGAACTCTTCAGAGAGGCTGATAAACACCAGACCGTAGGTTTTGTCCGGCCTATGTTGAGAAGGAAATACCGTCTGTTGTTTGACATTCTGTCAAAAATAATTATGGGTATCTCTTTCAGTCCAGATGGATTAACAGCTGTCAAAATGCATAGTATGGCTGCTATTATCGATGGAGCCAAAAATATTAATTGGCATGGTTTTCTAAAGGCTATTCTGCTCCAAGAACATGACAAATTTGGAGTTAGTGAACAGAGACAAGTCTTTCTGAAGAAGAGAAACAACAATCTCAACAAGGTTGCAGTCATTCTGAAGGACAAAATGCCAAAAGCTGAGTGGGATCAGAACGGACTGAAGTCCTACAAGGCCTTTCTCTCAACCACAACTGCCATCTATGGACCGGCAAATGATGATATGCGGCCCACTCCCCCCAAGACTAAGAAAGGGAAAAACTGGTAAAGGCACAGGAGAAGAGGCCAAAGAAAGTAAAACAAACCACCATGACTCTTTTTTCTGGATGAAGAGTTAGATGAAGATGATGTGCTAGATCAGCCTGATGCGCAGCAGAGATCTGCTGAAAAATCAGATAGACAGGCTTCCCAAGTTGAGAGCTCACCAGAGCAATCAGAGGGAGGAGCAAGGGACGAAAGATCTCCATCACCTCAATCTCGCGCTAATTCACCACTCAGACTTCTAGCTACTGAGCATATCTCTCCTTCTTCTTTACCTGCTCGCGAACCTCAAAGTACACCTGTTCACAAACCAGTAAGATCACCTGTTGCAAAATCAGCTGCATGAGCTGCTACAGAACCTGATACCAACCCTACTGCAGAACCTCTACAGATTCAGCCAATCAGTCAACATCCAGCTACTCAGACGCCACCAGAACCCTCTACATCTCATCAACATGAACCTAGTCGATCTGAACAGTTGATTCCTGAGTCTAGATCATCCAAGACCATCACCGGAAAAATGTCCAGAATGAGGATTGAACGCGAAATTGATGAGTTGTACCCAGAGTTGGAAACCCATCCAGTTATTCGGGAAGAAGTGATGGAGATCCTGACATGGAAAGATCTCTGTTTAAAGAACTTCTCAGATTTTATGATCATTATTGAACAGATGGGAGGTGCTGATGCGTTCGCAGATTTTGATTTTGACATGATGAAATCTGCTCAGGTAGGATCACCAGCTGAACTGATAACTGCTGAAGCGATCAAAGTTCTGATCCACAGAAAGCTGGGAATAATTGAACAAGTTGAACTGGAGGTTGTTGCAGAAACTCCTAAGGAAGATGATCCAATGAAGGATGTGGGAGCTGCCGATGATAATGAGTCTGGTGTTGCAGTTCATGACCAACCACTAGAGGCACAAACAACTAGAATTGATCAGGTGATACAAAATCTTCCAGCAACACACATCACTACTGATCAACTTACGGAAATCGGATCTTGTTTTAAAGATCTTGTGAAAGAGGAAGTTGAGGGAGTGTTGGCTAATGAAGTTAGCAACACAATAGCTGATCAGAGGCAGGCAGGCCTCAAAGAAATAACGGATCAACGGGAATTGGCTATTTCCCAGATTGAAGCAATCAAAGATCAGTTCTCACAAACAGGGACCAACCTGACTGCTGAATTTAAGAAGACTGTTGACGAGAAGCTAGTCTAGGTTGATCAACAACAAGTTTCTCTTCTGATGATCACTGACAAGCTTGAAATGACTGAAGAAAAACTTGATAAACTCATTCTTACCCTCTCCACTGCCGTTGAATCTGTCAAGACTGAGCTGATCTCAAAGATTCAAAATCTAACTACTCAAGCTCAAGGTTTATCTGTTGAAGATCTTAACAAGGCCATATCAGTCAGCTTTGGATCTCTGACTTCCCACCTCAATATTCTTTTTGATCAAACCAAAAAAGGGGAAGGACGGGTTGAGAAACCAACCGACTTCATCAGAACAACAGAAGAACTGATTCAGACAGTTGAATCCTATGGTCAGAGACTAGACCATCTGGATCTGTTTGCCAATGAAGTTTCTGAGAAGATGGAGAAGTCAAAGGCAAGAAAGTTAGCTGTGGGTGCTGGGACATCAAAATCAAAACCTGAACCAGCCACTCAGACTAAGAGAGTCACGAGGAACACAGCTAGCCAGATACAGGCTGATAAGGAACTGGCTGAGAAACTGACTAAGGAGCAGATTACTGAAGAAGCTCGTATTAACGAAGAAGAAAGAAGGGCAGAAAAATTGGCTGAGGCAGAAGACCTGAAAAAGAAATACAAATCAAGGGCGAAGAAAGGCAGAGGCGGAAAATCTGGAGCAGAACCTCAGTTGCCAGCAAGAGTTGATGAAATCATTCCGAAAACTGCTGCTCATGCTGATAGGTTCGAGGAATGGAATAAGCTCAGAAGTGAATGGCTCCTGGATGCATTTGTTCTGGACCTAGTGCCACAAGAAGAATCACCAGATGCGGAATTTCTCAACTGATTGGAGAACAAGCACCCAGATTTTCTGAAATATCTGGAAAATGAGGCCAGAAGGATCAATGTGAGAATATCTCATCAAGAGTATGACGTGATGGACTACTCGAAGAAGGCAGATGGCTCATTTGACAGACTGGTATTTCAAAGGTTCTATTTTGACATCCTGAACAAAGCTCGCATAACTGATCCACAGCAGATCAATGATGTCAAATGGAAGTTATACCAGATATTCAACGTTCCTCAGGATCAACGAGAAATTCCAGAAGGATATAAGCCAAGAGATTAAAGATCAGAAGACTGTTTAGGATCAGCTGAATTTAAACTCAAACCTTTCTGATGTAACCTATAATCGATAAATCTGCTGAATGAAAAGTTTATTATTTTTCTGATCCTAAGACAAAATCTCATTGTCTTCTGATTATGTGTTCTTTACTATTTTATATTTATCAACTGTGTTGGTTTCTCAAGTGTTTTGGTTTCATCAAAAAGGGGAAAATTGTTGGGAAATTTAGAGTTTTGATGAAAGTTCCAAAACACATGTAATAAGACCAGTCAAACCTGTTAGCTGACTGATGTTTTCAAATACTAGTTATAAGATGACCAGTTGATAATTATTGTATAGAACAACTGATGTATAAGATATGTCACATATTGAGGAGGAACTCAATATGTATAGGTCAGATTAGAAGATCAAAAGACCAGCTGAGAACAAAGGACCAGCTGAAGTCAGAAGGCCAGAAGGCAAGGGAAAGACAGAATACCAGACGATCTGATAAAGTCAGATGATCAGAGTGAAGTCATGAAGCTCAAATTCAGAAGAACTAAAGATCAGATGACTACCAGAAGACCTACATCAGTCGAGTCTGCTAGTTGAGCTAAGACAACTGGCACCAGAAGACTCTATCAGTAGGATCGGTTATGGCGATCAGTCAACTCACAACAGGTGGTAACTGATGTTTCACCAAGTCATACGTTGTTGATCTGGACAAGAAGAATGTCAACTTTAGTTGGTAGAACAAACACTGAAAAGTGTTCTTGTTAACCAATGAGAACAAGACACGTATGAACGGAGCCGACAATACGAGATTTGGTGCTGCTTGGTCAAACGGCTATAAAAGACAACTATTCACGCGTTCGGCCATGCCGTCCCTAAAGCACGTCACATCAAATCCTACATATCTACCAAATATAGCCGGAAATTCAAATTGCTTTCCAACGGCTCTTTGATTTCGGGGTCTATAAATATGGGATTCCTCTCCAGAAAGAGGACACACGGAAATTATCAAGAAGCTCATACTATAGCCAAATTTCCGCACGAAGAACACAACCTTGAAGATTATTTTCTAAAGTGTTCATCCCATAGTTCTTAGCACAGAAATCTCATCCTCTAGCTTTTAGGCTACACAAATACTAGGATAGATTTCAAGTTGGAACAAACAACGAACCTTTTCCAAAACCCAAAAGTTAGGTTAAGTTTGTTAAGCAAGATTTCAGACTAGGGTTTCTAGTTCTGATTTCTGGGATCGGTTGAGTGAGAACTCTATAAGTATATGTTGGTGTAATGTGTTGGACTAACACAATAAACTAAGTCCAAGTTGGTTAAGTTGGTGCCCCTTGTGATAGGGAAGAGTGGACGTAGGACTGGTTGTCTGAACCACTATAAATCTTGTGTGCATTTATCTGATCTTAACTGCTTTACACTATCGCACACTACGTTGATTAAATCTGCATACATATTATGAGTTAGGATCAGCTTGCGCCAAGCTACTGATCTGATCAGATTGACTCCATAGTCAGCTGATTGAAAACAGCTTCGAAATCTGATTTGTTATAAACTGGTTTTTCACACGGGTATAAACTAGCTTCCGCACAATTAGTGAAACTGATAGACACCAAACTGATCTGCCCTCAGGCGATCAGTAAGTTGGATATCTGTCCAAACTGATTCACTTGCACTCTGATCAGGCAAACTGCAATCACACCTGATCTGCACGAAAAAGTTTTCAGAAGTCTATTCACCCCTCCCCTCTAGACTTCTGCCCTCACGAAACCCGTTCGGGACTACAGAGGTCATTGAACTCAGTTCTGATAAGCTGAATCTCCTCAGTGGATTTCTCTAATTTTCCATTCAGGATTTCTATCACTTTTGTACTTTCAGAACATCTAGTTCATCAGTAGTTCCCATCAATTGAGAAGTGATCTCAGCATTTTAAGAGTCTTTCCACTTCAGATTCTCAGTAGTCAGTTCTTTGTTCTGCTCTTGAGTTTCTGTGAGCAGTTCTTGTAACACGGAATAGTCCTTCATAAGATTCTCAAAATAATTCA
Source organism: Stenogyne calaminthoides (assembly GCA_037126765.1). Classification (NCBI taxonomy): domain Eukaryota; kingdom Viridiplantae; phylum Streptophyta; class Magnoliopsida; order Lamiales; family Lamiaceae; genus Stenogyne; species Stenogyne calaminthoides. The sequence continues at coordinate 3,173,948 of JBBCBC010000035.1, forward strand.
TCAGGTCAAAGTTGATGGTTACAGTTGAACTTGATAACTCATGTGCTTGTGTAGGAACAACAACAAAGATAGAAGAATTTACCTCCTCCATAGCAACAAGGCAGACATCATCACTATCACTATCTGAGAATATCTCATCAGAAGAACTGGAACCTTCTTCAGAATGTTCTTCTTCTTCAGCAATCATAGCCTTCTTGCTGGAGATCTTTCTGTCTCTTTTGGTTTGTCTCTCATTTCTTTCTTTAGCACTCAGCTCGGGACAGTCATATTGAAAGTGACCTTTCTTTTGACAGTTATAGCATCTGTTGGCATCATCATCCTGATCACTTTCCTCCTTGGTCTTGGAGTCCTTCTTTCTGGATGAGGAACTTTCAGCTTTGTGGTCCTTCCTTTTTTCAGTGGATCTGTCCTCAGCCTCTGAGTTATTCCTGTTCTTGTACCTGTGGTTCCTGTAATATTTCTTATATTTTCCATATCTGCTATTGAGTCTTTCAAACCTCCTTGCCATCAGTACTAGCTTATCCTCTTGCTCATCCTGATTTTTGGCAAGTGAGTTCTCAGACTCTCTAGATTTACATGATTTTTCTTTGGCTTTGAAGGCCACATTCTTGCTAGATGAAGAATCATCTTTGCTGTCAGATTTCTTAGTTTTCTTGTCAATCAAAAACTCATAAGCTTTCAGTTCATAGAAGACTTGTTGGTATGGCATGGAATCAATATTTTTGGTGTTTTAAATCACCACAGCATGTATATCCCATTTCTTAGACAATCCTCTAAGAATTTTCAGTGCCACTTCTGTCTGTGGGTATCTCTTCCCAAGAGCACTCAGATCATTCATAATGCTAGTGAATCTAACTTCCAGTTTGTCAATGGATTCACCATCTTCCATTTCAAAGCTATCAAACTTTTCAGTAGCAACATAAAGTTTTTTTTCTTTAATATGATCTGTGCCTTGACACATGATAGCAAGTGTGTCCCATATTTCTTTTGCAGTTTCACAATGAGAAATCATCCCCATAACACCATCATCAATAGTACTATATAGAGTATCTTTAGTAATGTAGTCCAGATTGACTAACTTTCTCTCATCAGGAGTAAGTTGGTCATCAAGCTTTGGAAATTCATCTCTGGGATCATTCCTCTCAGTATCAGTGATTCTGGGATTCACAATAGTATATTTGAATGGTCCTTCAGAAACCACTCTCCACATTCTTTCGTTTTTGGAATACAGATGAACCTGTATTCTCAGTCTCCATAGGTCATAGTTCTCAAGAGAGAACATAGGAAGTTTCTTAGAAGGCATGATGATTGAGCCTTGTAAGATATCAGCAGTAAGATCTGTTCAGTAGACCACCAAAGTCTGTAGCAAATAAGACTATGGCTACCAAAGCAAGTGGTCAAAATGAACCACTGCAATGATACCACTTGTTGGTCCCGGTGCAAATGAGTCTCACACGCGTATGGGGGGGGAATACACGTGTTCAGTGATTTTTAAAAAAAATTCTTCACTGAGGTCAGACGGGTCATGTAGGTGGGTGGAAGTCTAGAGGGGAGGGGTGAATAGACTTCCAAAACTTTTCGTGCGGATCAGGTGTGATTTGCAGATTACCCGATCAGAGTGCTAGTGTATCAGTTTAGACTGATGTTCAATCTTACTGAGTGCCTAAGGGCAGATCAGTTTGATATCTGTCAGTTTAACTGAGTGGTGCGGAAGCTTGTTTTTACCCGTGTGAAAAACCAGTTTTATCAAATCAGATTCTTAAGTCAGTTTTCAACCAGTTGACTAAGGTGTCAATCTGATCAGATCAGTTGCTTGGTGCAGACTGAGCTTAACTTGGAATATGTATGCTTGTTTTAAACTCAGTTGTGTGAATAGTGTAAAGCAATAAGAAAGCAAGTAAATGCACACAAGACTTTTTATAGTGGTTCAGACGAAATCCATCCTACATCCACTCTTCCCTTAACACAGGGGAACCTTAACCGAACTTAACCTGCGGGACTTATACCCCTCACGGTATGGCCGAGATGTTTACCGAGTTCTCACTCTACAAACTTAACCTGCGGGACTTATATCCTTCAAAGGATGGCCGAGATGTTTATTGAGTTCACACTCTCTGAGATGTTTATCGAGTTCACACTCAACCGAACTAGAAATCGAAAACTAGAATCCCTGATGCGAAATCTTAGGGAACAAACTTAACCTAACTTGCGTTTGGGTAAAGAATGTTTGAGGGTTCCAAACCGAAATCTATCCGGTATTTTAGGTAGCCAAAATGCTAGTGGATAGGATTTCTTGCTAAGAAACTATGGGATGAACACTCTAAGAATAATCTTCAAATATAGTGTTCTTTGGCGGAGATTTTCTTTGTAGCTTTTTGCTTCTTTTTTGTGGTGGCTCCGTGTTCGTTCTTTGCTAGTTGTCTCTTGTCTTCAATTGACAAGCAATCCCATTTTATAGACCTCGAAATCAAAGAGTCGTTAGAGAGCAATTTGAATTTCGGGCTATATTAGGTAGGTTGTAGGATATGATTGTGACGTGCTCTGATTATCGGCTTGGGCGTAGGCATGATTAGCACCAATTTTTATCTGCAGCGTCGTATCCCGTATTGTCAGCTCTTTTTGTGCACGTGTCACTTTATCCCTGGCTTCGCGAGGTGGCACTTCAGAAATTTGTCCGTTAGACGATTGATATTCCTTTTGTAGAAGATTCGTCTTGTCTGGTGTATCTTTTTGATTGTCACCAGGTGTGACCTGACTTGATCGAATGGCGATCGATCTACCTTATTTGAGTCTTCTGATGCATATTGTCTTAGCTCAATACGTGGACCCGATATAGGTATTGGTCTTACGGTAGTCTTCGATCTTGGTGACTCGAGCCTCGGTGTCTTGTCATCTTGAGTCTTCAAGTTTATTCTTGAGTCTTGAGGTTCATCCGAGTCTTGAGCTTATCGAGTCTTGAGGTTCATCCGAGTCTTGAGTTCATCCGAGTCTTGATGTCTTCTTGTCTTCACTTTGATCTTGACTTCTTGTCTTCGATTTGTTCTTAGTCTTCCCGATCATCGACCTTATCTGGGTCATCTGATGCTTCGACCTGACCTATACATATTGAGTTCCCCCTCAATATGTGACCTATCTTTTACATCAGCTATCTATACATTTCAGCTGGTCATCTTAATCCGATTCTAAGTCATTAGTCAGCTAACAGGTCTGACTGATCCTATTACAACCCGTTTTGGAACTTCCATCAAAACTAAATTACAGATTTCACAACAATTTCCCCCTTTTTGATGGAACCAAAACACTTAATCAGAAAAATGGATACCATGAATGGAAATGTAGATAATGTAAACAGTACATACCTCAGAAGACAATGAGATGTTGTCTTAGAATCAGTGAGATGGAAAATTTCAATTCAGATAGGTGTGTGCATTGTAGAATTCATGAAAAGCGTACCTATCATCTGATTCCAAGTTGTCTTCTTCAGGTGTACTTGAACATTTGCAGCTCTTTGGGGATGCCAAACATCCTGTACATCATTTGCATTAGCTTGTCCAGTTCTTCTTTTCTATGGATCCCTCCTTTTTCAGCAAGTCCAAAGTAGATATTCTTGAATTTAACAGGATCTAGCTTGTTGTCTGGACGCAAAGGTGGAAGGAGTAGTTCAAAGGGTGGAGCTTCTGGTATTAGTGACTTGATCTTGCCTTCTTTCATCACTGTCTCGTAGAAGTCTGGATACTTTGTTTCTAACCAGTTCCAGAATTCATCATTATTTTCAGTCTGATCTTGATGAATTGGAATCTTCTCCAGGATGTAGACGTCACATAACCATTCTCCTCTGATCTGATCCCATTCTGGAAGCAGATCTTGCCGTGCACAGAGGATGCCTTTAACAGGTGCCGGAAAGGCATTCTTCTCTCAAGCAATCTCCTCTGCTGCAGCTTCGTTCTTCCTCTTCCTTCGGATGTAAGCAATGTTCAGTCCCTTAGCCTCTGCTAACTTCTGCTTCTTGATTGCGGCCTCTCTCATTCTCTGTCTTGTCTGCTCTTGAACTTGTTCAGGAGTCATCTGGCTTCTGGTGGAGAATTGTTGGCATTGTCTCTGATCTTCCGCAGTTGATTTCATCATCTTGCCTTTGCCTTTCTTCCTCCTCAGAGTCTTCTCAGGTTCATCTTGTTCGTCTTCTTCAGCTAATTTCTTAGCGAGTTCAAGGCTCTTGGCCTGATCATCAGTTTCCATTCTTTTCTGAACGAACGAAGAAAAGTCTTCAATCTTGTCGACTCTGGCAGTAACCTCTGAAAGAGCACTTTTCTGCTCAGCGATCTCTTTGCTATGTTGCTCCACAGTTTCTTTTATTTCAGCAACAAGATGGGTAGATGGAGTGGCTGGCAAGTCAGATACAGTGGTTTTTTGTAGAGATGAAAATGTTACCAACTGTGTCTGAGTCTGTTTTTCTTCCTTCTCTTTATTCTCTTTTCCTTCCCCCTTTTTGGTTTCATCAAAGAGGTTGGACATCTTGCGGTTCAGAGCAGTTAATTGCTATGAGATCTCCTCTCTGAGTTCCTCGACAACAAGAAGAGTAATCTGAACGGTGGCAGAAGGTGCAGGTGTGTAGAAGTGTTTGAGACCAGTTTCGATTTCCTGTCTTGCTTTTTCTGTAGAAGCTAGAAAATGCTTCCAACCCATATCCAAGTGGGTGTTGGTCTTGTCCAAGGATGCCCAGACACTCTCCAAAAGTTCCTGTGTCTGATTGAGCATCTCTATCTGAACTGAGAGTTTGTCAGACTGGATTTTGAGCTTCTCAGCAAGAGGATGTACTAGCTACATTACTTCAGCAAGGATAGCATTGTGCATCCCAACTGTGTAACTTTGTTCCTTGTCAACTAGTTTTGCTTGCTCATCTTCAAATCGCTTCATCAGATCTGCTGTGAGCGCCGCGAATTTTTCTTTAAATGCAGCCTTGATCCCATCCTAATTTTTTTGAGTATAATGATCTAGGGTATCAGAGCTCATCGTAGCAGTCTGGTCAGATGTTGAAGCCTTGCCAAGTCGGGTCTCATCTGCAGCACCCATTCTTGGTTCATCGGCAGCTCCCTCATGATCTGTAGGAGGTTGAACGGTTTCCTCCCTGTTATCAACAATACCGAACCTTTCGTGAATCAACCATCTGATATCATCATCAGATGCCAATTCAACAGCACTTTCAATCCCAGCATTGTTTAGACATTTCAACTCCAAGTCTACAAAGAAATCTGATCCCAGAGTTATCATTAGAATAAAAAATTCTTCAATGCTCTTCAGTCTGATATCCCTCCAGAACACTATTTCTTCTATCTGTTGCTGGATGCCAGGATGTTGATCCAATTCAGGGCATAGATCCAGCAGATACTCTTTGATTTGTTGCTTCATTATCCTTATGATGGGGCTCTCTGGAGCAGGTGAAGCAAGCACTGTTCTGGTGTTGAAGGGATTATGAGAGATGGACACACGTTCGTCAGATCTCTCAGGTCTTGAGACTAGATTGGGGATTGGGATGTTTGTAGTTCAGGTTCGTTTTCAGCGTGTTGAGGGTGTTCAGTTTCCTGAACGGGTTCATTGATTGGTGGTGTGGGAGATGTTGTTCTGATAGGTGAGGGTGAGGGTGAGAAGGTTTTGTGGGGAGAGGATGGTGGTGATGATTTTCGAGGAGAGGGTGATGGTGATTTGGAAGTGGGCGTTGGCGATCTTACTTTCTGGAAGATCTTGGTTAGAGGCAGAGAATCAGATGGTGATTCTTCCTCAGATTGCTCCACTTCTGTCCTTCTGATAGATTTCTCTCCTTCTGCTGCAATCATCTGCTCTTCCCCTACTTCTCTGATAGTTGGCTCAGAGTGGACTGCTATCTCTTCATCTGATCTTACTTGCATCAGATCCTTCGTTCTGCTGACTTGCTGGGCAGAACTTGGAGCAGTTTTCAGAGGAGATGAGACTCTCTTCTGACGTTTCCGCTGAGCATCTGGTTTCTTGGCCAGAACCTTCCTCTTCATCCTCTTCTCTGGAACGGCCTTTTCCTGCACTTCAGACGATGCAGTTTCCTTATCTTTTCCCTTCTTTTCTCCCTTGGGTTTGGGCACATAAGGAGTCGGATCCTCATCAGTTTGTCCAGGTAGGGACTCATTCTTGCCCAATATGGCCTTGTGCTTTGCTTGGTAAATCTTCGTTCCATTCTCGTTCCATTCATAATTCTGTGGCAGCTTATCTGACAGAATGATAGAGATTTTGTGTATGAATGAGCACTTGGAAGATAAGCACACTTCATTGCTCTGGGTCAGTTCGAATTTCCCGGAGTCTTTTCGTAGACGTGCTTTGACCATACCCAACCAATCAATATCTGAAGCCTTCTTGATTATTGCAGCCATGACACTTATCTTGTATGAAGTGACCGCATCAAGGCTGTAAGTTGAGCACATGATTACCTTCTGAACGATTTCAAGAAGAAGACGATATTTTCTCTTCAGGTAGGAGGCTTTAACGTTCGTCTTGTTCTCCTTGTTTGCAGGTCTCAACAACTAGGCTTCAAGAAATTCCTTTTCTCCTACATCAGACGTGTAGGTCTCTGGATTGATGCTTCCTCGAGTTAGGCCGAATATCCTCTGTAGATCGTCATTCGACACTCGAATTTCCATTCCGCCAACGGAAGAAATCAGGTCAGCATCATTGTCTTCATCCATCTGTAGATTGTAGAGAAACTCCAGGGCTTCATGGGTGTGAACGATGTTCTGATGAGTAGAGCAATATCGTTCCAATCCACATGCTGGCAAGCACTCCAGAATTTCCAGTGATTCCGGATCTGAGGTGATGGTGAAGACTACGTACTTTTCATCAATGATGTCTTTCTTCATCGATGCAAAGTTGCAGTACTTTTTCCCTTGGCCCAGTTGTGAAACAAGATGTGCCATTTCTGTACGATATGCAAATTGATGTTTAGTTTGAGTAAGATATTTCAATAAATTCAGTCAAACTAGCAATCTTAGCATCAATTTAGAAAATAAGTGTTTAGATCTAATAAAAAATACAGAATCACAACTTGTAAACCTAGGTACCAGAGAGAAATAGAGATCATGCAATTAATTAAAATAAGAAATTACCAGAAATTGATTCGAAAGATTTAGAAATCGGAAGAGTGGAATCAAATAATTTCGAGGGTAATTCTCTGAAGATTTTGAAAAAATATGATCTTTTAAGAGCTTTGAGAAGACGAAGTAGTGGAAAGCCCGTTGGAGAGCTTAAGAGCTTTTAAGATCTTTTAAGAGCTTTTAAGAGCATTGTGCCCCATTTAACAGCTGGAGAGCCCGTTGATATTACGTCTGAGGGCTCTTGGCTTGGACATCCTTCAAAGCCTCTCTCGCTCCTCACTCCGAAGCTTTTGAGATTGGCTCAGGATTCTGGAAACCTCTCTGACGCCTCTTCTAGGACCGAGGGAAAATGATAGCATCATACCTTGAACTCTCTCTCGCGTTCCCTACCTAGGGTTGTCTTAGGGCTTATGGTTTATGTATTGACCTCCGGGTCTTCTTGTACTTGTAATACCACTTGAAGATAGCTTGTAGCATTTGTAGCTTGTGATATCACTTGTAACTTGTAAATCTGACCTCCGGGTCCTTATCAATGAAAAATTCAGTTATTCCATTGCTGTGTTATTTCTTCTGACTTATGCGAGCTGTAGCTTTACTCTTGATTTGCTTGTTGACTGCAACTTTAATCGACTTATAAAGTAATCTTCCAATCTGATATGTTCCCCCTTAATCTGATATATCTTGAACTGATTTGCTCCTTATTTGAACTTCAGATCGGCTACTTATCTGACTTTCTGATCCGCTCCTTATCTGAACTTCAGATCGGCTCCTCATCTGGTCGTCTGATCAGTTGAGATTCCTAACTCAACTGATTCCACTTAATCTTGGTTAGTCTTTTAACCAACTGGTTCTGGAGATCAGTCCTTCAACCATATCTGGTGCATTTTCTCCAAGATCCAGAAGCCCTAGCTCATTTCATAACTCTCTAAATCTGATCTCAGCTAGCGGCTTGGTTAAGATTTCAGCTTTCTGCTTGTCAGTATGGATCTTTTCCATCCTGATATTCATCTTTTCAACGTGATCTCTGAAAAAAATGGTGTCTGACATCCACATGCTTGCATCTTGTATGTAGAAACGAGATTACGAGTGATTGCAATAAAGACTATTATTGTCGCGAGAATATAGGTGCGTTCTTAGCTACGATGTTGTAATCCTCATTTGGCGACTTAGCGAAGCGATTTGGGAACAACGACTTCCTGCTGACCATATATTACGCCCGGTAGTAGATGTCGCAACAGATGTCCGCTTCTTTGAAAACCATGAGATCAGTTTATTTCCCGAAATCGACATGAACACGAGGTTGACTTCTGTCGATTTACGCAACCTCTCATGTCTGAATCGAGAATACCCACTAAGCTCTAGATTGTCATCGATGGGTAAAATAAACCAAGGTTCTGATCCCTTGAGGATACTTGAGAATCCGCTTAGGCGCTTCTAGGTGGCTTTGCATTGGATTTGCTTGAAATCGCACATACACCTCTTTGCCAAAAGTAAAGTCCGGTCTGTTTGGGCCGTCGGTATAGTAGTGATCAATCGAGCTCTATATTCTTTCGATTAACTTTTCGACCATCTTCATACGGATCCATCTTGAACCCGATCATCATGGGAATTCTGGCTTCCTTGCAATGTTGAACGCCAAACTTTGCCAGTAGATTCCTTGTGTACTTCGCCTGGTAGATGAATATCCCTTCTTTACTCTGCTTGACTTGTAAACCCGGAAAGTAATTCATCTGACCCATCATGGACATCTCGAACTTCCCTTGCATCAATTTCTTGAACTTCTCACATAGCTTCTTGTTGGGAGATCCAGAAGATGATGTAGATCACGTAAATCTGAACCATCGAGAATATCTTCTCCATCTTCTATTACGAATAAGGTTACATCCACTATTCCTTTAGTGAATCCATTTGTCTATCAAGAAAGAGAGAGTGTATCATACCAAGCTCGAGGCTTTGTTTCAGCCGTAAAGAGCTTTCCTTAAACGGTACACTTGGTTACCTTTTTCAAAGCCTGGAGGTTGTTCGACATAAACTTCCTCTACTAGTACCCCGTTTAAGAATGCAATCTTTACATCCATCGACACGATGTGAACCCTCGTAAGGCGGATATATGCAAATTGACCGAATGGCTTCTAGACGGCGGCGGTGCAAAGGTCTCATCATAATCAATTTCTTCCGATTGTGAATACCCCTTAGCAACAAGTCTTGCCTTATTCTGGTTATGACATTTTTCTCATCTCTCTTGTTCTTGAATACCCGCCGTGCCAATTACTTCTTGATGAGTTGGTTTGTCCACCAATTTCCAAACTTGATTCCTCTCAAACTATTTCGGCTCCTCCTGCATGGCTAGAATCCGACTTTGCGTCTTGTAGAGCTTCTTCTCTCTTGTAGTTGGTTCCTTCAAAAGACGAGATAACAATAGTACATGGCACTTTCACCAATTTGATGTCTAGTTTTGACTCTATCGAGATGGGTCTCCGATAATCGGATCGGTTGGATGGTGGTAATCCGAGTCCTACATTACGATGTCGTCTCTGTTTGGAGAACATCATCCATATCTGATAGTTCATTACTAGTGATTGGGAGTGGTGCGGAATTATGATCCACTTGATAAGAACATGTCTCAGCTGATGTTGGACTCATCATGTGCTGATGTTTGTTCATAGGAACTTCAGGAGTTCCCCCTGAACCAGATGGTTCGATTGATCTTATCTCGGTAATAACGAACTTCTTCAGCAGCACAGCCATGCGTACCTTAAGGTCCGATTGACTGTTGAATCAGCAAGATCAAGTTACGGGATGTACAACTTATTACGTGTTGAGTTCTTTCTCCTTGATGCTTAGCTGGTCCATTTTCTGCGTGTCAGGTAGCGGTTAATCTGGTACGGCTTGTTCTGAGGCAGCTTTCTCTTGTTTAGAAGATGTCTCATCAAAGACCACATGGGGTGTTTCTTCCACAACTAGGGTTCGTTTGTTGTAAACCCTGAAAGCCTTGCTGGATGAGGAATATCCTAAGAATATACCCTCATCTGACTTGGCCTCAAAAGTCTTCAACTGACTTTTCCCATTGTTGTGAATGAAACACTTGCACCCAAATACATGGAAGTATGAAACACGAGGTTTTCTTCCCTTCCACAGTTCATAAGGTGTTTTGAAGTGAGGCTTAGTCAGAGAGTATCTGTTCTGAGTATGGCATGCAGTGTTGATTACTCTGCCCAGAAACGGCTTGGTGTGGCATGTTCAGCTAACATAGTGCGAGCAGCTTCCTTGAGAGTTCTATTTCTCCGTTCTGCTACTCCATTTTGTTGTGGTGTTCTTGCAGCTGACGTCTTATCTTTGTATACCAAACTTCGATGCAAAAAAATCAGTAATAAAGGAATTCAGGAACTATGTACCTTTATCTTATCTGATTTTTACTATGCTGACACCCTTCTCGTTTTGTAGCTTCTTGAGCAATTCGGGTATCTTTGTCGTTGTCTCGTTATTCTTGTATAAGAATACAACCCAAGTAAACTTGGAATAATCATCCACGATTACTAGAGTATATTTCGTCCATCGAGGGTATTTGGTGTAATTGGGTCGAATAGATCCATATGGGCGATTCTTGCGATTACTCTCTTTGGATCTTTGGTCGTATTCCTTGAATGAGACTTTAACTTGTTTTCCCTTCTGACATGCGGCACATGTCTGATCTTTGGAGAATATCTCATTTGGAAGTCCCTCAACCAAAGACATCCTAGCTATCTTGTTAAGAGTCTTGAAGTTCAGATGACTCATTCTTTTGTGTTAGAGCCAACTGCTACTTTTAGAACTCTTAACAATTAAGCATGTATTCCTCGGCATTCATTTCCAAATTTGTGTAGAGTGCCTTTTTCTTGAACCGATTAGCAAGGTTTGTTGAGTGGCTCGATTCCTTATCGTACACTTGTTGCTCGAGAACTCAACTTATTTGAATCCGTTGTCATGAAATTGTAATCTTGATAGTAGATTGTGCTTTAATCCTTCCGACATCTGAGACTCGTTACTTGTACATCATCATTCTCTAAGGTTAGAATCCTTTGGTAAAACCAAAGTTATCATCACGAAGAAAGTACACGTGGGCCTTCTTGTTCTTTGTAAGAGCTAAGGAGATGTTTGCTTCGGTCATGTGCCTTGAGCATCCACTATTGATGTACCCGGATAGTTTCTTGTGCACCTCCTTTGTTGGCGGTCCCATGAACTGCAATCAAATCGGGCTTTAGGTACCCCTTTGGAATTGGGTCTGGGGGGTTAGTGGTGGATTTGGGATCCACACAAACATAGCACTTCTATGAAAATCGTAAAGATTAGAAGGTCGATTTGTCTCCCATACATATCAACATAATCATACGTCTCTTTATATGCTTTTTCGATTAGTATGATTATTCGTGTGAGCCTTGGTTGACTTAGAAGACTTGGATTTTTCTATATTTTGTCTTCTTTTAATCTAGTGTGGCTCGTGTGCGGTAGCCCTAGATCTCTGGTTATAAGGGTAATCATTTGCTACCATCAAAAGATTCATATCTTTTTTTTTGCATAGGTGGTCTTTGCGGTTTACCTATAAGCTTGCTTATTAGGCGGTGGCCTTGATTGGGTCTCAGATTAGATTTCCTTCTTCTGAGGTTGTCTCTTTCGATACTTAATCTGCCGATCGAGTTGAGGTTTCTTGAGAAAGAACCGGGTTCTTCTGTTGATTCCTCGGTGATGCTTTATCGATTAATGGTCCATTTTGTTCCCTTTTCGATTAGGCACTGCCTTACTTACTTTTCGTGAGTCTTTTTCCCTTATCGAGATACAAGTTTAGCTTTTTAGTGTATCTTTATCGAGAGACTCGTTTGATTACACCCTTCGAAGTGAATCAAAGCGGGGCTTTTGAGGATGTAGAAGGGTTCTCATACCCAATTCCTTCTTGTTAGTCGGCGTTCAAAAATAGGTGTTCATATCTTGAGCGATTTTTGATGACCGTGAAAACCTCTATTTTCTTGCATAAACTATCCTCGATTAGATTTTAGACTCTCATGTAGTCGGAATAGCTCATCAAATTTAGCTTGAAGGATTTTAAAATCATCAGCTTGTTGTTTGTTGATTGCTAGCTGATCTTTGATCTGCTTCTCCTGATATGAAGATTTAACTTTCAGAATGTTAAGTTCCTCAGTTACCTTACGGCGGTTTAGTGATTTCGATTCATTAGCTTTCTTGAGGCGTTCTCTTTAACAAAGCTGATTATTTTTTATCCTTAGCTTGTCATTTTTGACTTCCACTATTGTATAAGTGTCTCTTTGCATCGGAGAGATCATCAAGCAATTGCTCGAGTAAATTGCAAGTCAATCTCTCGGCGGTGTCTGCTAATAATAGCAGTGTGGAAATTGAAAGCGGGGCGAGGAGGTTTGGAGGTTACCTCAGATTGGTCCTCCTTGGCCATCAGGCAGACTTCATCGTCATCTGAAGAGAATATCAGATCTTCATGCTTGTGGAAGTCAACAAAGCCTTTGCTTATCGACGAAGTCTTCTCTGAGATGAGTAGCGAGTCCTCGGAAAGGCGGATAAGAATCATCAATTCGGATGTGTCGTGACGGGGCTTTTCTATCTACGAGGCATTGCTCTCTTACATTCCGTTTCTCTTCCCTTTCTTGGGGAGTCGGTCGGGGACGGTCGGTCTTTGTAGTGACCTGGTTTCTCCTGATTGAAGCATGATCCTCGATCTCACGGAACTTCCTTTGCGGGTGAGTCACTCAAAATGCAGTAGGATCTGTCAGGTGACTTCCCTTTTTGATGGTAATCTGAACTCCTTCTGTTAGATCTGTTATCTCTTCTCTCATCTGACAGATCATCTCTTTTCTTTTCTTCTCTGTGATCTCTTCGATCATCAGATCTGGTTCTTTCTAGTGATCTGTCGGGTTGGCCTCGCATTTTCTTACATTATCTTTATAGTCCTTTGTTGAAAAAAGCGAAGGTTTGGAGGTTACCTCAGATTGGTCCTCCTTGGCCATCAGGCAAACTTCATCGTCATCTGAAGAGAATATCAGATCTTCATGCTCGTGGAAGTCAACAGCACTGCTTATCAGACAGAAGTCTTCTACAGAAGAGTAGCCAGAATCCTCGGAAGGCAGATAGGAATCATCAATTTCATATGTGTCAGCGACCAGTGCTTTCCTATGTCTGAGGCGTTGCTCTCTTTTGTTCTGTTTCTCTTCTCTTTCTCTCGGGAGTCGGTCGAGGCGTCGGTCTTTGTAGTGACCTGGTTTCTCGCAGTTGAAGCATGATCCTCGATCTACGGAACTTCCATTGCCAGGTGAGTCACTCCGTCTGTAGGATCTGTCAGGTGACTTCCCTTTCTGATGGTAGTTTGAACTCCTTCTGTCAGATCTGTTGTCTCTTCTCTCATTGATGGTCTCGTTGGGCAACATCTTTAGCTTTTCGAACTTCACCAGTTTGGCTTGTAGTCGGCTGTCATTGTTCTGATCATTTCCTTTGCATATCTCAGCAAGAGTATCCCACATTGCTTTCGCAATTTTGAGATACTTTATCTTCTCCTTTGTGACTTTATCCATCGTCTTCATGATTATATGTCTGGCGATTGTATCTAGAGTATACAACTTTCTTTCTTCAGCATCCATCAGGGCTGGGCTTTTTCGTACATGACTTCCCGGTGCATGATCTGGATCTCCTCCAACTGTTGGGTTGTCGTGATATATGATGATGGGTCCTCGTTCAATGATTTCCATCATTCTGCCGCTTATCGATCCTAGATGGTTGCACATATATATGGCTCAATCTGCATACTCATCAATTGAAAACATAGGCAAATCATGATACATGCCAGAGGTATTATCCATGCTGAGTGATTTTTGAAAACGAATGAGTTTTGAAAACGGTTTTTCAAGATCTGTTGAAATGACCACAAAGATTCTTCCTCAAGAATCGATGATACTCAAAGCCAGTGGTATGTAGAACCACTGCTCTGATACCACTTGTAGGTCCCGAATGGGTTTTGTGAGGGTGGAAGTCTAGAGGGGAGGGGTGAATAGACTTCCAAAACTTTTCGTGCGGATCAAGTGTGATTTGCAGATTACCCGATTAGAGTGCTAGTGTATCAGTTTAGACTGATGTTCAATCTTACTGAGTGCCTAAGGGCAGATCAGTTTGATATCTGTTAGTTTAACTGAGTGGTACGGAAGCTTGTTTTACCCTTGTGAAAAACCAGTTTTATCAAATCAGATTCTTAAGTCAGTTTTCAACCAGTTGACTAAGGTGTCAATCTGATCAAAATCAGTTGCTTGGTGCAGACTGAGCTTAACTTGGAATATGTATGCTTGTTTTAAACTCAGTTGTGTGAATAGTGTAAAGCAATAAGAAAGCAAGTAAATGCACACAAGACTTTTTATAGTGGTTCAGACGAAACCCGTCCAACGTCCACTCTTCCCTTAACACAGGAGAACCTTAACCGAACTTAACCTGCGGGACTTATACCCCTCACGGGATGGCCGAGATGTTTACCGAGTTCTCACTCTACAAACTTAACCTGCGGGACTTATATCCTTCAAAGGATAGCCGAGATGTTTATTGAGTTCACACTCTACAGATGTTTATCGAGTTCACACTCAACCGAACTAGAAATCAGAAAACTAGAATCTCTAGTCTGAAATCTTCCGGGAACAAACTTAACCTAACTTGCATTCGGTTAAAGAATGTTTGAGGGTTCCAACTGGAAATCTATCCTGGTATTTTAGGTAGCCAAAATGCTAGTGGATAGGATTTCTTGCTAAGAACTATTGGATGAACACTCTAAGAATAATCTTCAAATATAGTGTTCTTTGAGCGGAGATTTTGTTGTAGCTTTTGCTTCTTTTGCGGTGTCTCCGTGTTCGTTCTTTGCTAGTTGTCTCTTGTCTTCAACTGACAAGCAATCCCATTTTATAGACCTCGAAATCAAAGAGCCATTGGAGAGCAATTTGAATTTCGGCTATATTAGGTAGGTTGTAGGATATGATTGTGACGTGCTCCGATTATCGGCGTGGCCGTAGGCATGATTAGCGCCGTTTTTTTCCACAGCATCGTATCCCGTATTGTCAGCTCTTTTTGTGCACGTGTTGCTTTCTCCTTGGCTTCGCGAGGCGGCACTTCAGAAATTTGTCTGTTAGACGATTGATATTCCTTTTGTAGAAGATTCGTCTTTTCTGGTGTATCTTTTTGATTGTCACCAGGTGTGAGCTGACTTGATCAGGTAACTGATCAGTCTACCTTGTTTGAGTCTTCTGATACATATTGTCTTAGCTCAATACGCAGACTTCGCTGATATAGGTCTTCAGGTCTTCTGGTAGTCTTTTGATCTTCAGGTGACTCTGAGCCTCAGTGTCTTCAGTCATACTGAGTCTTCAGGTTTGTTACTGAGTCTTCAGGTTTATCTGAGTCTTCAGGTTCATCTGAGTTTTCAGTGTCTTCTTGTCTTCACCTGATCTTCTGACTTCTTGTCTTCTGATTTGTTCTTAGTCTTCTGATCATCTGACCTTATCTGGGTCATCTGATGCTTCGACCTGACCTATACATATTGAGTTCCCCCTCAATATGTGACCTATCTTTTACATCAGCTATCTATACATTTCAGCTGGTCATCTTAATCTGATTCTAAGTCATCAGTCAGCTAACAGGTCTGACTGGTCCTATTACAACCCGTTTTGGAACTTCCATCAAAACTAAATTACAGATTTCCCAACAGGTCAGGTTGTCCTGATAATTTTGCCCTGAGAAGCACAAATCGCCCTGAGTCAAAGTCTACTAAGACAATGATCCTGAGCAGCTTTCAGAAGCTTCAGATTAGCCCAACTGATCCTGAATTTTATCAGAGATCCTGAGAAGCTTGGATCAGATAATTATCTTTCAACACTCAGTAGAGTTGGTTCAGTTTGGTAACTATCTGTTCTATCCACTCAAGTGTGCGGAATGGTTGGCCCTAAGTTTATACTCGTTTTAGCTTTGCTGAACCTCTTCTTCCTTTAATAAAACAGTGATTAAGGTTGTGATCAATTTGATGAATGTTCAGTGGATTGGTTCCAACTGAATATCAGTAAAATATGTTTTCAGTGAAAATCATGCAACAGATAATAATGCAGTACAGAAAGTAAACAACACAGCAATTATAGTGGTTCAGAGACTCAAACTCCTACGTCCACTCTCTCTGATCTTCAGAGAAATTCCTTAACCACTTCCTAAAGCTTTCAGGCTGACTCACTGCAGCTTACTCACTTTTCTACCTTGAGTTTTCTGGCTGACTCACTGCAGCTTACTAACTCAAACACACACAAGTTTTCAGACTACCACAAGTAGCTTACTAACTTCTCCTCTAGAGTTTTCTGGCTGGCTAACCTGCAGCTTACTCACTCTTTACAACTCTAACTCACCAACAAAACACACACACAAACGACCTTAACAAAGGGTTTGGGTTTGGGTTGGTTTCCAACTAGGGTGAGATATCCTTTACAATAAGAACAAATGCAAAGGCTAGGATATCTCTACTAAGCTTTGGATATGTCTATCAATCTAGGCTTAGTGAATGAGCTCTCTCCAATGTGAAACACTTGGGAAATTCTAGGTTTTTTGAGTGCTTTTATTTGCAAGAATACGAATGAGCTCTTGAGTTGCTTGAAATTTCCCGTAACCTCTCAATGTAGAAGGTCACTGGTATTTATAGGCAACTTCTCCAAAGGTTACTCTTGAAAAACTATTCGTTGGAAGAGATAGCATCAAGGGTTTCCTTTTCTGGTAATTGATGAACGGCTATATTAGGTTTTGAACACTCCCTCGCATGTTTTAGGAAATATGCAGCCATGTAGCCAATCACCAATTTCTGTGAACTGGAAGATATCAGACCTGACATTCTTCAGAGAGATGTCGTTTTCTGTGTCAGTACAGTACAGTGTTGTTGCCTCCTCATTGGTTGAAATTTTTGTTTGAGCAGTGACAAACAAATGACTCTTTGTTCTTGATCTGATATGTTCCTTAATGTCCACAATTGTCTAACATTCTATTTGTTTGTACTAGGAATGAACAAAACACTATTTCATAAAAATAGCTTGTTCAGGATCCTTTTGATCAGTACAACAACAGTCTTCAGGATCTTCGGGTCTTCAGGATTCTTTCAATCTTCAGGATTCTTCTGATTCTTCAGGGTCTTCAGTATCTTCTGATTCTTCAGAGTCTTCTGATTCTGCAGTATACTAAAATTCCCTGATCTATATCTGCTGACTATACATGGTGCAGATAATCCTGATCCCTAGTATCTATTGAAACCTGATCCTAATTCTATTCTATCAAGATGTCCTGATACATGTCATACTCAGGGGTTTTGGGATCTAATCAAAACTCTTTATTAAATTCATCTCCCAACAAAGTGTCTATGATAGCGATTAAAAACCGCTATCTATCAGCGTCATTTTTAATATCACCATGTTTTATAGCGGTTTTTTATCCATTTTAATAGCAGTTAAAAACCGCTATCTATCAGCATTTTTAGCATAGTGAGTTCTCCTAAGATAATGGCCGCAAAATTTTCCGCCTAGATCTTTATGCATTTCTGCGAGAATAAGGTCGAATGCCTTAAACGTGATGTTGCGCTCTAGTTGTTGGAAGAATTTGTTGTCTAACAAATCGGTCCTTGTCTTGTTGGCGTTAAACATCAATTGTTTTTTAATCTCGCATACTAGCAAATCCATGACCTGATGAAGGCGGAGGAAGACATTGTCAAATGGAAGATGACCGTCGTCGAGGTTTTTTTTGACCCTGTGATGCTCTTGTTCAGCCCTACATTAATAATAAATATAAATATATTTTAAAAACTTAAGCAGTTGTAACATTATAAAATTTAAATGAATAAATTAAATATAATAGCTAATCTCAAAAGTAAAAAAGATTGTAAGAGTACCTGTTTGTCGTGTAGTTTCCGTAGTGCAGCCGATGATCGATATAAGCACCTAAAACTCTCTTCTTATGATCCTGAATCCAAGTTTCTTCGCAATAGCTAATTAGTGCCAAAAATTTCTTATATTTTTTCTTCATGTAGCTCTAGTTCATTTCCCATTCTTCAGGTGTGGCCGCTGTAATTGCCCAATTCCAATTAGCTTTAAGAACATTAGCGTACTGATCATCAAATCCTGTCTATTTTATAGCCCGACCTAGAACACATTGCTCTATGTGGCGCCTGCATAAATGTTTCTATGATTCTGGAAATATTTCATCCACTGCATTCATCATCGCTAATGCCCTGTCTGTAACAACGACATTTGGTGGGTCACTCTCTAGATCCCCCGAATAAATCGTAAGATAAATTTGAAGTGTTCCTGCATTTCACAGCTCATAAATGCGTATGCAATGGTGAAAGTCTTGTTAGTGCTTGTTGCACCAACCGCTTCCAGTAAAGGCATATCGTACATAGTGGTTTTGTATGTTGTATCAATAATGAGTACTAGTGGATATGTGTTCACCATTGCATAAGAATCTGGATGGCTGAACACAATATCTTGTAGTTCATTAGTACCATCCACCGTTCGAAATTTGTACCTAATTTCATAAATTTTACAAATTTTGAGTCTATCCAGGATCATCACGAAACAAACATACAATATCAATTTAATACTGAAGAAGTAAACAAGTCTGATATCAATTCTTTGATTTAATATATTTAAAGTTATAATACTTAAAACTTATTTAGCAAAAAAAAAGTAAAATTGTCTGAGATATATGCATCATATGCAATTATTCAAACACATAAATACATTTCATTAATTAGCTTGAACTTATAAATACCCTTAATTAATAATGCTCCATGCTACTCATAATTTTTCATAAATGACACGTTAACTTTGAATGACCAAGTTTTCTTTTAATTAATTTTATTTCTCTAAATTTCATAGTGAGCACATAATACTTTACAACATAACATCTCATATATATTAGGGACACACTAACCAACCCAGTACAGAGCCAAGGTCTGAGTGATGAGTCACTTGCTCGAGGGTACGTATGGTATTTGATGGGGTTTACACTATTCATTTATAAGACCCAATCTGTTGTCCCCATCAAATATTTACAGTTGTTGGGTGATATGCGCAATACCGTCCCTCATTATGCATGGAGAACCGCAGTGTTGGAGCATATTTATCACAATCTTGGGGTAACGTCCAGATGTGGGGTTAAGCAAATAGGTGGCTGCTTAACATTACTCGAGGTAAAATACGTCATTTAAATAAGCAGACTCGAAAACGTATTCATATATATAACACAACTAATTAAACTACTTTTGCAGTATTGGATTTTTTAGTACTTCAGTTTCTTGCCCAATCGTACCAAAAATCTTAAATATCGGGTTGGAGACCCACGGGTATTGAGATGGAGAACCGATCATTCTTACCGTTGCAGTGATGCAAAATCGGAACTTATCTCATACCGCAAAACGTTGGATGCTTTGACGGCTGAACATGTATGTTTCTCATTCTCAATACACATTAATAAATATTACATCATTTAAAATTTATGTAAAAAAATGTCTTATTACTTTATTACAAATCTTTTGGACTCTGTACGGCTCGATTGCCCGTATCCCTCCCATATCGTTGTACCACGGTTGTATTAATTTTATGGACCAGTACGAAGCATATATGCCTGACAGGGTTGTAAGGCAATTTGGGAGAATTCAGCGTGTCCCCCGGCCACTGCTCGCCTTCGATCAAAGCAAATCATATTTTAGTTGCCTTGCAAAATCTTACAAGAAGGTGTATGGGTTGGCGGATGCACTGTGGCAGAATTACGATTTTCACAATTATGGGTTGGGGGACCTTGGTGAACGAGCTCTACAAGCGCATCACACCACATCGGAATATGCTGAATGGTATCCAAAAATCACACATCCGAAGGTGCACAACCCAGCACACGGTGAAGGTGTGAATGTCTGTGGCATGCATGCTGCCATGCAACATAGGTTGCAACAGGCACTGGAATGGACGCTATCGTTCAACCAATGAGTTTGTGAGGATGTAAATGTTCCTGCTTATGTCCTTGAAGATGCCAACATAATTTACCAACATCTTGGCACGGGAGAATATATTGGTACGCATCAAATGTCTGAGGAGGCTTGGTGGGGACAAGATGAAAGGGATCAACCACATCAATTTGCAAAACCAGTACAACCAAGTTGGTGGGTTTACCCCGGACCACTAGACGAAAATCAGTCTAACAACCCCAATGACAATAACGATGATTAGTCCATTTTTTTAAATGTTTGCTTGTTAGATGGATGATTAATTAAGGTGAATTATTATTTAAATTTTATCTCTTGTTCACTATTATATATTTTTCGAAAATTGGTCACTTGAAAATCCATCTACATGAATGCAGAATAATAAAAGTTAATGTGTAATAATAAAAAAATTAAATATCAATGTTATTTATCTTAATTAATTTATTTTTATAGTAATAATAAATAATAATTTTATATTATTTAAATAATGTTATTATGCATTTGAATAGTTGAGCCGAAAAAAAATTACGTTAGGAAATGTCAACAGTGGAATAGTTGTTATGCTGAAAAATATTAGTTGTTATGCTGTGAAGTATTAGTTATGTTGAAAAGTATTAGTTGTTATGCTGTGAAGTATTAGTTATGCTGAAAAGTATTAGTTGTTTGTAATAAAAAAACTTAATAAGTTAAACTTTAATCCGCAGTGATAAAAAATGTAATAATAAATAAAAAAACTTAATTGATAAACTTAATAAAAATGTAATAATAAAAAAAATTATATTACTAAATTATTCATTTTATCTACAGTTATAATAACTAAACTATTCGTAATGCAAATGAATAGATGAGCGCAAAAAAAATTACGTTAGGTGTTGTACCCGGTTTGGTTACTGACGAACAAACAAACAATTTGATAGTCCGATCAATATAATAGCGAAAACAATAAATAACACACGATTTGATTATCCAGTTCATCCGTGAAATACACTACGTCTGGGGGCACCAAGCCAGGATATTTCACTGTATAATTTATGCCTAGGATACTAAGATTTCGATCATTTACAACATACAATACAAGTTATATTTATAGACATGGAACTAGGGTTACAATCTTCGTGGGCCTCTTCTCGTGGACCAACCTAGGATTTCAGCCGCCAGGCTTGGATTCCCTTTCTTGTCCCACAAGTCGCGCTCACGGATATACTTACCCTGGTTAGGTTCCGAGAAATCCGCCTCACTAACTACCCGAATCTTTTCCATGTTTATCTTCAACTTAACTCGAGACCTAATCGGTCCCGACTTCCGGGTTCTTTCCAAGTCGCTTCGCGACCTCTTTGCTTACCAAGCCGCACCCCGCGACCTGCGTAGCCTTCCAAACTTCCAGTGACTTACCGACCTTCCGAAGTCGCTTCACGTCTTGCTCTAGCTAGATGGAATCAGATGACAAGTTTACCGTAGGACGGTCCAATACCCGGCCTCCCTCAAGTCTGGTTATTCCCCCTTACAACAATTACCCCCTCAAGACGAGGTCGCAAGCTTGCTTTGGGGCCTTGTCTTGAACCGTCGATGTTCACCGACTTGTGGTAAGTCGGCCTCGGGACCTGTACCCTGTTAAATCTTCGCCCTTGGGGAGTTATATAGTCACCATGATCTCCCAAACCGGCGTGACATGTGACAGAATTGTAATGATGGTATGGCAGGCAGGTGACGTTTCAAGCCGCGAGCTTGCCCAACCTGCCATCACGTGCCTCTTACGCACTACCAGCGCGGCCTCAATTTCCGCGGGGGGCCTCGAGAGTTCGAATTTGCACTTTCGACCCCCTGTCCCTCTCTATAAATAAGCGTAGGGCTCCACACCTTAAACCCTTCTTCTTCCTCGTTTCCAAGACTTATAAAATTCGAGCATCTACATCAATTTTCCCGGCTAGCTTCCAGAGACCCCACTGCTTTTCAGGTAACCGTCCCCTCTCTGTCACATCAATGTCATCCGGCTAAAAACCTGCTCCTGCGCCCCCTCCGTTTATGATTTCATCTTCATCCGACGATGATAAGACGGCGATCGCCCGAATTGTACGGTCGCAGCCAGAGTGAGACCGCCGCCTCCAATGGTTAAGTGCCCCCGACCGCCAGTGCACCAGGCGCCGGCCAATTCCTGATGGAGTTGGAGGAAATTACTCATGTCCCTGTTCTAGAGCCGAGCTCTCTTCATACGGCCGCGCCGCTAAGGATGGAGGAGACCAGATCCTCTAACCCAGCCCGACGGTATGGTGCCTACGAGCGGGTCTTCGATTATTGCTCATATGTGGCTCGGGCCCCATACAAGAGACCTGACCGCATCTACCAGAAGTCGGTCAAGTCGGACTTCGTGGCGTCGCTTGAGAAAAATAGGTCGCTTCTTTCGGACGGGTATGTGCAATCCCTCCGTCGTCTTTACAAGGTCCCCCGGGACGTGCACTTTTATGGGGCGACCTCCGGGTATGTGCAATCCCTCAGCCGCCACCCAGGATGATCGCAGTGAACGAGCACTCAATGGAGGCTGGGATCCGATTCCCACTCCACTCGGCTATCTCCCACCTGCTGGCGGCTTGGAACCAAAGCCTAACCCAGATCACTCCTAATGGATGGAGTTACATTCTTTCCACCATGACCGTACTTGGGCAGGCCGGGCTACAGTGATTACCAACCCCGGGTGAGCTGGCCTTCGTGATGATTCCAATCCATCAAGCCGGCGACTATAATGTTGTACGACTTCGCAAAGGTCGAGAACTCGTGAGCGGGATTCCCAATAAGGTCGAGGGCTGGCATAATAAAGGGTGGTTTGTCGGGGGGCGTGGGAGTCTGTGGACCCTTCGAGCACTCTGCCAATCTATGTCCCAACCGACTATGCGACCCGGGTTGCCCACGGTAGGTTTCATTTTTCCCGACTTAGATACTTGTACTGATCTAATTCTCCTCTCCTTTTACAGTCTTCACACCCGTTGCCGCCGACCTTTACTGGGATTTCCTGGAGGCGTATAACATTATTCGCGATACTCCTCCGAGTTGGCGAGACGTGAACGCTCTGACTACCGAGCTCGACCGACTTAACGCTGGCCTGTACACATACCCACGTCATTTGAAAATTCCTTGTAAGTATTCTTACTCCGTGCTTATCAAACTTTTGTTGTCGACCCGTCTGATCAATTGCAATTTCAATGTTTCGACAGTCCCCAACATCCCCATTTACCATCGTAAGCCTCCTGCGAACATCATGGCCTCCCGCAAGAAATCTGTTCTGGGACAAATGAGGCGAGTGGCGGCCTCCGAGGCCGCTCCCCCGAGACCGCCCCCTGTCGAGGTTGCTCCTCCAAGCCTGGCCCCAACCAACCGCTCCGCCGCCGACAAAGGCAAGAGGAAGGCTGCGAGGTCGACTCCGCTGACTTCCGGGCACGCTCGGAAGAAAGTGAGGGAGGAGATCATGACCTATACGTCGGATATAAACAGGGGCCTGGGGAGATCAGATCGAGTCCGCCCTTCATCGCAACCAGCTACCTCGCCCCCGACCTTGCCGCCCACCAGCTCACGGCCTGCTTCGCCGGCCCGGAGGAGAGGTCGTCATGAAGATGATGACTCCTTCCTAGGCTGGGATGAGGAGCGGGTGAACGAGTAAGTTCCCATCACGATTTGCCTGATCTTTTTCATACCAGTTCCATTGCTCTGACGATTTATCTTCTTTTACAGCCTCGACCTCGGCCCCTCCGAATTCTGCTCGGAGGTGGTTAGCTTCCTTAGGTGCTCACCACTGCAATCACCAGAGCACCCTGACAACTGGTCAGGCTATCTCTCCTGAAGTGTGCGGAACCTCCCCCGGGGGTGACGCGTGCGGACCACGCCAATGCTCGACTCCAGAAGGTGACGGGCAACTTATATTCGTCCCTGGTCCACTCCCAAAAGGCGGCCTTTTTCCTGGAGAAGTCCAGCACCCAAATGGAGACCGAGCTTCGACGCCTACGGGAGTCGCAAGCTCGAGTGGTTGATCAGGCGCAGTTGATCTTGGCGGCAGCCGAGACACATAAGGGGATGGAGAAATCCAATTTGGAGCACCTTCTGTAGATCACGACCCTCGAAGGTCGCCTGGCTGAGGCGTAGGGTGGACTGTTTGCGGAGAGGCTTAAGTCGACCCAGGCGGAAGGGCGACAGGCTGAGGCGGAGGCCGCACTGGCAGCCGAAAAGTTAAAAATGGCCCAGGCGGAGAAGAAGGTGGCCGAGGTAGAGGCCGACCTGGCCAGGATGAAAGCGGAGCTGGCCGAGGTTAAGGGAGAACAGGATACCAGGGAGGCCCAGTTCAAGGCCGCTGAGGAGGCAAACGCCAACTTTGCGTACGTGATGGCATTCGTGGGTGCCATCTGAATCTGTCATCGGGCGAACCCATCTGGCGACCTTACCGGGCTTGTCGCCGAGCTCAAAGACTACATCAGCGAAAACCCTCTAGCCCCCGACGTTCTGCTAGAGATCCAAGACTTGGAGGACATGGGTATTGATCTCTCATTTTTCCCGGACCCAAGTCGGATCGTACGCCCTCTTCCAGACTTTCCGGAGGTTGACCCCCCTGTTGGCATTCCCTCCGAGCCTATTGCGGAGGAGATACCGAGCTCAGAGGTCATTCCCCAGCAGTCGACATGCCCTCCTAGCCCATTGTGGAGGATATATCGAGCTCGGAGGTCGATCCACCAACGGTTGCACAGCAGGAGCCTCCTTTTGGGATGGTCAGCACCCTGCACTCAACTGCCCCAGCCGAGAAGGAATGAAGTTGCAGCCCTACCACTCACTTTTTATTTTTCTTCTATCATTGTACCGGCCTTCGGGCCTTGATTTGTAATGCACAACCTCCCGACCTTCGGGTCCTTATCAATGAAAGAAGTTATCTCGCTTTTCGTTTCATCTGGTATTCATCTTATTAAATAAAACTCCCATATTCCATCTCCCCAAGTCGAGGTCGCAAGCTCGCCTCGGTGCCTTAACTTGAACTTGTTTTTCTCCATCGACTTTTGACAGGTCGGACTGGGAAAGTGTGCCTCCTCCAAAATCCCATCCCCGGGGAGGCGAACAGTCGCCTCGATCTTCCGACTCGGCTTAATGTGTGATAGATCCGTAATGATGGCTTAGGTATTTGGTGATGTCGTATGCCGTGAATCGAACCAACCAGGAGTCGCGTACTATCTACATGTTGCCCTTGCGGCACCGATTTCTTTGAGGGGGCCTCTAGAGTCGAAATATTGCATTTTCACCCCCGCCTTTCATCTATAAATAGGGCAGGATTTTCAGAGATACAATACACATTGTATCCCCTCTGCTCTTCCCATATATCGTCCCTAAGCTTAGTCATGGGCAGTTCCGGCGAGTCTCCTGCTTTGAGGCACCCTCCGTCGATGGGCTTCTCCCGCTCTATACATATGGCCTCCGGTATTCAGTCCATCCCTGCATTTCCCCCGTTTCCGATCTTGCCTTCATTGAAGGATGACCATACGGCCATTGCCAAGTTTTGCTACTACCTGGGTGGCGGACTTGCGTCTGTCGTGACGGAGGTGCCCCAGGCTCTCTGCGCTTTGGGTGCCGATCGAGATGACGGGATTAGTGGTGATGGGTGTTTCCTGATATGTAATATGGATTTAGTATTGTATCTGCGA
The DNA here is from genome assembly GCA_037126765.1 of Stenogyne calaminthoides. Taxonomy (NCBI): domain Eukaryota; kingdom Viridiplantae; phylum Streptophyta; class Magnoliopsida; order Lamiales; family Lamiaceae; genus Stenogyne; species Stenogyne calaminthoides. The sequence continues at coordinate 3,199,753 of JBBCBC010000035.1, forward strand.
ATCCAATCAGGCCAGAATACCATTCACAATCCCTTGAATTTTTTGCACCTCATGCATGACACTCGTGTTCCTTTAACGCGGGAAATCCCATTGCAGCATCTGACACTTCTCGGATGTTAAAACATCCTTTTCTGATAGTTTTGCAGCATCTTCCTCAGCGACCTCCATATCCGAGAGCCGCTACATTAGTAACAACGTAGTACAGGCCAAGTCGCCAGCTCGAGTAGCTCCGTAGTATAGACCAGGTCGCTAGCTCGCCCATGAAAAATGTATTGTATGGGAATGCCTCTTTTTACCGACCTCCGAGTCTATTGTAATGGGGTTCTCCCCGACCTTCGGGTCTTTATTAATGAAATTCTCTTTTTTTCACTCCTTTGTTGTGTGACTCGATTTCCTTATGCGATTTTTTCTTAGTCCTTGTCTTCTTAATGTTTACGCGACTTATTTACAGGACATTTGCTTAATCGTCTTACAAAGTCGGGGGATAATTGCACCGCTAGGGTGGCGATCTCGCCTCTAGTATTTCTAAAGTCACACCTCGGGTTCGCATGTTATCAATCATGTCTTTCATGCGACCTGCATGTTATCGATCATGTCTTTCATGCAACCTGCATGTTATCGATCATGTCTTTCATGCGAACTGCATGTTATCGATCATGTCATTCATGTGGCATGGATTTCATCGATCATATGTTTTTCATGCGACCCGCTTGGTTTCTACACATAGGAATTTTTCTTTCAAGTAGAATAGAGAATTATCGTTAACCAAAGTATTTATTTACATCGATGTGATCAGTACAAGGGTGTAAACCTATTGATAATACTTCTTTAGATGAGTTGCATTCCATGGGTATTGGGCCTTCGTTCCATCTGTCTTCTTGAGCTCATATGCCCCGTTTGGTAGGACCTTCGCTATCTGGAACGGGCCCTCCCAATTTTGGCCGAGGGCACCTTTGGAGTCTCTGAGTATCTTTTTCAGTACTAGATCTCCGACCTTGAAATGTCGAAGTCGCACCTTGGAGTTGTAATATCTCTCCGACCTCTGCTTATATCTATCATTTCTCATGTTAGCCTCCAACCGCTTTTCTTCGAGTAGGTCCAGGTTTCTTTCCAAGGCCTCATCGTTATGATCAAAAGCGACCTGGCTGGTTCGGAGGGTCGGGAGGTCAATTTCCACGGGAACAACTGCCTCAGTTCCGAAGGCTAGCGAGTAAGGGGTTTCACCCGTTGAATTTCTGCAGGTCTATACGACCACAGCACGTCCGGGAGCTCGCTAGTCCATTTCCCTTTTCCCCCCTCGATCTTGGCCTTGAGCGTGTGGTTTATGATTTTGTTCACGGCCTCGACCTGACCGTTTGATTGGGGGTGGTATGGGGTAGAAAACAACTTTGTGATCTTCCACTTTCTGAAGAAGGCATCAATCTTCATACCATTGAATTGCTTTCCATTGTCTGATATGATTGTCTGGGGTAGCCAAACCTGCTGATAATGTTCCGCCAAATGAACTTGATGACATGATCTTGGTCTATAGTTGACAATGCCTCAGCCTCGGCCCATTTTGTGAAGTAATCCACCGCTACTTGGGCATACTTGACTGAACCTGGGGCCGTTGGGAGTGGCCCAATGATGTCAATCCCCCACTTCGCAAAAGGCAAAGGACTGAGGATGCTTGTGAGTTCTTCTGGCGCGACCTTGATGGAGGGAGCATAGATCTGGCATTTGTGGCATTTGCGGGCGAAGACGATAGCATCGGCCCTTAGGGTTGGTAAAAAATATCCCTGCCTTGTGGTCTTATGGGCCAACAACTCCCCCCCAGTGTGGTTTCCACATGCCCCTTCGTGTATTTCTCGTAAAATGGCTTGGCCTTGTTCAGGTGTGATATATCGAAGTAAGGGCATGCTGAAGCCTCGCTTGTATAACTCCCCACTGATCATTGTGTATCGTGCAGCCCGTAATTGCAACTGTTGGGCTTGGACGTGATCGGGTGGCAAGAGGCCGCTTATCAAATACTCCATGATGGGTGTCATCCAGGTCGACATCGGGTTTCCAATGTTGTTACGATTACTTACGCGGTGGATGGGTGGGGGAGTGTCGTGATGGTGACATCCTTCATATCTGGTGATCCTTCGTAGGTCTCCAGCCGGGCTAAAGCATAGGCTCGTGAGTTCCGCTCTCTTGGTATTAGCTTAACATGGATTTGTGCGAACTTCAGGCATAATGTTTTTACGATTTCCTAATAGGCCGCCATCCTATCATCCCGAGCCTCGTACTCCCCCGAAACCTGGCAGACCACGAGCTGGGAATCGGTATGTACTTGCAATTTCTTGACACCCATGGTTGTTTCCATCTCTAAGCCGCTGATGAGCGCCTCATATTCGGCCTCATTATTCGTTGCGGGAAAATCAAAAGTAATGGCATTCTGGAACTAGATACCCTCGGGGCTAATTAACACCAGACTGGCTCCCGACTTGTGAGAGGTCGCCGATCCATCTACAAACTCCCTGTCTTAGAAGGGAAGGTGAGCTCGACTATGAATCGGCCCAGGCACTGGCCAATTTCATAGTCGAGCTCACCTTCCCTTCTGGCCAAATTTCCACCTTTTCTGGGCAACCGACCTCCCCGCCGGGTCAATATGAAGTCGGTGACACGCGACCTCCGGATCGATACCCACCATGTCTTTTTGTGACCAGGCGAAGACGTCCAAGTTCTTTTTTAGAAAGTCGATGACTTCCCCCTTCAGGTCGCTTGGTATCTTGGAGCCGATAATGACTTCTAGATCCGGGCGAGTTGGATCTACCTTGACTTTCTCGATTCCTTCCCCCGGGATGGCCCTTAGGCCCCCTTGTCTGGGGTCGTCGATCTCGGCCTCGATTAGGAATTCATCAGGCTCGTGCCCTATTCTTGGATCGAGGTCGCTGTAGGTTCTTTTTCTATTTGCTCTTTTCTTACTTAATTCCCCATCTTGTTCATTCCTATCTATTACAAATGTTTGTTTGATAGGTATTGGTGTGGAATTGAAAAGAGACAAAGAGTAAATCAAACAACCTATCGCATCGACTTGGTCACCCTTAACGGTACCGACCAACCCACTCTTGGTGGGAAATTTTACACAAAAGTAGAAAGTAGGGGACGCAGCCTCGAATTCATGCTAAAAAAGCCTTCACAGGAAACCATTATAGGAGCTGGGAAGGTCGACTACCAGAAAGTCTAACAACCTAGTTGCCCTAACCTCGCTATTCAGTGTAGAGACCAGCTCGACGGCCAGTCGAATCATCCCGGTGGGCCTCACAATTGTGTCACCAAACCCCTTCACGACGTGGTCGCACGGGGTGATATAGGCATCATAATCCCCGAGCTGGTCTAGGATTTTCTTGAAAAGGATGTTGCAGAAGGCATGTTGGTCCCGGTGCAAACGAGTCTTACACGTGTATGGGGGGAATACACGTGTTCAGTGATTTTAAAACTTTTCTTTCTTGATGTCGACTTGGGTCGGGTTGTCTCGATGATTTGGTCTGAGAAGCACAAATCGCTCCGAGTCAAAGTCTACGAGGCGGTGATCTGATTTGCTTTCGGATACCTCGGATAATCCTAACCGATCTGAGCTTTCCGAGAGATCTGGTTGCTTGAATCGGATAACTAACTTCTTGAACCCTCGAAAAGAGTAAGTTCGGTTTGGTAACTATCTGTTCTAGCTACTCAGATGTGTGGAATGGTTGGCCCTAAGTTTATACTCATTTTATGCTTTTCTTTGAAAAAACCTTCCTTTTAATGGAATAGTGATTTGGTCGTGATTGGTTAAGATGCAACTTCGATTGGATTGATTCCAATGAATATCGGTGAAAATATGCTTTCAATTCAAAGATATGCAATGATTAATTAAAGCAAAAGCGAAAGCAAAAGAACACTGACAAGTTATAGTGGTTCGGAGACTCAAGCTTCTCGTCCGCTCTCCATGATCTCTTGAGAGAAATTCACTAATCACTTCCTAAGGTTTTTCTAACTACCCTCTGTAGTTTACTAACCTTTCAATTTTGAGCTTTTCGACTACCCCCAGTAGTTTACTAACTCAAAACACACACAAGCTTCGACTATCCAAGATAGTTTACTCACTTCTTCTCTAGAGCTTTACGACTACCTCAATGTAGTTTACTAACTCTTTACAACTCCAATCTCACCAACAATCACACTCAAACTACCTTACAAAGGGTTTGGGGTTTCTTGGTTGGTTTCCAACTAGGATGAGATATCCTTTACAATTAAGAACAATGCAAAGGCTAGGATATCTCGACTAAGCTTTGGAGAAATCTTATCAAGCTAGGCTTAGTGAAATGAGCTCTCTTCGATATAAAGCAATTGGGAAATTTTTGGGTTTTCGAGTGCTTCAACTTGCAATAATAAGTTTGAGCTCTTGAGTTGCTTATAAATTTTCTGTAACCTTCAATGTAGATGGTCACAAGTATTTATAGGCAGGCACCAAGGTCACTCTTGAAAAACTATCTGTTGGAAGAGATAACTTCGTGAGTTTACTCTTATGGTGTGTAATGAACGGCTATATTTAGGGTTTGAGACTCCCTAGCACTTTTTAGGCAATAGCCTTCCATGTAGCCGGTCAACACTTTTTGCAGTCTGAAACATAGTACTACTGACATGTTTTGATGACTGTCATTGTCGATGTCGATGAATGCTGATCTTTGTCTTCTTCGATTGGTTTGTTATCTTGATTAGGTAGATAAACCAAGCGGCTCTTTTTGGTCGATATCTACGGTGATATAACCTTAAAAACACTTTATTTTAGTTCATTTTATGCGCATCCGAATGTCTTGGGCAATATCTATTTTTCTAAATGTCGCGTTCTTCTCGATTATTGAATCAGCCGGATAGATAGATATTTTCAATGCCTCGGAATATTCAGGATTATCTTGAGCATTGATACATTCTTGAGTCTTGATAATTCTTGTGCCTTGATATCCTTGGACTTGATCTTGATCTTGTCTTGAGTCTTACGAGTCTTGGTCTTACGAGTCTTGAGTCTTACGAGTCTTGAGGTCTTACGAGTCTTCTGAGATATCTTGGCCCGATATCTTGAGTCTTCATGTTGACTCTTGATTTCTCTTTGAGTCTTGATTTCTCGATTTCATCTTTGAAACTTGATATCTCGATTTCTCCTTTGAGTCTTGATTTCTCGATTTCATCTTGAAACTTGAAACTTGATTTCATCTTGAAACTTGGTTTCTTGAAACTTCTTGAGTCTTTAGAACCTATCCCGATCTATATCTGGCGACTATACATTTTGCGGATAACATCACGAATACTCTGGCGAATCGACTCAACTATCAAGATTATTCTGAACATGTCATACTCAGGGGTTTTGGGATCTAATCAAAATCATTCTTTATTAAATTCATCTCCCAACAATTTCCCCCTTTTTGATGATGCCAAAACCTATCTTGTTACAAAACATTTAACCTATACTCAGGTTTCAGTTTTTCCTATTACAAGATTGGTTTATCTCCCAACAATTTCTTCAGTAATGAATTTCCCAACAATTTCATCACCAAACAATAAGTCTCCCAACAATTTCCTCAGAGACAACATTCAGGCATATCAAAAGTAAAGACATGTAAATTAAGATAATGAGATATTATCTTTTGAGCATAAGTGATAAAGTTTCATTGATGATTGGTAGATAGTTACAACTTACAATGAACTTAATCTGAAAAACAAAATAAAAAAGACAAAAAGATAAAGGATTACATGAATCTTCTGAGTCTTGATCTTCAGTCTTCTTTTGCTCTTCAGCTCGGGCTCTTCAGTTCTGTTCTTCCACCTCATCAGCACGCACTTCAAGGTTGAACATTCCATAATATCTTCTCTTCAGCGCATCTCTTTCTTTAATGATATCAGGATTGTTCCCTGTCAGGCCCAACTGAATAGCGTACTGAGCAATCTCCTGAGAAATGGCTTTTTCATTCACCAAGTCATTCTCCAGCCTAGGAGGAGGGTACGAGTATGGACCGGGGGCTGTTATCTGAACCTTTCCTTCATCCGCAAGATTGATCCAGCCTTGAAGATACTTCGGATAAAAGGTCAGGAGATAGTCTATGAAAGCCTCATTGGAATCTGAGCTCTCCCCTCTCCATTCTCTGAGCACATCATAATAGAACCAAAAAGTTCTCTTGATCTCTTCCCACGCATCGTTGAACTGGACTGGCATCCACTTGTCAACATGCGGCAATTTCTGTGCTTTTGCAGTCACTCTTCTCTTGCTCGCGAACTTCTTGAAACCACTCCTTCTTTTCTGCTCTTCTTCCATCTTCTTTCTGATCACTGGAACTCCAGAAACAGAAGCAGCATTTTTCTTAGCTTGCTCAACTTGGAGTGATTTTAGAGCACTTCTGGTATTGAAGACCTTCTTCTGTGGCACTTCCTCAGATTCTTCAATATCCAAAATCAGTTTTCTCTGAATTGGCTTAGAAGCCTTAGCTCTTTTGCCCTCAGGCTCCTCAAACGTCACAGCCTTTCTTTTAGTGGGCAATTCAGCTCCAGCTTGGCTTGTCCCATCTCTTCTTCTACCACTCAGTTTCTCTGCAGCTACTTCTTGCATTGTTTCTTCTGAAACCTGAGTGTAGACTGGCTTCTCCACCTTTTTGAACTTCAGCTTTTCAGTGGCCTCGACTTCTTTCATGGCTTCAGCAATGATTTTCTTTTCAGCTTCTTTGATAGTCTTGCCTTTCAAAGTATGTTCCAATAACTCTCTGAGATCAACTCCGGGTCTTTCCCCCTTCTTAGAACCATACTTTGGCAGAAGTCTGGAGAGTGCTGTGTCCATATGATACTGCTCTTTACTGACACTCCGCACTTCCCCTGCCAACTGATCTTGCTCCTCTTAGAGACTTCTTAGGTGGTTCTTCGCCACTGAGAATTCTTCAGACATATGAGCAAATTGGCTGGAGAGAGCTTCTTTGAACATGTCTGTCATCTTGGCCATGAGCATTGAGCTCATCTCCTCAACAGCATTCTTCACCAGCATCTCATTCTTCTCCACCAATTTAGCTTCAAGATATTCAGTTCGTTCCTGATGCTTCTGCTTCAGCTCTGCACTAATCTCAGCTTTGACCCCATCCATCTTTTCTTCCATCTTTCCTTCAATGGTGGTCAGCTTCTCAGTTAGAGTGTTCTGAAGTTGCACCAGGTCTGAAGAAGAACTCAGACTTTCCAACTTCTGATCTTGGTTGGCCAATACCTCCTCCATCTGAGAAACTTTGTTCAGGATTGGCTCAACCTTCTCTAGTTTTTCCATGATTGGGGTGAGATCAATCTCAGGAGCATATGAAATCTGTTGTTTCTCCTGAGCCGATTGTTCAGCCTGAGTCTCAGTCTGAGCCTGAGCTTCAGTTTGAACCTGGGCTTCAGACTCAGTCTGAGTCTGGGTTTCACCCTGAGCTTGGGTGTCCACCTGAGCCTCAGTCTGCATATCAGACATTACAGATTTAAAGATAGGTACTTCAGTAATTCTGGCATAATTTCTAGTAGTGCCAAAAGTTACCTGAAGGCTAACTTCAGTCTGAGGATGTTCGACAGCAGGCTCTTCAGCATCATTTTGGTCTTTCTCCTTCTGAGATTGACTCTCATCATCCCCTTGTCGGTCCCCATCCTGAGATTTGTCTTTGGAGCTCGGGGCACCAACTTCAGCAATCTTCCTCTCAGCAACTTTCTTCTTCACCGGCTCATCAAAATCAGACGTTTTCATTCTGAGCTTGGTTTTTCTGAATCCTGAGAATTCAGTGAGTAGAGTTGTTTCCTTGTTCCACCAGTCTTTGCCTCTGAATGAAGCTATGTTGAGCATTTCTGGAAGAGTCTGGTTGAGGATATAGACCGTTGACCTCAATCTGAAGAAGATGTCTTGGAGGTCAGGGAATGAGCTAAGCTCAAAGGTAGAGGTCTAGAATGAACTGTTCCCCCTTGCTTCGCCATTCAGTCTCTTCAGCTTCGCCCTTCTTGAGCTTCGGGCTCTCAGGTTCAGTAGAAAAATCTGCTGAAGGATCGAGTAATAGATCACTCAGGAGCTCATCAATGTTCATCGGCTCTTGAGGCTCAGCAATTTCTGAGGGTTGGGCAGGCAGCTCCTCAGTCTGAATCTGAACTGGTTCTGAGGTCTGAGCTGGCGCCTCCTCAGTAGGAATTTGAGTTTGCTCCGCGGTCTGAGCAGGCACTTCCTCAGAAGGAATCTGAGCAGTTTCTGAGGTCTGAGCAGGTGCTTCCTCAGCAGGAATCTGAACTTGCTCCGCGGTCTGAGGTCTTTGGAAGATTTCTTGAGAGAACTTGTCAGAGCTTAGTGACGTCTCAAGAACCTCAGAGAAGACTTGCTCCTCAGTCTGCTCATGTGCCTTTGATATAACCTGAGCCAGCACTTGCAAAGGCGATTTTTGAGCTTGTTGGCTCTCAGGTTGTATATCCTCAGTCTCACTCTCCTCCTCATCAGTGAGAACCACCAATCTTTTGAGCTTCGGAGCAAGGGTCTTCTTCTTCAAAGTTTCACCCTTCTCCTTCTTGGCCTCCAACAAAGCCTTACCCCTGGCGTGTTGGGCTTCTTCAGTAGCAGCAGCAGCAGGTGATTCCACCTTCTTCTCTTTCTTCCCTTTGACAGTCTTCCTTGCAGCAATAGACTTGAACATCACCTTAGACTTAGGGAATGGAGTGGTGTTGGCAAAGATATCCTCCTCATCTCGGCACATCTCCAAAATAAAGGCTATTTTGGTGGCATGGAGGATCTTGCCTTTGATAGAAATTGATCCATCCTCTCTTTTTATGACCTTGGCTTGCTCACTCACCACCTTGATCAGATATTTCAGCCAGTTGAAATCCTTGGTGGGTGAATCCTCTATTGTCGCCATCAATTGGAGTTTGGGAGTGTTAATCTTCTCAAAGCTCCCCGATCTACTCATTATGCACTTACTGACAATATCCATCAACACTCTACACTTCGGCTTTAAATGCCGCTTATTCAGAGTTGTCTCAAACTTAACAGGATGTTCAGCTATCCTATCAAGATATTCCTGCTCCCGTCCCAACATATAAGTTGTGGGATCCTCTCCTCTATCGCATAACTCAAAAACATCGTTCAAATTTTTAGGGATTATATACAACTCCCGAACAAAATCTACATATTTCGATGTATGATCAAGATGGGAAACAGAAATTTTGGACTCAATACAATCTTCATCATCTATTTCCAGATTAGAGACGAACTCTATTACCACTCGAGAGTATTCCGCCTCTGGTTGGCTTGCGACTAGATTCGTCAGTTTTGCCAAACGAATCAAGTGAAGCGCCTCTTCTTCATGTTTTGCGTTGGATGTACTCTCCAGAGATACAACGTACTCATACCATGGCTTATTGGTTTCAGCCCATCTGTCGAATATGGATAGAGTCATTTTGAAGATTTTGAAGGTTTAGGGTTTCGGAGCGATGAAGATTTTCTGGGCAAAGGGGATTTTATTTGCAGAGGATTTTGGAAGACGAAGGTTCAATAAAAAAATGGCTTGAATGGCTTCTCAAGGAATATATAGAGTGAGATTGTGGGTAAATCGTGTGATTAATTAAAATCAACGGTTAAGATTGATCCACCGACTAATCGGGTAGGTGAAAGGACGATCTCACTAAAAGGTACGCCGCCATTTTAACCTCATTGGTGATTAAATGCAATAGGGCATTTAATGACTGATGACCTTCCTTGGAATTTCAAAGATCCCGCCCAAAAACATTCTTCAGGTGTTTTGTATTTATTGCAAATGATTACTGAGTTTCACTTAAGCAATAAATGAGTTGCATGAGTCATTACTTCTTCAGACTAATTTCCCTCTATCAGTCTTACTGAGTATTGACCTTGATAAAATGTAAGTATGATCTTGAAGTCTTGAATGGGTTCGATATAATCTTAATCTTGACCTTGATACACGAGTTTCTTCAAGACTCAGTTCAGTATTTCCAATTTTATCCTGAGTTTCTCAGTAGAATCCTGAGAAGCCTTCATGCATCTGAAAACCTTCAATTTTTTGATTTTCTCTATACACTGGATCAACATCCCTAATTCAATCGATAGTTCGAAATCTTGATTGACAAAAGGTTTAGTCAAGATATCGACTCTCTGCTATCGGTATGAATTTTCTCCATCGATGTCCTTTTCTCTACATGATCTCGATGAAGTGATGTCGATATCCACATGCTTGCATCTGGTGTGCAATACCGGATTTTGTGAAATAGCAATAGCACTATTATTGTCACAAAATATTGGTACTTCATTGGCTACAACCTTATAATCCCTTAATTGTTGTCTAGGCCAAAGATCTGAAAACACGCTGACTTCCTGCGACCATGTATTGACCGATAATCTTGGTTACTCTTGAGGTCATGTTTCTTCGAAAACCAAGATATCGACTTACTTCAAGAAATTGACAAGTTCTGTAGTGGACTTCTGTCAATTTCTGACCTCCATAATCGACATCCCGAATAACCCGGTTAATTCAAGGTTATCATCAGCTGGATACCATAATCCTCTATTCACTGTACCCTTAAGATACTTCAGTATCTTTTTGGCAGCCTCCATGTGACTAGCCTTAGGATTAGCTTGGTATCTTGCACATATCCCAACAGCAAATGTTATATCCGTCCTACTTGCTATGAGATAGAGCAATGATCCAATGATCCCTCTATAATCAGTGTGACTTACTTATTTGCCTTCAGGATCAGGATCCATCTTGTAGTTAGTATTCATAGGAATTCTAACTGCATTGCAATTATGTACACCATATTTGGCAATCGGATCTCTGGTGTACTTTGCCTGGTTGATGAAGATTCCTTCCTTTGATTGTTTCACTTGAAGTCCTAGAAAGAAATTCATCTCCCCCATCATAGACATCTCAAATTTGCCTTTCATCGATGTAGAAAACTTTTCACTGGCGATTATTTGGAGATCAAAAATGATGTCATCAACATATATCTGAACTAGTAAGATATCTTCCCCATCTTCTATCTGAACGAGTTCTATCAGCAGTTCCTTTGACAAAACCATGGTCGAGAAAAGCGAGAAAAGAGTATCATACCATGCTCTGGGTGCTTGCTTAAGACCATACAAGGCTTTTCTGAGCCTGTAAAGTTGGTCATTTTGTCTGAAACCAGGAGGTTGTTCCACATAAACCTCTTCCTTAAGCACACCGTTCAGAAATGCACTTTTCACATCCATTTGATAGACTGTGAACTTCATGTGGGAAGCATATGCAAGAAACAATCTGATGGCTTCTAGTCTTGCAACAGGTGCAAAGGTTTCATCATAATCCAAGCCTTCTTCTTGGGAATAACCTTGTGCAACTAGCCTTGCCTTGTTTCTTACAATGTTGTTATTTTCATCTCTTTTATTCTTAAATACCCACTTGGTTCCAATAACATTGTGCCTTTCAGATCTATTCACTAGCTCCCATACTTCATTCCTTGAGAATTGATTCAGCTCTTCTTGCATTGCAGTAATCCAATGAAAGTCTTGTAGAGCTTCTTCAATCTCGATGAGGCTCTTTCTACGATAGGGCCTTGTGAGAATAGTGCACTCTCACCATGGAACCTTCTTGTTTTGAAACCTTGGTTAGATCACCCACAATCTGACTTGTAGGATGACTATCTAACCAACTTCTTCTTGATGTTCCCCCTTCAATAGTATCCTCAACATTTGAAATGTTAGGTTCAGTTAGTTCAATAAACTCAGGGAACAACATAAAAGGAGAAAGGGAATCATCTTCCTCAGGGGAAATTCTATTCAGAACATTGTTAGTGACATTTGTTCCCCTTTGGTTGATAGATTCGAGAAATTGCCTCATTTGTGACCACATCTTCATTGGCATCACATACGAGTGCAGGCGGTGTCTGTTCGGATTGGTCACCTTTGGTGTGTTGGCTTTCTGAGTCTCACCATCACGAGTTCCATCTGAACTTCTTTATCTAAGTGCGAGTCACTCCATTCATAGAAGGTGGTGACTTCTTCTTTTCGAGTTCGATTGGATGATTTGTCATTCTTTTTCGGGCTTAATCTGGTGATTCTCTTGGTCGAGTTCTCTGCATCATGTTCTGTTTCTTACGAACACAAGTAGATTCATCAAAAACAACATGAGGTGTTTCCTCCACAATAAGAGTCCTCTGATTTGTAAACTCGAAAGCTTTCTTGACTTGAGAATATCCTAAGAATATTCCTTCATCGACTTTGCTATCAAATGTTTTCAATGATCTTTACCATTATTGTGTATGAAACACTTGCAACCAAACACAAAAAAAAAAAAACAAGAGGCTTCCTTTCATTCCAAAGCTCGTATGGTGTTTTGCCTTGACTCTTGGTCGGCATGGATCATTTTGTGAATAACATGCGGTGTTGGCGACCAACCCCCAAAATCTTTTAGGAATATCGACCAAATTTATCATAGTCCTTGCGAACTTTCTTTTAGAGTCATGTTCCTTCTTTCAACAACACCATTTTGTTGAGGGGTCCTTCCAGCTGATGTTTCATGAGTAATTCCATTTGTTGCACAATAATCAGATATAATATGGTTTATAAATTCGGTTCCTTATACGATCGATTTTGACCACACTCGGGTTCTTCTCAAATCTTGAGCCTTTTTCAAGAACTTTCGAGGCGGTTTTATCTGAGTCTCTTTCTTACTGAGTAAGAATATGACCAAGTATATCTTGAGTAGTCATCAACTACTACGAGTGTATATTTCCTGCCATTAGTGCTCACTGGTGTTACTGGACCAAAGAGATCCATATGTAACAATTGAAGTATTCTCTCAGTAGAAACATCTACTTTGCTTTTAAATGATGCTCTAATTTGTTTTCCTTTTTGGCACGCATCACAAACATGTTCCTTATTGAACACTTCATTTGGTAACCCTCTCACAAGTGCTAATCTTGCAAGTTTATTCAGGGTTTTGAAATTCAGGTGATTCATCCTTTTATGCCATAACCAACTAGTATCTGTGGAACTTTTTGCAACCAAACATGTATCTTTAGGAGTTGAACTCCAATCAGCAAGATACACATTTCCTTTTCTAGTACTAGTTAGTAATATTTTCTATGAGGTATCATCTTTCACATAACATAAGTTCTTAGAGAACTCAACATTAAATCCCTTATCACAGAATTGGCTTATTGAAAGCTAATTATGCTTCAATCCAGATACATATGAAACACCATGGATATGAACTGAATCGGTTTCCAAAGTTCCATATCCTTCAGTCTGTCCCTTGGAGTTATCTCCAAATGTGATCTGAGGGCCTTTTTGTTCAACATAGTCACTGAGTATTTGCTTGAATCCTGTCATGTGTCTTGAGCATCCACTGTCAAGATACCATACAGCAGGGGCCATTTCATCTCCACTCATCAGTGCTATGTGATCTTCAATCAGCTCAGTGCCCTTATTTTTCTCCTGAAAAACAGATCAATTCTTAGGTACCCAATTTGTGTAGGGTCCTACCATGTTAGCTGTACCTTTCGGAATCCAAATCTGCCTGACAACTCTAATCACTTTAGAGTGGCTGATCTGTCTTCCATAAACATCTACATACACATTTACTACTCTGGGTGCCTTAGCAGTATCCTGTGTATGAGTGTTAGCCTTGGCATGAACATGAGCCTTAGAATTTTTCTTTGGTACAGGCCTTTTGTTCAGTTGCTTTGGCTTCTGTGCAGCTTGTCTGAATCTTTGTTGACTTGGGTTGAGGTAACCTTTACCCTTAGGCAAGTGGGGTCAGGTTGCCTGTACTGAAATAGGGGTCTTTCAGTATTCTGAGGACTTGGTCTTTTCAGTTGAGAATGTCTCTGCTGAGTCTTTCTCTTCTGAAAATTCCTCTGCTGGTTCAGTGCAGATCCTTTCAGGTTTGCATTATTAGCCTGAGGCTTCGAAGTACTTGCCTGAAATTTTCCTACTGAGTGGTCAGGTTTTCTAGCCTTCACCTGAGGTTTGGGCTTTCTTACCTGATCATTCAGTTTTACTGCAACCATAGGTCCTTTTCCCTTGTCTAACACCTTGGGCATTTCTTCAGTTCGAAGTGTAGGTGCCACTGGTTTAACAAAGATTGTCTTCTTGCTACTTGATGCAGCATTCAGATGACCTTGTGAGGTTCCCCCTGGAATGTATCCCAATCCATATTTTATAGTGGCAGGTCTCTGATAACTCTGAATTTCATCTATTACTTTAGATGCAGTATTCAATAGAGTTAGCTTCTTCTGCGCACTATCCTCACATTTTTGTAGAGTTTCATGCTTCTCAGAGAGGTCATTGAACTTAGTTATGATCAGCTGAATCTCTTCAGTGGATTTCTCTAGTTTTTCATTCAGGGTCTCTATCAACTTTTCCTTTTCTGAGAGTTGTACTTTCTGAACATCCAGTTCATCAATAGCTCCCATTAATTCAGAAGTGATTTCAGTATTGCTAGACTCTTTCCACTTAAGATTTTCAGCCTTCAGTTCCTTATTCTGCTCTTGAGTTTCATTTAGCAGTTCTTGTAAAACAGCATAGTCCTTCATCAGACTCTCAAAAGAATCCATCAGGTCAAACTGACTGTTTACAGTGGAACTTGATAACTCTTGTGCTAGTGTAGGAGCAACAACAGAGAAAGAAGAGTTTACCTCCTCAATAGCCATTAGACAGAGGTCATCACTTTCACTGTCTGAGAACATTTCTTCTGAAGAGCTAGATCCTTCCTCAGAATGTTCTTCTGCAACCATGGCTTTCTTGCTGGAGAACTTCTTGTCTCTTTTAGCTTGCCTTTCTCTTCTCTCCTTAGCACTCAGGTCTGAACAATCATACTGGAAGTGACCTTTCTTTTGGCAGTTATAGCATCTGTTGGCATCATCATCCTGATCACTTTCTTCTTTAGACTTTGAGTCCTTCCTTTTGGATGAAGATCCTTCAGTTTTCAGGTCCTTTCTCTTCTCAGTTGATTTGTCCTCGGCTTTATTCTGGTACCTGTGATTCCTGTAATAGTTTTTGTATTTTCCATATCGACTATTAAGTCTTTCAAACCTCCTTGCCATCAGTGCTAGCTTATCCTCAAGCTCATCCTGATTTTTAGCAAAGGAGTTCTCAGACTCTCTAGTTTTACAGGTTTTGTCCTTGGCTTTGAAAGCCACATTTTTACTAGATGATGAATCATCTTTGCTGTCAGCTTTCTTTGATTTCTTATCAATTACGAACTCATAAGCTTTCAGCTCAGAGAAGACTTGTTGATATGGCATTGAGTCAATGTTTTTTGTGTTTTCAATCACCACTGCATGAATATCTCATTTCTTAGAAAGACCTCTAAGAATTTTCAATGCAACTTCTCTTTGTGGATATCTCTTTCCAAGTGCATTCAGATCATTCATAATACTAGTGAATCTGACTTCCAATTTGTTTATAGATTCACCATCTTCCATTTCAAAACTGTCAAACTTTCCAATGGCAACTGAAAGTTTGTTCTCCTTGATATGATCTTTGCCTTGGCACATTACAGCTAGTGTATCCCAAATTTCTTTTTGCAAGATATTCGGTGAGAAATCATTCCCATCACACCATCATCAATTGTCTTTGTATAGTGTGTCTTTGGAAATATAGTCTAGATTGACTAACTTCCTCTCCTCAGGAGTCAGTTGGTCATCAGACTTAGGAAATTACATCTGGGATCATTTCTCTCATTTTACATTTCCTCTGGGATTCACCACGATGAAATTGGAATGGCCCTTCAGAGACCACTCTCCACATCGTTCATGTTTAGAATCTGGTGAGCCTGCATTCTCGATCTCCATAAATCATAGTTCTCTCGAGAACATGGGAAGTTTCTTAGAAGACATTTTGTGCGAGTCTTTTAAGATATCGACCAAATAAGATCATTCGAGATAGACCCACGAGTATTTTAGCAAATAAGACTTTGGTCAACAAAGCAGGTGGTCAAGTTGAACTCTCGCTCTCGATACCACTTGTTGGTCCCGGTGCAAACGAGTCTTACACGTGTATGGGGGGGGAATATATGTGTTCAGTGATTTTAAAACTTTTTCTTTCTTGAGGTCACTTAGGTCGAGGTTGTCACGATGATTTGGTCCTCGAGAAGCACAAATCGCTCTGAGTCAAAAGTATACCGAGGCAGTGATCGAATTTTTCGGATACCTCGAGATAATCCTAACCGATCACGAGCTTTTTGAGATTACGAGCTACTTGGATCAGATAACTAACTTACTGAACCCTCAGAAGAGTAAGTTCAGTTTGGTAACTATCTGTTCTAGCTACTCAGATGTGTGGAATGGTTGGCCCTAAGTTTATACTCGTTTTATGCTTTTGTTGAAAAACCTTCCTTTTAATGGAATAGTGATTAGGCTGTGATTCAGTTCAGATGCAACTTCAGTGGATTGACTCCAACTGAATATCAGTGAAAATATGCTTTCAATTAAAAGATATCAACGATTAATTAAAAGCAAAAGCAAAGCAAAGAAACCTGACAAGTTATAGTGGTTCAGAGACTCAAGCTCCTACGTCCACTCTCCCTGATCTCTTCAGAGAAATTCACTAATCACTTCCTAAGGTTTTCTGACTACCTCTGTAGTTTACTAACCTTTCTATTTTGAGCTTTCTGACTACCCCTGTAGTTTACTAACTCAAAACACACACAAGCTTTCTGACTATCCAAGATAGTTTACTCACTTCTTCTCTAGAGCTTTCTGACTATCCAAGATAGTTTACTCACTTCTTCTCTAGAGCTTTCTGACTACCTCAATGTAGTTTACTAACTCTTTACAACTCCAATCTCACCAACAATCACACTCAAACTACCTTACAAAGGGTTTGGGGTTTCTTGGTTGGTTTCCAACTAGGATGAGATATCCTTTACAATTAAGAACAATGCAAAGGCTAGGATATCTCGACTAAGCTTTGGATAAATCTTATCAAGCTAGGCTTAGTGAAATGAGCTCTCTTCGATATAAAGCACTTGTGAAATTCTTGGGTTTTCGAGAGCTTCAACTTGCAATAATAAGTTTGAGCTCTTGAGTTGCTTACAAATTTCCCGTAACCTTCAATGTAGATGGTCACAAGTATTTATAGGCAGGCACCAAGGTCACTCTTGAAAAACTATCCGTTGGAAGAGATAGCTTCGTGAGTTTTCTCTTATGGTGTGTGATGAACGGCTATATTTAGGGTTTGAGACTCCCTAGCACGTTTTAGCAATAGCCTTTCATGTAGCCGGTCAACACTTTTTGCGATGCGGAACATAGTACTCTTGACATGTTTTGATGACTTGTCATTGTCGATGTCGATGAAATGCTGATGTTGTCTTCTTCGATTACTGTTATCTTGATTAGATAGATAAACACAACGGCTCTTTTTGGTCAATATCTCTGAGTGATATAACCTTAACAACACTTTGTTTTAGTTCCTTTTTTATGCGTATCCGAATGTCTTGGGCAATATCTATTTTTCTAAATGTCGCGTTCTTCCGATATTGAATCCTTGAGATAGATATTTTCGGTGCCTCGGAACATTGAGGTTTATCTTGAGCATTGATACATTCTTGAGTCTTGATAATTATTGTGCCTTGATATCCTTGGTCTTGATCTTGATCTTGATCTTTTGTCTTATGTGTCTTGAGTCTTACGAGTCTTGAGGTCTTCGAGTCTTGAGTCTTCCGAGTCTTGAGGTCTTACGAGTCTTCTGGATATCTTGGTGATATCTTGAGTCTTCATCTTGACTCTTGATTTCTCCTTTGAGTCTTGATTTCTCGATTTCATCTTTGAAACTTGATATCTCGATTTCTCTCACTAAGTCTTGATTTCTCGGTTTCATCTTTGAAACTTGAAACTTCAATTTCATACTGAAACTTCAGAAACTTACTGAGTCTTCAGAACCTATCCTGATCTATATCTGCTGACTATACATTTTGCAGATAACATCCTGAATACTCTAAAACTGAATCCTGACTCAACTATCAAGATTATTCTGAACATGTCATACTCAGGGGTTTTGGGATCTAATCAAAATTATTCTTTATTAAATTCATCTCCCAACAAGGCACCCCCATCGACCAGAAGGCGGCACACTGTAGTTCCCATGATATTAGCCCAGATCACCAGGGGATCGACATTGGGGTAGACTACTCCAGCCTTGTCCTTTTCTCTGAACTCGATTCTGCTGGACTCTTCCCCCACGGCGAGGGCAGGAAGCACCATCTTCTTGGCATTCTCCAATCTCCCTTATTTAGGCCTTCTACTTGCCCTTGGAGGAGGAGGTGGAGGTCAGTCCCCCGACTGTCCCTAGGGGAGAGAGGGTGTGTATGACGCGATCTCCCGCATTTTTGGGCATGGGCTGGATAGGTCGCTCCCCCTGCCTCGCTCCCTTGTTGTCATTCATGTGGGCGCGCTCTCCTTGCTAGCGACCTCTCGGAGCCTGGTCGCCATTCTTCTGAGGTTGCTTGACGAACTCGTCAAGCAGGCCGTCCTCATACAATCTCCAGAGTTGGGGCAACAGATCTTTGCACTCACTGGTATAGTGTCGGTGTGCTCGTGAAAGTGACAATACTTGTTGGGGTTCTGTTTGCCATTATTCTTTACCGGACGTGGCGGGAGAAGTAATTCCCGCTCTCGGATCTGGGTGAAGATGTGTCCGGGGGTCATGCCCAGTGCGTCCATCAACTTCACCAGGATGCTCTCCTCAAAAGGCTTGAAATTTCCAGGCGGCTTATACTGTGCGGCGGTCTTCTTGGAACTTTTCTTGGGCTCAGCGACCACTTTAGCCTTAGAAAGTCGCGATTCTAGTAGCTCGGCCATATGAATCAGGTCGCTAGCTCACCTTCGAAAGTCGGCGTAGCTAGTCGGGTAGTCGGCCGTCATGTGCCGCCAGAGTTTGGTTCCCTTCTTGAGGCCGGCGACAGCCCCTAGCGGTTTTGCTTCATCCCCAATGGGGTCTCCTTCCAAGATCAGCTTATCGATCCTTTCAACATAGGACCGATCAGATTCTGCATCCCCCTGCTGGGTGTTCATCAAATGTTGCCTGGTCGCAGGCCGGGGCGCCAGGGCAGTAAAATGTGTTAGGAATACGCAAGCCAGCTGCTCGAAAGTGTCCACCGACAAGGGCGGCAGGGAGGTGAACCACTGGTGAGCTTGATCGCTCAAGGTCAGAGAAAAGAGTCGACATTTGGTCACTTCAGTGGCGCCCATAGAGGCCATGTACGAGTTATACTTCACCACATGGACCCTTGGGTCTGCGCTTCCACTGTAGCGATCCAAGGTCGCTACGTTAATCTTCCTTTGGGTAGGTGCCAGAGTGACCAGAGTTTCGAGTGGGGAGTCTGGGACAGCGAGGAAAGGGTCTGCCCCCACTGCTCCGTCTCAGTTTTCTATGCGCTCCATCAGTTGATGGACCGTCCGGGTCGGTGCTGCGACTTGAGCGTCGCGAAGGTCTGTTATTGCCTTCATTGTCGGGGGGTCGCCGCAATGCACGGTCGATCCCCTTGGCAGCTCGTTGTAGTGGAGGTTCAGTGCAAGGGCAAGGTCACGCTCCACCTAATTAGCTCGCCGAGACTCATATTGTGCCTCATCTTCAACGATCCCTGGGGCTTTCTGAACCCCCAGGTCGCCAAGTCGGTCAAATACATTGTTCGACCCTGCCGGCTTCCTAAGGAGTTGGCGATTGCGGACCAAGGCGTGTCTAGCCGGATCATAGGCTAGTTGGCCCGCCGAATGCCCCTTCCGGGCCCAAGCTGCCTTATTCTTCGAGGGTCCTGCCTCTTGGCGGCCTTATGAGGTTGCCGGTCCTCATCATCCTCATCGAGGAGTTTTGTTGAGGATAGCCATTCTGGCCTTTCGTCCTCTCGAGTGCGCACTGATTCCACCGGTCGAGTCATCACCGGGTTTTGGGCGGCGGCGATCTGGCCGGTGCATTGAGAGCTCATGGAGGCCTCGTGCCCGTCGCGGTCATCCAGCTCATGCCCATTAGGATTGCCTTGATTGCTTTCCATCGCTGTTGATCAGAGACGAGATGGGTTTTCCTTCGAACAGAATTATTTGTCAGGAATTGTTTCCCACAGACGGTGCCAATTGTTGTACCCGGTTTGGTTACCGACGAACAAACAAACAATTTGATAGTCCGATCAATATAATAGCGAAAACAATAAATAACACACGATTTGATTACCCAGTTCATCAGTGAAATAGACTACGTCTGGGGGCACCAAGCCAGGATATTTTACTGTATAATTTCTGCCTAGGATACTAAGATTTCGATCCTTTACAACGTACAATACAAGTTATATTTATAGACATGGAACTAGGGTTACAATCTTCGTGGGCCTCTTCTCGTGGACCAACCTAGGGTTTGTTGCCGGGGCTTGGATTCCTTTCTTGTCATAAGTCGTATTTCATAGATACACTTACCCTGGTTAGGTTCCGAGAAATCCGCACTACCCAAATCTTTTTCATGTTTATCTTCAACTGAACTCGAGACCTAATCGGTCCCGACTTCCGGGTTCTTTTCAAGTAAACCGCGACCTCTTTCTATACTCTGTTGCACCCGCGACTGCGTAGCCTCCCAAACTTCAAATGACTTACCGACCTTAAAGTCGCTTCACGTCTTCTTTCTAATTTGGATGGAATCGGGCGACAAGTTTACCATAGGGGCGGTCGATGCCGGCCTCCCTCAAGTCTGGTTATTCCCCCTTACAACATTAGGAAATGTCAACATTGGAGATAACCAGGAAAGACCCCTGCCACCATTGTTATGGTTGGACAAAGATACGGGGAGATGATCTTTTTTTTTTAATTAAAAAATATAATCACGTTTGAAATAAAAAATTACTCTTACATAATCGTTCTTAATATAAATTACTACTTTGACAAGACAGTTTTGTCGCACGCTTTGGATATTGTGTAAATAACGTGGTCGGGGGCTTATGCTTCAAGTACCTTGACACAAAATGGACAAACTGGCCCATGGTTCCATCCGAGTGTCGGGAACACGTGTGGACTATATTCGCAGTAAGTTTAATCACATTTGCATTTTACGCATATTATTATTTTGTAAAACTACATATCTCAATATAAATCTTTATTATTTTAATTACAGGGTAAATTCAGGATTAATGGAGATCCAGCTGATTTCAGAATAACATTCTTCAGGGCTTGTGCAACATTTATGCGTCAGTGATAAAAAAGAGGAAGTGCTTGGATTGGGGAAAATACATTTAAATTTCATCTATTTTCTTTTTTATTAATTAAGGTTGTATCAACTTGATGCTTAATATTTGTGAAATATCAATTAAACAGTCTATTATTATAAGTTAAATTATTTACTTTTAATTTATCATAAATGTATTTTACTTAAATGAATAACTTTATAATAAAAATAAATGTATTAATTATGAAACTTATAATTACAAAATTTTGTTCGCTTTTAATGTCTTTCATTGAAACAATAAATATTTTTAAATGAAACAACTAATACATTCAAATCTAAACAACTAATACTTTAATTAATTATCTCACATTAAACTAAATATGCAAAGTATTTTTACCTAATTAATTAATTATCTTACATTACATATACAATAAACTAAATAATAAAATTAATAAAATTAAAAAAAAAATCGGCCATCACTCATCACCTAATCGGCCATCACAAAAAAAATACTTCGGCAATCACTCATCACCTGTGTTGCACGGGTGCGGGTGCGGTGTGCAGATACGATACGATTCGGGTGCAAGGATTCGTAGATTTTTTAATTTTTAGGATACGATACTGTTAGGATACGTCAATTTTTTTAATTTAAATATATATATCACCTGTAATAATATTAAAAATTTACAACAATTATATATAACACATGTAATAATATCAAGAGTATTTAAAACACAAGTACTAATATCAAGGAATTCATCCCATAAGTAACAAAATAACAATTAAATCAAATATCATTAACCTATACAAGTCATAAATCATAATAAAAGATTAATAAATTTTAATATTTAATAAGTTTTAGAGTGTGTACTTCAAATTATTGGTAAGTTTTAATTTTTTACAAAAAAAAATACCCCAAAATTTAATAAATTTTACAAAAAAATCTCGATACGTATCCGATACGCTTATCCTCGGAACAGGATATACGTATCCGATAATAAAAAAATTAAAAAAAATTGGGATTCACCACGTGGCGAATCGGGTGCGAATTCCAAACGAATCTCACCCAAATCGCACACCAGGCGAATCCGATACTACATACTGTTAATTTTTTAAGAATTCGTGCATTATAGCTCATCACCTAATCATCATTTTTTAAGTCTCATCCTACCAATGTGCATTTAGTAGCACAAATAGAAATAGAAATGAGAAATGTCCATGGGGCCAACTGTAATAACGGCAATACCATCTGAGTCAATGTCGGCATTCCCCTACAAAGCTACTTGGATAATATATATATGGATATTAATTAATTACTACTATGATATAGTGTCACATCACATTTGTGTCACATGCATAGTCCCTTATTCCACGTCGACTGTTGACAATAATTTAAGGGCATCCATGTGATTTGCCCTATCCGAAAATGACACTCCACTGCGCTCCCCCTACCTCCACTTCATAATCGATAGAAACTTTTCAGTAAAATTTATTCCTAATATGAAATTTATATATCATTATACTTATAATATAATATTAATATAATTATTAATGATATCACTATATTTATAAATTAATATCATAACATTAAATGTTAGTTTATAAAATTAGTAATATTAATTTATAAGTGTAATACAGTATCAATTTTATACTATGAACAAGTTTTACAGAAAAATTTATGTTCAATCAATTGGAGTACAACATAAAATATTTACTAATATTTTAACATCAGATTGTAAGATAATAGTTTGTATGACACATTCTCATGTACGAGCCAAGACATATAAATTAGGACAAATCAATATTCATTCTTTTTAAAATGTAAAAAATTATAATGTCATGCTTAAATTATACTTAGTCTCAGCATGAGATCGTTTCCAAGTGTATCTCGTTTCTAATATGGTATATTTCACAAATCCTTATGCGGTATATGCGGTATATTTCACGATCAAACAAGCAACATTAACAAGCATTTCCAACAAGAATATTGGGCTACTTAATTATAGCAAATACCCAAATTCTTTAAATTTTTTTAGGATTCTACTTGAGTGTTCTTAGAGCATGTTTGCTACAGCTTATAAGTTGTTTAGAAACTTATAAGCTTTTTAGTTTTATTTGGTAAAATAAGATATTTAACACTTTATAAGTTATTAAAACAAGTTCCTTAGAGTTTATAAGCTCCAAAAAAAAGTTTGGATATCCCAACTTATTTTACAAGAATTGTATCAGTTTTACCCATCCTAACCCGGCCCGACTCCGAACCCAACCCGAATGTGACCGGCCCGGCCCAAACCTCCCCAATTGGCCCGCACCCAATCCAGCCGGCCTGGCCACTTTTTGGCATCTCAATATTAAAAAAATAAGAAATACTCCATCCGTCCACGAAAACTATGTTCACTTTTTTGGGCACAACATTTAAGAAAAATGTAGATAAAGTAGATAAGGTAAGGGTATTATAGGGTATTATAGGGTATTATGGGGTCCACTTATAAATAAAGTGATTGTTTGTGAGTAAAATACAATGACAATTGAAGTAATTAAGTGATGATTGAAGGAGATAAAATGTATATTTTCATAAAAAATATTGGAATAGATTTGGTGGACAAACAAATAAAGAAAGTGGAAATAGATTTGGTGGACAATTAAATTATTAAAAAATTTATAAGCTTTATTAGTCAAACAACAACTTATAAATTACTTAAAAACTATTACTCATAAGCTCTTAACATTTATAAGATGTTAGAGTTTATAACCCCTTAATATGTATGTTAGCATATATATATATATATTGTATATCCAAAGGTTAGAAAGAATTTATATCCTTAACTTCAAATTAAAAAATTGTAAAGGAATATTTATCAACTTTGTAAATGATTGTAACTTATAAGTGCAATTTTATTTTTTCTATTTTTGGGGATAAATATAATTTAAGTGTATTTTCACTCAAATCTTTTCTCTTTTTGACTACTCAGTCGATCTTACAAAACAAGAGAATCCATCTTTTTTTATGGGGTGTTTGGTTTGAGAGACTCTCTTGTGAAATATTTCACATTATAAATATATACAATACATAATAAATTAGGCAATTTAATTAAAAATTTCGCGGGTCAGGCGCGGGTTGGGCAGGGGTTGTGGGCTTTTGGTTGGAAGGATTTCTGGAATGCACACTACTACACATTTAAGCTTGGACAGCTCCACTTGGACAACTATTTTTTTAAACAACTCTCCAAAATGTCCCTTGAAGAGCGGTTCATAACCGATGTGCAAGGATAATTGGAGAGCGGTTTTGAATCGTTGTGCAAGTGAATTAATGCATTTCAAACTAATAAATAAGTAAATTAATGCTTCGTAACCTCGTCGATCATTACTTCTAAAAATTACCCCAACCTTATTAACACGTCTACATAATATATTCAAGAAACAATACAATAATTATTAGAAAAGGGATAAAAAAGACTAACAAATTATTTTACAAGAAACAACTATTTTATATGGTTATAATTGATGACAATGGCACACGTTTCCGATATTCGGCTAAAGCCCATATTGAGAATGTGTTCCTGTAGAGTGGATAATCACAATTAATTCAATTTTGTCTTAGTATTACTTATTTAGATAGAAAAGTATTACTTATTTAGATAGAAAAATATTACTTGTTTAAATAGAAAAGTATTACTTGTTTAGATAGAAAAATATAACTTGTTTAAAGAAAAGTATTACTTGTTTAGATGAAAAAGTATTACTTGTTTAAAGAAAAATATTACTTATTTAGATAGAAAAGTATTACTTGTTTAAATAGAAAAGTATTACTTGTTTAGATAGAAAGGTATAACTTGTTTAAAGAAAAATATTACTTGTTTAGATGAAAAAGTATTACTTGTTTAAAGAAAAATATTACTTATTTAGATAGAAAAGTATCACTTGTTTAGAAGGAAAAGTATTATAAGTTTAAAAGAAAGGTAGTACTTTTTAAAAAAAAAAACAAATAAAAAATATAATTTTAATATAATATAATTTAATTTAATTTTAGATTTATATAAAAAAAATTATTATATAAAAATGTGATTGAATTAATAAATAAGATAATTGAAATAAATAATTTTAAAAAAATTGTATGAAAAAACGATTTTTAGAACATATAGAATTAATTTCATTAAGTAAACACAAGAAAGCAAGTGCTCGAGCGGAATTGATCACCGCTCAGGCGCCCAAGGTCCCGTGTTCGGTCCCCCATGGGAGCGAATAATTGTCTCACTTAATTGGGAGGTTTGGTAGCTTATATATGAGATTTGTGGGTTCGGGGCTAAAAATTGTTGTCTAATTATCAATTTTGATACTTAGACAGCAGTTTTTAACCGCTTTCTATGTTGCATCTTGCACAACGGTTTTTAACCGTTGTCTAAGCTCCACTTTTGCACAGCTGTTACTTGGACAACTGTTATAACCGCTGTGTAAGGCCTTTTTTAAGGGTTGTGCAAAGTCAAATCTGTATTAGTGACATATATATTTATAGAAGGATATATTTCTCAAATATGTGTTGTAGCTTAATGGTTTAGGGTCTATTATTAATGTATTTAGTCACATGTTCAATTCTTATTAAGCACGTGTGATACTTATGAAATAAAAATTATATTATTATTATTTTTTAAAAATACTTTATCATTCTCCATTATCATTCTCCATGTGTTACTGAATGGATAAGTAAATATTACTGCATTGTTATTTTAAAAAAGTTTCATATTTTACGTAACACGTATTAAAACATACCGTAACACATGAATATTCATAAGGTAACACGTGGGTCACATGTAATACATTGTTGTTCATATAGTAACACATGAGTATTCACATATGTATTACGAAAGATATGTATACAGTGTGTCATATTACTAAAAAAACATGTGTTACTACATGAACAAAAACCAGTACAAGCGCGAATCTCAATCCAAAATTACAGATTTAAAGAACAACGTGAGAAGAGTGCAGAATGAGCTAAAAAACTGCGTTAGAAAATCGAAAGGAAAAAGAACGGAAGGACCTGTAAATTTACATGGATGAGAAAATTGAAGAAAGCGAGAGAATTGCATTAGAAAATCGAGAGAAAAAAGAACGGAATGACCTTTAAATTTACATGGATGGGAAAATTGAAGAAACCGAGAAGAATGTGGAAGAATCTGAATTCTAGGGTTTCTCTTCTCTTGTTCTTCTTTTTCTTTTTTTGTAAAAAAAAAAAAAAAAAAAAGAACAAGAGAAGAGAAACCCTAGAATGCACCGTTGTGAAAACCAACGAGATCTAATTTGTGATCGCGGCGTCTGTTGCAAGGTAGAAGAAATCCGAGAGAAGGAGAAGCGGGTCTGACCCACGAAATTAAAAAACCTAAGATTTTGGCCAAATTGGGCCAAATTGCACATAAATCATAATATGCAATATTGCATACAAGTTTTTTGCTGCTTGGTTTTGTCAAGAGTAATTTGAAAGAGAATTGGTTTGATACTATTGATGAATGATAATCCCTCCGTTCCAACTCTTTCTTCACACCACCTTTTTTTCTCGTGTTTTAGGGAAATAATTGTTTATTAGTATTTAAAATGATAAAGTGACTTTTAAGAAGGGGTATGATAGATCTATATGTTCTCTATTATATGTCTCATTTATCATTTCAAATACTAATAAAAAATTCGCTCATTAAAACACGAGAAAACAACAATTGTGAACAAAGAGTTGGGACGTGGGTAATAATGAATATGCTCTTAATTATTGGGTTTTTTGAGTTGTAGATAGAAATGACTATCATCACCATAGATTGTGTTTGGTTTAAATAAAATCTTTAATAATAAAAATTACAATTAATTAATTTTTTAACAAAAATTATATGATAAACAACTATTAAATTTAATACTAATATACCTACTAATTTGGAGGCCTAAGAAAATTAAACGATATTGGAATTTTAAAAGAAAATCACTTTCATTCCTCCAAAAATTAAAATTGAGGAATGAATGTATGGTTTTCATTACTCACTTTTTTTAATATTGAATAATCAGAACACTATTCATCACGAAATCATACCTCTAAAGTCTAAATCAAACTCCTACTTTTTTTCAAAATTTTCGTTCTTCATCTTCAAGATCATCAACCAAACCCCCTCTAGTTTGCATATTGAATTGGACTTTAAATACTAAGTCATACTATTTTACTAACTATTTATTGTATTACCTATATAAAAAAAACTATCTATGTATTTCCAAATTCAAAATCTTGAATCCGCGCTTAAACTCTCAAACAATACAATCTTTATAATGTTGACATTATGATGTGGGATGAAATATATTAGATGTAGCTTCTGCCATACAAAAATTCAAACAATGCGATCTTTTAATTAAGAGTAAGTATTCTGTTTAATCTGTTCTCGGTGAAACTTTTTTTTTTTTTTGACCATATCACCCTTTTACTAAATCTTATTACTTATTTTCACTAAACAATATCACATGTTTAACTGAACAATATTAATTGTTTTCATAGTATGGAAGTTGTGTGAAAACAGGAGATATTGTTCACCGAAAACAACTAATATAGTTTAGTGAAAACATGTGATATTGCTTAATGAAATAAGTAATACTCCCTTCGTCCCGAATTCGAAGGCCAGTTTACTGTTTGCACGCGTTTTTGTGAGCGAGTTTTGTATTATTAATTGAAATGATAAATAGATTTTTAAGGAGGGGTATGATAGATAAGAGGCTCATCTATCATACCCCTCCTTAAAAATCAATTTATCATTTAATTACTAATACAAAACTCGTTTGCAAAAATACGTATGAAATGTAAATGTGACTTCGAATTTGGGACGAAGGTAGTACAATTTAATGAAACATGGTATAGTTAAAGAAAACATAACTAGTTCCACCGTGAACAAATTAATGCTTTGCCATCTTTTAAAAAATAAATACCTAACAAGCACATAAGTCATAGTTTGATATAAAAAGAGTGTCATGGAATAATCCACTCATGATGGGTTATGGGGCCATTCAATGATATGAAATAGGGGTTTATTTGAAATCTCAAGTTGGAAATTCCAAATAATTAGAAATCGGGCGACTAATAAGTATGTGGCCAAACATTCAATTTCTCTGCTGTCGCTCTCAAATGATGGAGAAAATGTACACAACATTCATTGTCTTAATGGAAGCATGTGAGCTATTTCCACACAGGTAGCACTTTTAGGCTATTGGGCAATTGCTTATTAATTAAAAAATCGGCCGACGTACGGACATTGTAGGGTTTGTCAATTATCAGAAATTTGGCATTTTGATCACCAATATAAAATTTTAATTTCAAAATTAAGCTATATTACTACAAGAAAAATGGGTTTTACTGACGGTTGCAATGGTAAAAACCGTTGCTACGCACTGTAGCGACGGTTTTGACGATTGTTGAAAAAATATTGTTAAAACGAGTGTCGCTAAATTTGGCGACGGTCTTTTGAGAATCGTCTCAAATTGGCCCGGATCCGGTTCAGAAAAACCGTCGCTAAATTTGCGACGAATATGACGTCATCAACCATCGGAATTTTCGAAGGTTATACCGTCGGAATTTTGGACGGTTAAGATTGTCAAAAAAAATTACGGTAGTAACCGTTGCAATTTCCGAAAAGAAACATGGCTCGAGGTGATTCGAACCCACGCCCTAGGGGCACTTGAGTTGGCACCTAACCACCCAAGCCACGGACCAACTTCGACATAGCCACCAAACATCTCGTATATATCCAAGCACCAAGTCTTGCAATAATAAGGCAATTTTGCCCCCGGGGATCGAACACGGGACCTTCCACCCAAGCCACGGACCAACTTCGACATAACCACCAAACACCTCGTATATAACCAAGCACCAAGCCTTGCAATAATAAAGCACCCCCGGGGGGATCGAACACGGGAACTTGCAGGCATCCGGCGGGCATTAAACCGCTAGGACACTTGCTTTCATTCGATTATATCATGATACTAATTGTATATGTACTCAAAATACTTTTTTAAAAATTAATTAATTAATTTATTCCACTTATCTAATTTAATTATACAATAATATTTTTAAACTATAATTATAATTTTTTTACTTTGTAAACTCTAATTAAATTATGTCGTATATTATTTTAAAATTGTATTTTTAATGGATACTTATAAAAAATAAATCATTTTTTTTATAATTCTTTTAATAATTTTATTCCTTTTATCTAATTTTATTATTTAATAATATTTAAAATTAAAATTATAACTTTTTTACTTTATAAATTATAATTTTTTTACATTATAAATTATCGTCAATGAAAAAATTAACAGGGAGCTGGAGGTGGGAGGCCAGACGTCGAAACTTTCGTTCATTTTGTTCATCGAGTCTGGCCTAAAGCCTGCCCTCAATTCTCGCCTCCATCTGCTCAGACGTCTCATGCGGTTTCAGAGCTGAAGTAACATATGGCTGGGAGGAGTAGGCTTGTGTCTCCGCAATCACAACACTAGAGTACCTACCCATTTCGACTACTCGTCTGCTATCGATGTCAGTCTCCTCCACATAAATTTGATTAACATTTACTAGAGTTGGTGATGGATTCGCATCTGACGGTTCACTAGACTGAAACTGGTTGGCAACTGCAACCCTTTTTCTTACTTTATTCTACAAAATTTGAAAATTAATAAGATAAATTCAATAAAAATAATATTATTATTAATCTTTTAAACAAACCACTAATATATATTAATTATATTCTTAAGTGTATATGGGTCGTGCGACTGTAGATGGAGGTCTTAGTTGCATTATAGGGATTGGCGAGCTCCAACGTCTCAAGGCAGTCGAGAGGGACCTCAGTCTGTCGGTCCTATTAACAAATATATAAATATTATTGATGTGGGTGAGTTCAGATCCCACGTACTACAAGTGTAAAAGAGTAGACAAAGGTGAGTAATTACCTACTCCAGCCTCCGTACAATGTCTTCAGCAAAACAGGGCAGCAGCCGAGCCGGAATCAACTCTGGGAAACCGTGTGCGAGAGCCTCCGTGAGCGTTGCCAAAATTCTTGCACAAAATCGGGTCGGAGGGAGCTCTGGCATCGATCCTTCGACGCTCAAGTCAGCCCAGAAATAATGAATGAAGTGTTTGCTCAAGAACACCAATAACGTATGAGTGTGTGAAAAATAATGTAACTTACTGTGAAAAACAAATTAAATGTTATTTATATCTTGTCTCCTTGTGGGGTAAAATTAGGATATCATGTCCAAAGGAGGGTACCAATGTCCTTTACCTTGTGTAGCCCTAACGGGTTGATGGGACGAAAAGGGTGAGTGGAGAATAATCACTCGGTTTTGGCATAAAAAGGCGTCATTTTCCTGATACAGATGATTTTCCGTACGCTTTGACGTCAGGAGAAGGATAACGACCCTTTCCATGGCGGTTTAAGGTCAAAATCTTAGAGAATGTTAAGCCATCTTCCAGAAGTGGCTCTCCTCTCTGATTACGCTACTAGGTTCACAACATAGAGTTGTTTTCATATCATCTCTGGGATGTTTTATGATGTTCGGTCACGTGCCAAGGCAGGCACCATTCATAAGGACTAATTTATGCAAATATCAGAAAGATTCGTTCTTTAGATACAGTTTACTAGTCAGAGATGCTCATCTCCAACTCTATAATTGCAACCTCGACGTGGGATAGCCAAGTCTCACTTCTCAGTTCATTGATATGGGATATGTCCAATTAATCCCATATCAATTATTATTGTTAACTTATTATATAATTACATAACATTAATAAACTTACAAAATGCTTACTCTGGTGCATCGGTGCTCCAAAATAGACCGGGATCTAACCCGATGCGTTGCTATGTTGCCACTCCATCTTGGCTGACTCATGCGCTTTTGGCGGTTCTTCTCTCGCACATCTCGATCTCGATGTATTTAGGATCACTCCAAACCGTCACAATGGAGTCCCATACGTCGGTCCCCAGCTCTTCCATCAGGTTCAATCCTTCATCCTTCTATCCAATATGCTACCTGTTGGGATATTTGAGTTTTGATGAATTATGCCAAAACATTATCAACTTGTGTTATTTAAACTAATCTACAGATAACAAGTTGAGGGGGAACGAGAGAACAAGTTGAGGGGAAACTCATGGAATCAGATGAAAATGATCGAGATCAGACGAGGCATCAGACGAGACTGATCGAGATCAGATGAGTAAGATGAGTTCCGAATTAACTAATGAGCTGTGCAAAATCAGAATAAAAGAAAAGCTAAGCCAGCTGATCAGAAGAATCAGAAGTTACATGATCAGATGATCAGATGACCAGATCAGATGACCAGATCAGAAGAGGAGGTTGCTGATCAGAAGAGGAGCAGATGAGACTGATCGAGATCAGACGTGATCGAGATCAGATAAGATAACATGATGCAACTAAACCTGATATGCTAACCTGATGTACTAATCTGATGCAGATAAACTAATATGCTGACCTGATGTTATACTGATTTGATCAGGTGAGCTGATCAGATCAGGCGAGAAGAAATCAGAAACCAGAAGTCACCTGATCTGATGTCCTCAGAAGATAAGTCACCTGAAGACAAATCATCTGAAGTCATGTTCACTGAGAATCAGAACGCTACTGATGATCAGATAGCCTGAGTGCTAGTGACCTGAGGGTCAGGATGTCTGAAGTCAGAAGAGCTGAACTCAGTTAGCCTGAGTGTCAGTATACCTGATCAGATAAGGTCCGCTGAAGAGAAGTCTATTGAATCAAGAATCCTGAGTAAAAGTATCCTGAAAACTCAGAATAATCCTGAAGACTCAGAAGAATCCTGAAGACTCAGAAGATCCTAAAGAATATAGTCGTTAGATTCAGCTGACGTGGACCAATGAGAGGAAGACAACAAGCCTGAAAAAGCTGCACAAGTTACAGAATAGTATGGATTTGAATGTGACTCCATCCAACGGTAACATTCAAATCCACACTATAAATACAAGATCTTCCATCAAATTAAGAGTGAGAAATGTGTGATTCATCAAGCTACAAAGCCAAATCATCTAGCATTTCTACCATAGAACACTGAGCAAGAAATACACGCATATATTCAAAAGTGTTCTATCCTAGATCTAAGCACAAATGTAATATCCTAAGCTTAGAGAGATTTTCTCATCCTTAGCATTGAGGCTAAACAAATGTAAAGGAAAATCTCACCCTAGTTGGACAACAAACAATCTTATACTCAAACCCAAAAGTTAGGTTGAGTTTGTTAAGCAAGGAATTTAAGTTAGTTGGACTAACTTAAATTCTGGGTGTGAGTGAGAACTCGTTAAACATCGAAGCAATCCCGTGAGGGAGGGTAGGCAATCCCTTGGAGGGTGATAAGTCCCGTGAGAGTGAGAACTCTTTAAATATCTGTATTGTGTTGGACTATGTTGGGATATTTTAGTTTTGATGAATTATGCCAAAACATTATCAACTTGTGTTATTTAAGTTAATCTACAGATAACAAGTTGAGGGGGAACGAGAGAACAAGTTAAGGGGGAACTCATGAAATTAGACGAAGATGATCGAGATCAGACGAGGCTGTAGACGAGGCTGATCGAGATCAGATAAGAAGGATGAGTTCCGAAGTTAATGATAATGTAAACCGATCGGTAAAACCGACGCGTGCGTCGTAAACCGATCACCAAGTAAACCGAATTGATGAACAAAGTGAAATCGGAATCGATGAACAAAGGAAATCAGACTGATGAATGGTGAAATTAGACTGATGAGCAAAGTGATTTCAAAGAAATATGAACAAATGATTTCAAAGGACTGTAAATCTAGATTTGATTTTCGCAGAACCGGAATCTGCAGACGATTTTACATACCGAAATCGGCCAGACCGATCAAAGTACTCGCACTAAAGCGACCAAAATCAGAAGAGATGAACAGTAATCTGGCGAGCTGATCAGATCCGTTAGACACACAAAAGCAGCTGTCCAATGAGAAAATGACAACATATATATGGATGTGACATAAAGGCGCAAAACAACGGTCTTAATAGACAAAGAAAAGCTGGAAGACTATTAGTATGGATTTGAATTTACTCTCCAACGGTAATATTCAAATCCACACTATAAATACATTGCACTATCTTCAAAAGAAGATAATGGAGGATGCTGCAAAGTGAAGATTAAAGCCAAATATTCAAGCATCTCCATTCAAGAACACAGAGCATTAAATATCCAAATTTACCCAAGAGTGTTCTTCATTGTATCTAAGCAAAAATGTCATATCATAAGCTTAGAGAGATTTTCCTAACCTTAGCTTAAAGGTTAAAACAATGTAAGGGGAAATCTCACCTAGTTGGAAATAACACCAAACCCAAACCCTTTCTTGAGAGAGAATTAGTGGTTAAGTAAGGTAGTTAATAGGCAATCACGTGAGGGAGATAAGTCCCGAGAGAGTGAGAACTCATTAAACATCTATAGGCAATCCCGTGAGGGAGATAAGTCCCGAGAGAGTGAGAACTCATTAAACATCTATAGGCGATCCCGTGAGGGAGATAAGTCCCGTTGAGTGACAACTCGATAAATATCTGTTGGTTTAGTTGGTGCCCCATGAAGGGAAGAGTAGATGTAGGAGTTGGACTCCGAACCACTATAAAAATACTTGTGTTCTTACTTGCTTTCATATTAACTATCATACATACTTTAGCAAATCTGCATAACACATTCGAAGCAAAATTTTATGTCACCTCCCATTGAGATTTTACGAGTTTTAAATCGGGTTTTTCGGGACCAACAAGTGGTATCATAGCAGGGGTTCAAAAGTTCACTAGTTTTTAATGTGATCACCTGAGCTAATCTTTTTTGTTAAAACCCATTTAGTTTAAAATGCATAAATTTTATAAAATTCATGGAGGTTGATAATCATCTTCTCATCATTTTTTTAAATGCATACAACATTCTTCATCATTTCACTTGTTTAACTAACACCGTTTTTCTCGTATATATTTTTTATTGTTAGTTAGTTTTGGCATCATTATCAAAAAGGGGGAAATTGTTGGGATATTTTAGTTTTGATGAATTATGCCAAAACATTATCAACTTGTGTTATTTAAGTTAATCTACAGATAACAAGTTGAGGGGGAACGAGAGAACAAGTTAAGGGGGAACTCATGAAATTAGACGAAGATGATCGAGATCAGACGAGGCTGTAGACGAGGCTGATCGAGATCAGATAAGAAGGATGAGTTCCGAGTTAACTGATGTGCAGAAACTGATCAGCCGTGCAGAAACTGATCAGCCGTGCAGAAACTGAATTGATGAACAGTGAAATCAGAACTGATGAACAGTGAAATCAGACTGATGAATGGTGAAATTAGACTGATGAACAGTGATTTCAGCAAATATGAACAGTGATTTCAGCAGACCAGAAATCTGCAGATCAGATTTCTGCATACCAGAAATCAGCAGACCAGATCAGGCGACCAGACCAGGCGACCAAAATCAGAAGAGATGAACAGTAATCTAGCGAGCTGATCAGATCCGTTAGACACACAAAAGCAGTTGTCCAATGAGAAAATGACAACACATATATGGATGTGACATAAAGCTGCAAACAACAGTGCAATAGGACAAAGAAAAGCTGGAAGACTATTAGTATGGATTTGAATTTACTCTCCAACGGTAATATTCAAATCCACACTATAAATACATTGCACTATCTTCAAAAGAAGATAATGGAGGATGCTGCAAAGGGAAGATTAAAGCCAAATATTCAAGAATCTCCATTCAAGAACACAGAACATTAAATATCCAAATTTACCCAAGAGTGTTCTTCATTGTATCTAAGCAAAAATGTCATATCATAAGCTTAGAGAGATTTTCCTAACCTTAGCTTAAAGGTTAAAACAATGTAAGGGGAAATCTCACCTAGTTGGAAATAACACCAAACCCAAACCCTTTCTTGAGAGAGAATTAGTGGTTAAGTAAGGTAGTTAATAGGCAATCCCGTGAGGAAGATAAGTCCCGAGAGAGTGAGAACTCATTAAACATCTATAGGCAATCCCGTGAGGGAGATAAGTCCCGAGAGAGTGAGAACTCATTAAACATCTATAGGTGATCCCGTGAGGGAGATAAGACCCATTGAGTGAGAGCTCGATAAATATCTGTTGGTTTAGTTGGTGCCCCATGAAGGGAAGAGTGGATGTAGGAGTTGGACTCCGAACCACTATAAAAATACTTGTGTTCTTACTTGCTTTCATATTAACTATCATACATACTTTAGCAAATCTGCATAACACATTCGAAGCAAAATTTTATGTCACCTCCCATTGAGATTTTACGAGTTTTAAATCGGGTTTTTCGGGACCAACAAGTGGTATTATAGCAGGGGTTCAAAAGTTCACTAGTTTTTAATGTGATCACCTGAGCTAATCTTTTTTGTTAAAACCCATTTAGTTTAAAATGCATAAATTTTATAAAATTCATGGAGGTTGATAATCATCTTCTCATCATTTTTTTTAAATGCATACAACATTCTTCATCATTTCACTTGTTTAACTAACACCGTTTTTCTCGTATATATTTTTTATTGTTAGTTAGTTTTGGCATCATTATCAAAAAGGGGGAAATTGTTGGGATATTTTAGTTTTGATGAATTATGCCAAAACATTATCAACTTGTGTTATTTAAGTTAATCTACAGATAACAAGTTGAGGGGGAACGAGAGAACAAGTTAAGGGGGAACTCATTAAATTAGACGAAGATGATCGAGATCAGACGAGGCTGCAGACGAGGCTGATCGAGATCAGATAAGAAGGATGAGTTCCGAAGTTAATCGATGTCTGCGTAAATCGATCACCGTGCAAAATCGATCAACCATGCAGTAAACCGATCACCGAAAGCAAAACCGATCAACAGGTAAAATCGACAAGAAGTCTGGTAAACCGAATCGATGAACAAAGTGAAAATCGAATGATGAACAAAGTGAAATCGATCGATGAACAATGAAATCAGACTTATGAACAGTGAAATCAGAACTGATGAACAGTGAAATTAGACTGATGAACAGTGATTTCAGCAAATATGAATAGTGATTTCAAAGCCGGACGTAAATTGGCAGATCGTTGCGATACCGTAAATCAAATAGACGGATCAAAGACTGGACTAGGCGACCAAAATCAGAAGAGATGAACAGTAATCTAGCGAGCTGATCAGATCCGTTAGACACACAAAAGCAGTTGTCCAATGAGAAAATGACAACACATATATGGATGTGACATAAAAGCTGCAAAACAACAGTCAATAGAGACAAAGAAAAAGCTGGAAGACTATTAGTATGGATTTGAATTTACTCTCCAACGGTAATATTCAAATCCACACTATAAATACATTGCACTATCTTCAAAAGAAGATAATGGAGGATGCTGCAAAGGGAAGATTAAAGCCAAATATTCAAGAATCTCCATTCAAGAACACGAACATTAAATATCCAAATTTACCCAAGAGTGTTCTTCATTGTATCTAACAAAAATGTCATATCATAAGCTTAGAGAGATTTTCCCAACCTTAGCTTTAAAGGCTAAAAAACAATGTAAGGGAAAATCTCACCTAGTTGGAAATAACACCAAACACAAACCCTTTCTTGAGAGAGAATTAGTGGTTAAGTAAGGTAGTTAATAGGCAATCCCGTGAGGAAGATAAGTCCCGAGAGAGTGAGAACTCATTAAACATCTATAGGCAATCCCGTGAGGGAGATAAGTCCCGAGAGAGTGAGAACTCATTAAACATCTATAGGTGATCCCGTGAGGGAGATAAGACCCATTGAGTGAGAGCTCGATAAATATCTGTTGGTTTAGTTGGTGCCCCATGAAGGTAAGAGTGGATGTAGGAGTTGGACTCCGAACCACTATAAAAATACTTGTGTTCTTACTTGCTTTCATATTAACTGTCATACATACTTTAGCAAATCTGCATAACACATTCGAAGCAAAAATTTAAGTCACCTCCCATTGAGATTTTACGAATTTTAAATCGGGTTTTTCGGGACCAACATACTAACACATTAATCTAAGTCCAGTTGGTTAAGTTGGTGCCCCTGCTGATAGGGAAGAGTGGATGTAGGAGTTGGACTCCGAACCACTATAAAATCATGTGTTCTTTACTGCTTTATGTTCTTACTTGTCATATGCATTCGATTATAAGCAAAACACATCACATAGATTTAAAAGCAAAAATTTGGAACCACCATTCCCTCACCCCTGTTTTATATGCATTACATGATCCTTCCGCATTTCATGGATTTTTCACCGGGACCAACAAGTGGTATCAGAGCAGGAGTTCAAAAGATCACTTTTAATGTGATCACCTGAACTGATCTTTTTGAAAAACCCCTTTTCTGTAAAAATGCATATATTTTAATGGTTTTGCATCATTATCAAAAAGGGAGAAATTGTTGGGATATTTGAGTTTTGATGAATTATGCCAAAACATTATCAACTTAAGTTATTTAAACTAGTCTATAGATAACAAGTTAAGGGGGAACGAGAGAACAAGTTGAGGGGGAACTCATGGAATCAGATGAAAATTATCGAGATCAGACGAGGCTGCAGACGAGACTGATCGAGATCAGATGAGTAAGATGAGTTCCGAATTAACTGATGAGTTGTGCAAAATCTGAAGAAAAGAAAAGCTAAGCCAGCTAATCAGAAGAATCAGAAGTTACCTGATCAGATGGACAAGAGATCAGATGATCAAAAGACCAGATCAGATGACCAGATCAGAAGAGGAGGTTGCTGATCAGAAGAGGAGCAGATGAGACTGATCGAGATCATACGTAATCGAGATCAGATAAGATAACCTGATGCAACTAAACCTGATATGCTAACCTGATGTACTAATCTGATGCAGATAAACTGATATGCTGACCTGATGCTATACTGATCTGATCAGGTGAGCTGATCAGATCAGACGAGAAGAAATTAGAAACCAGAAGTCACCTGATCTGATGTCCTCAGAAGACAAGTCATCTGAAGACAAATCATCTAAAGTCATGTTCACTGAGAATCAGAACGCTACTGATGATCAGATAGCCTGAGTGCTAGTGACCTGAGGGTCAGGATGTCTGAAGTCAGAAGAGCTGAACTCAGTTAGCCTGAGTGTCAGTATACCTGATCAGATAAGGTCCGCTGAAGAGAAGTCTGTTGAATCAAGAATCCTGAGTAAAAGTATCCTGAAGACTCAGAAGATCCTGAAGAATATAGCCGTTAGATTTAGCTGACGTGGACCAATGAGAGGAAGACAACAAGCCTGAAAAAGCTGCAAAAGTTACAGAATAGTATGGATTTGAATGTGACTCTATCCAACAGTAACATTCAAATCCACACTATAAATACAAGATCTTCCATCAAATTAAGAGTGAGAAATGTGTGATCCATCAAGCTACAAAGCCAAATCATCTAGCATTTCCACCATAGAACACTGAGCAAGAAATACACGCATATATTCAAAAGTGTTCTATCCTAGATCTAAGCACAAATGTAATATCCTAAGCTTAGAGAGATTTTCTCATCCTTAGCATTGATGCTAAACAAATGTAAGGGAAAATCTCACCCTAGTTGGACACCAAACAATCTTATATCCAAAGCCAAAATTTAGGTTGAGTTTGTTAAGCAAGGAATTTAAGTTAGTTGGACTATCTTAAATTCTGGGTGTGAGTGAGAACTCGTTAAACATCGAAACAATCCCGTGAGGGAGGCTAAGCAATCCCGTGGAGGGTGATAAGTCCCGTGAGAGTGAGAACTCGTTAAATATATGTATTGTGTTGGACTAACACATTAATCTAAGTCCAGTTTGTTAAGTTGGTGCCCCCGCTGATAGGGAAGAGTGGATGCAGGAGTTGGACTCCGAACCACTATAAAATCGTGTGTTCTTTACTGCTTTATGTTCTTACTTGTCATATGCATTCGATTATAAGCAAAACACATCACATAGATTTAAAAGCAAAAATTTGGAACCACCATTCCCTCACCCCTGTTTTATATGCATTACATGATCTTCCGCATTTCATGGGTTTTTCACCGGGACCAACACTACCTATGTAGTAAGCCTTTGTACCGTTCACAAGCAATCTTACAGAATGACTTGTAGACTTCGTAGGTTGGGAGATTGTCCCTCCATATCGTCTATTTATGCATTTCATTTATACCACAAATTTTAATCAATATATATATATATATATATATAGATTTGGTGACAGTCAGGTGGCACGCAACTCCAGCTTTTGGCGTTGATAGCAATTCCCCATGCAAGATGGAGTTAGTGGCTATAATGGCAGCCTCGTGACCGGGTACAATCCTGAAACATTAAAAAAAATTAATATTAAATTAATTCTATAATTAAACAAAAAAAATTACTTACTGCCCGCCATTAAGATCGATAAGCAAAAGAGACGAGGTGCCTGACCGGATGACAAGATGTCTAAGCCGAGCCCAAACTCGACCCTCCTCGAGACTGTGACGGTGTAGGGCCGCGATCCAGCAAGGGTGATCCGAACTGCGAAGACGATCGTCTTGTCGAAGGTGAGAGAGGGGGCATCAGGATAGGAGGTCTGAGTATCCTCTTCTTCCTGGTGCTCGGGATGGGACGAGCTGAGGCGTCATCACCGCCTTGACCACTCTTCTGCATTAAACATTAAATTAATTAATTAATTAAATTACAATACAACTATATAAATAAATTATTTTTTTATTAAATTTCGGTAGAATCTCAACTGTATTGATTCAAACTCATCTCCTAGTCAACAAAAAATATAACAATTCTAACATATATTACTAAATCATACTAATATATATCTAAAAAGTTTCTAAACATACTAAAGTAAATCAATTAGTTAATTAAATAAATAAATATTGACAGAGTCTCGACTGAATTGTTTCTAACTCATCTACTAGTCAACAACAATCTAACAATTATAACATACTAGTTTAGTGTCCGCGTATTACGCGGTTCTTTAATTATAAAATGTAATATTCATAATATATAATATATTTAATAATAAAAAAATATAATTATGTGCATAAATGCACTAAACATGAATTGATTTTTCTTAGGGTGAATATTAGTATAATTCCTTAAACAGTTATTGGAATAAAATTATTGTGTCAAATTCTACCTATTTTGTAATTGATTCACGAATTTTTAACTTAAATTTGAGTATTTTTTTTTTATCTTTCTTAAGACTTAAAAAATCGAGAATTGAGGAAGAAAGAGTTTGCAAATCAATTATAGAATGAGTGGGGGAAAAATAATTGTGCTTAGCATATAAATATTAACGAAAATATATTTTTAAAAATCACGTGTGATGCACATGTATAAAATCGGGAGAAATTTTGGCTTGAAAAATTATTTCGGTGGTTTAAATTTAACAAAATAATATATAGTTTGTATAGTAAAGTACAACAAAAAATAGTTACGTGGTTTAGGTATAATTTTAGTGGGTTTAATCCAATTAGATATAAATATGGTGTAAGATGTGCAAGGTTCAAACGTTAGTTATTGCAATTTTTTAAAATTAAACTACATATTAAAATGTCACATGGATGTCACATATTAACTAAAAACCAATAAAAAAATGACACATCAATTCAATAAAATGTGATAACTCATCCAAATCAACCTCAAAATGACACATCATCCAAAATTAACCACAAGAGGACACATCATCAAAATGAACTCTCTATTTAGTAATATAGGGATATAGGATATATGGGATATTATGTAATCATAATTTATCTAAAAGAATTCCTAAACATAGATAATTAATTAATTAAATAAATTAAATAAATTTAAGCAGAATCTCAACTAAATTAGGTGAAACTCATCTCCTTGTTAACCAACAATCTAACAATTTTAACATCTAACATCAATTAATCAACGTTTATTATAATTAATTAAGTCAATCAGTTTATTAAAACATAATATATCTAACAAATTCTTAAACCTCAACCTGTCATCAATCATTCAAAACAAATGAAAATTAACATCAAATTATATGCATATACGTACGAATATGCAAATTATACAAATGATAATAATATATGCATATATATACACAAAATGAAAAATAAATGGTTAAAATTGAAAAAAATATAGTCAAAATGAAGAACGCGAAGAGGTGGAGGCTTTGACGTGAACATAATGCTCCATTCCTTGTTTTACGGTGATAGCGGACAACTGGGACGACGACGACGACGAAGGCATTTTTTTCGGAAAATCTGTTGCAAATGATATGGCGGGTATATATATAAGTGGACTTTAGCGACGATTTTGTACAACCATCGCTAATTTCGTTGGTTCAAAACCGTTGACATTTCAAAAAACTATCGCTAAGGGTATGTTCGCTTATGGCTTATAGTCGGCGTGCGAAATCCCGGACTTTGAAGTCCTAGGATTTTAAAATCTTGATGAATAGTTAAGATGTATGTTTGTTATGGGATTTTATAGGGTACGATGGTGGAAAAGATGATTGATGTGATATTATTATATTATTTTGCGTGTATTGGGAGAATAAAAACGTAAATGATGTGAGTATATTGAGATAATAAAATGTAGAGTAGTAGTAGGTTTTGAGGTAGAGTATGATTAATAGGATTTCAAAATCCTTACTTCAAGTCTCAAAGCAATTGGGGGTTTGAAATTGTAAAGTCCAAAGTTCACCGAGATAGTCGCAAAATGAACATACCCTAAAGGACGATATGGGTGGTGGCCCAAGCGTTGAGATGCTTCGTGCTATGGGTCAGTTTTAAGTACGGTTCAAATCGTTGCAAAATAACCCAATTTGACTCGGTCTGTAA
Source organism: Stenogyne calaminthoides (assembly GCA_037126765.1). NCBI lineage: Eukaryota > Viridiplantae > Streptophyta > Magnoliopsida > Lamiales > Lamiaceae > Stenogyne > Stenogyne calaminthoides. Next base: position 3,241,782 of record JBBCBC010000035.1, read on the forward strand.
AAATCGTAGCAAAATTGTCGCAAGTTACGACGGTTTGGTAAACCGTCACTAAATTCGGCGACATTGACGGTTTGACTAGAACTGTTGAAAAAATTGTCACAATTTGCGACGGTTCAAGAAACCGTTGCTAAAAACCATAGTTAAAACCCACGTTTATTGTAGTGTATATTTTATCTTCTAAAGGAAGACTTAATTTATGTATGTGTGAGCGTAAGATCTCCCCTATTACCGGGATGGAGGATGCTACACATTGGCACAGACACTCAGGGTAATGATCCCGAAGATTCGAGTCTTTTTATGGAAGACATTACAAGTAATTAGCCCTACAAAAATCATTTTGATTGGTAAGTTTGTAGACGTGGATCCTTTTTGAGTGAGGTGTTTGGCGGTGGTGGAGACTACAGAGCATGTTTTTCGAGATTGTGAGAGGGTTTGTAGGGTATGGGATTCTTGTCCTATTATGGTGGTGTATGGTTTGGAATCATTGGAGGTTTGAGTTTTTCGGACTATGAGCCACCTTGATGAGGAGGCTTTTTGTCTCTTTGCAACAGTTTTGTGGAAATTTGGTTTGCTAAAAATGTGCTCGTATTCCAAGGGAAGCATAGTTCTGAGAAAGAGGTGCAGAAATTGGGTGGTTGTACATAGACTTGACTTTTTGATGGCATCGCTTGATGTGGTTGTGAAAAAATCAGTTCGGGATGGAGGATTGAGGTGGTGGGCTGCAGAGGAAGGACGGTTGAAGCTTAACACTGAAACTTCGATGAGGGCTAGGTGGGGTGTTAGTATTGGTGGGGTTCTTCGTAATTCGGTGGGGAGTGTGCAGTGTTGCTTTAGTGAGAGATGTTGCACGATTGATGTAGGTGTTGCTGAGGCCATTGCTATAAGAAGGGGGTTGCAGTATGCTCGTGATACGGAGTTACGTGATTTGGAGGTTGAGTTTGATGCTCAGGTTGTCATTTATGCTTTGCTTCATTCGAGACAGTACCTGAGTTATCTGGGTCGTGTGATTCGTGATTTCCTAAAGTTGATGGAGGTGTTTGACCAGGTTGCGTTCATTTGGACCAGGCATTCTGGGAACTGTGTGGCCCATCAGTTGGCTATTTTTGTTTTTTCATGTGATTCTGCTTTCTTTTTTTGTCCATATTCCGAACATTGTATTTAGGGGTGGGCACAAAACCGAAAAATCGAATTTTCGAACAGAATTAATGATTTTTTATTTAATCGGTTCGATTTTTTCGGTCGGTTCGGTTTTAATTTTTTTAAAAAAAATTGGTTTTCCGGTTTCGGTTTGGTTATAGTTTAAAAAAAATAGAATAAACTGAACCAACCAAACTACACATATATATAATAAAAATATTAAATACTTATTAATACATATTAAATTCATTTCATTCCCTTACAACTCACAAGTCACAAACCCTAGGACACAATTACACGCTCACAACTCACAAGAATTTGTAATGAGATTTTAATTTGGGACTTGTGTAGCCTTTTATTATGAAACTACTAGTTGTATTTGTATTTGATCTTAGAGTTAGAAATGCTGAAAATTTGTTTGGGAAATCATTAAATTGTGAATTTCAAGTTAACTTTCGGTAAAACTAAATAAACCAAACAAACTAAATTTCTTATTTAGTTCGGTTCAATTTGGTTACTCACCATTTCGTTTTGGTTTTGGTTTAAATTTGCGTAATTTGGTTTGTTCGGTTCGATTGAAAAAAGCCCAAAAACCGACCGAACCAACCAAACGCCCACCCCTTGTTGCAACTGTAGAAGCTGGTCTTTTGGCTCTCTAATTCATTGGTTTTTCCCTTTAAAAAAATAAAAATAAATTATGAATGTATAGTAACAGTTCATTTCTAAAAACCCTCATTACCAAATAAAGAAAAACTTCTGAAGCAAATTTATTTTTCCATTTAACAATAAAAAAAAAAGAAAAATATCATATTAATGGTTTAATTGATTAATTTCATAAGATCTCTTTCATATTTTAATAAACCATTAGCGTGTATTTACTATGTAATTAAGGTGAGAATTATAGTGATATAAGATAAGGTGGGATGAAGTATGGGGATGGAGATAAGAAAAAATATATTATCTATTAATTATTTTGACTAATTTCTGTGAAGTATAAGTTACATCTTTATCATATCTAGCATTTGTTGGAAATATCCAACGTATTGGGTTTCCACGTGTCAAATTAAATAAGTATAGTTTGTTGTAAAATGGACAAATCCAACCAACCGGATCAGTCGCAAAGACGGCATGTCGCCCGCCGACAACCTTTTAAAGCGACCTGACGATAAGATGTCCATGAGACCAGAGGATCAAATAGTCACAAGGATGGTAGGTAACAATCAGCGACCAGCTGGCGACTTGGATCTAAGATCTTCGCAAGCCGAAGGTCGTGAAAGTCGCATATCCTGACAATCAAGGGAAGCACTCCACAAGCTACAAGATCCGCTCCCGAAGTCCGCCCCGCAATTGGCGCACACTAAATACAACGACCTCTGACCCGGAGAGGCGGAATTCTTGGCCAGCGGGATGTAGGTCCCGAACGGGTTAGTGAGGGCAGAAGTCTAGAGGGGAGGGGTGAATAGACTTCTGAAAACTTTTTGTGCAGATCAAAAGTGTGGGCGATTAGCTTTGATCAGTCGCGAGTGAATCGGTTTGGGTCGATAACCAACTTACAAATCGCCTGGAGGCAGATCAGTTCGGTAACTATCAGTTTAACTGATGTGTGCGGAAGCTTAAGTTTTACCCGTGTGAAAAACCAGTTTTGATAAATCAGATTCCAAAGTTAATCTTTTAATAAGTTGACTGAAGTGTCAAGTTTGATCAGATCAGAAGCTTGGTGCTAACTGATCTCAATTTGGAATATGTATGCGCTTTAAAAGTTGTGTGCGATTGTGTAATGTCGTTAATCAAAGCGATAAAGGCACACAAGATTTATAGTGGTTTCGGACAAACCGATCCTACGCCCACTCTTCCCTATCACAAGGGCACCTACTTAACCAACTGGACTTTGTTTTATGTGTAAGTCCAACACAAGACACCAACTAGATGTTTAAAGAGTTCACACTCAACCGATCCCAGAGATCGAACTAGAAACCCTGATCCGAAATCTTGCTAAACAACTTAACCTAACTTCGGTTTGGGTAAGATTGTTTTTGTTCCAACTATGAAATCTTTTTCTTGCGTATAAAAGAAGCAACAATTTAGATGAAAAGATTTCTATGCTAAGAACTTATGGGATGAACACTTGATAAAAAATAATTTTCTTGATCGTGTTCTTCGATGCGGAAATCGATATTAGCTTGAGCTTCTTGATTGTTCAAATTTCGATTTGTATTTCCTTTTTTTTCACTCTAAAGTGTAATCCCATATATATAGACCTTGAAATCAAAGAGCCGTTGGAGAGCAATTTGAATTTCGGGCTATATTTGGTAGACTGCGGAGCTTGATGTGACGAGCTTGAGGGCGGCATGGCCAAAAGTGTGAATTTGTACTTTGTAGCCGTTACGGAGAGAGGTAGCATCGAAATCCCGCAATTGCCGGCTCGATCATACATGTCTTGTTCTTATTGGATAGCAGACTCACTTTTCAGTGTTGTTCTTCCAACTAAGCTTGACATTCTTCTTGTTCAGATCATAGACGTATGATTAGGTGAAACATCAGATTTCACTGGTGGTGACGTCGATCACCGAAATCGATCCACTGTTAGAGTCTTCGGTGCGGTTGACTTAGCTTCAACTAGCGGGACTTTCGGTGATGTAGGTCTTCCGTCCGATCTTCTGGAAGTCATCTTATCTTCAAGTATTCTGAGTTTGAGCTTTATGACTTCAGCTGAGATATCTGACTAGATCAGATCGATCTGATCTTCTGTTCTTGTCTTGCATTCTGGCCTGTCGGATATCAGCTGTCCTTTGAGTCTTCAGATCTGACCTATACATATTGAGTTTCCCCCTCAATATGTGACCTATCTATTTCATCAGTTGTTCTATACAATCATTATCAACTGGTCTTCTATAGCAGGTAATATAAACATCAGTCAGCTAACAGGTCTGACTGGTCCTATTACATGTGTTTTTGGAACTTTCATCAAAACTATAAATTTCCCAACAATTTCCCCCTTTTTGATGAAACCAAAACACTTTGAGAAACCAAAACAGTTGATAAAAAAATAGAACAGTTAAGAGCATATAATCAGAAGACAATGAGACTTTGTCTTAGGATCAGAAAATAAACTTTTCTCATTAATGAATGTTGATTACATGTTACATCAGAAAAGTTTGAAAATAAGAACAACTGATCCTGAGTAGTCTTCTGATTCTTCACTCTTTAGGCTTGTATCCTTCTGGCATCTCTCTTTGATCTTGAGGTACGTTGAAAATCTGATAAAGTTTCCATTTGACATCATTAGTCTGCTGAAGATCAGTTATATGCGTTTTGCTCAGGATGTCAAAATAGAATCTTTGAAATGCCAGTCTGTCAAATGAGCCATCTGCCTTCTTCGAGTATTCCAACAGATCATACTCTTGGCGAATTATTTTTACATTGATAAGCTTGGCCTCATTTTCCAGATACTTCAGAAAATCCGGGTATTTATTTTCTAACCAGTTGAGGAATTCTTCATCAGGAGATTCTTCTTGTGGAACAAGATTAAGAACAAAGGCATCCAGAAGCCATTCACTCCTGATCTTATTCCATTCCTCAAATCTCTTAGCATGCGCAGCAGTTTTTGGGATGATCTCATCAACTCTTGCTGGCAGCTTAGGTTCTGGTACGGATTTTCCAGCCCTTCCTTTCTTCACTCTCGATCTGAATTTCTTGTTCAGATTTTCTGCCTCTGCCATTTTTTCTGCCCTTCTTTCTTCTTGGCATTTTCGGGCTTCTTCAGCTATCTGTTCTTTGGACATCTTTCCAGTAGTCCGAGTTTGTGATGTCCCTGCACCTGTTATGTCAGATGGTTTCTCAATCTGTCCTTCCCCCTTTTTGGTTTGATCAAAAAGAGTAGTGAGGTGGGAGGTGAGAGAACCAAAGTTGACTGTGATCGCCTTGTTGAAATCTGCAACAGATATGCCTTGAGATTGAGCAGTTAGATTTTGAATCTTCGATATCAGCTCAGTCTTGACGGATTCCATGGCAGTGGAGAGTGTTTTAATCAGTTTGTCAAGTTTCTCTTCTGTCAATTCTAGCTTGTCAGTGAGCATCAGAAAAGAAACTTGTTGTTTATCCACCTGAGTCAGTTTGGTATCAACGGTCTTTATCGAATCACCGACTTGATGGGACCACGATTTGGGAGAACTGATCTTTGATTGCCCCAATCTGGGAAATAGCCAATTCCCTTTGATCGATATTTCTTTGATGGCAATCGCCTTTGATCAGCTATCAGTCCCTCAACTTCTTCTCTTTCAGGAGATCTTTGAGACAAGATTTGATCTCGAAGTTGATCGATAGTGGCGTGTGATGTTGGAATATTGATTGTCACTTGATCCGATTCAGGTTGTTTTGCCTCGGTGGTTGGTCATGAACTGCGGCACCAGCTCCACTATCATCGGCAGACTCTCAGATCCTTCATGATGGCATCTGTTTGAGGAGCTTTGTCGTAGATCTCGATTCGTCTGTTCCGCAACCCTAGCTTCGCGTGGATCGAGCTTTGACAGATTTAGCGATTATCGGCTCATTTGGTGATCCCACTTTTAGCAGATTTCCTCATGTCGAAATCGAAGTCCGCAAACTCATATGCACCGCCCATCATTCAATAATTATTATAAAGTTCGAGAAGCTTTTTTAATCGAAGATCTCTCGGTGAGGATCTCCAAAACTTCCTCTCGTATGGCGGGTTAGGCGACCCGGTTTTGGATCGACTCATCAATTTCTCTTTTCGATTCGCATTTCGATCAATTTCAGTTATGATCTTTGTTGATCTGGACTCGGGGAAATTGTCGGTCGATTCGATTTGATGAGATGTGGAAGGTTCTGGTTGTGCTTGAGTCGGCGGAAGATGGGTGACGGGTTCGACTGTAGATATTCTTTGTGGAAGCAGTCTTACGGTTCCACAAGGTAAGCTTTACAGCGAATCGATGCGGTTCGGAGTTATTTGGCGGTGGAAGAATAGGAGAGTCATGCTCGTGACCATTAGTCTCGAGTGGTGAATCAACTTCGAGCTTGAGGAGAAGGAGATCGATCGAACATGCTTCTTCCTCGAATGATCTGGCGAGCTCTCGGTTTGAGAAGCTTTGTCCGTCGATTTTTTCACTGATTTTGTTGTTGCTTCTGACCGTTGCGGAGCTCTTTCTTCATCGACTCATCTTCAAGCATCGAGTCATGGAGGCTTTGCCGCCTTCTTCGGCCTCTTCTTCTCCGGGCCCGTTTTTTTTTTTTTTCTTCCGGGGGCATCTGGTGTAGATGAAGTTGTCTTCTTGCTTTTTCCTTTCTTTGACTTTGGGGGGTTGGCGATATCATCGTCTGGTGGCCAAAAAATGGTGAAGTGGGTTTGTGAGAAAGGCCTTATAGGACTTGATCCATTCTCGTTCCCATTTGGCCTTTGGCATTTTATATCTGTAGGATAACCGCAACCTTGTTGAGATTCTTCGATCTTTTTCTTGTAAATACCGCCTCCACTCATCAACTCCAAATTTATCATGTTCTTGGAGTAGAATGGCCTTTAAAACCCATGCCAATTGATGTTCTTGGCTCCATCGGTTATTGCTGACCATCTTTGTGCGGATTTTGACCGATGTAATAGCATTCGAAATTTGAATGCAATACCCATAATTGTTTTTGACAATATGTCAAACAACAATCGGTATTTCTTGAGCATGAGCATTGACAAAAAACGGACGTATGATGTTTGTCAACTTCTCGAAGAGCTCTTTTTCGATCACTCATCTTCGTTCTCCCAGAATGAGCAAAGGCGAGATCCGTCCTTTGGGTAGGTGAATAGGCGTGTTATATCCTCATTCGACGATCGATTTCTTCTCCGTTATTGGTCGAAAGTAGTTCTTCTCCGAGCATCTCAGATCCACTCTTAAATTCCTTAGGAATTCTAGTGCTTCATCTTTGCATCCTTTGGATTGCAATGTGAGCATATATAAAATTTCTCAAGGCCTTTCGCTGCAGAATTTGCTCGACCTCCATGGATTAGGATCCCGAGTGATATTGAACTGCATAAACTTATCATCCACAATCTTTGTTGCGCCCAAGATAGTTGCACATTATCTTACCCATACCGCGGAGTGATCATCTACAGATAAGATAGATTCGGTTAAAAAATTGTGCATTAATACAAAGAATATCACACAAACGAAACTAAGAAACAATAAAGCATAACACGGGATAAAAACATTTAAGATCAATGGATTTAAAAAATATATCAAATAAACATAGATTACCAGATTACATTTTTTCGGAAAGATGATTTTGAAACTTAGGAAAATACTTTGAATCGAGAGAAGTAATCTGAGTTTTCGGAGAATAAATCGCAAGTTTGTGAAATGGAAAACTCGGTATGTTTTTTGATGAACTTTATAAAGACGAGGAGGGAAGAAGAAGACACGATTTTGAAGATCAACCGTTTGAAAAGATTGAAGGCTCAGATTAAGCGGTTTTGATCGTATGGTCGGGGAAAAAACACGTCATTTAAAAAACCTTTTGGATTTAAAAGCACATTTAGTAGCGGTTAATACATGTTCCCCACGTCCCGCATTAAATGATTTGCGGGGAAATACGTCCACAAGGATAATGGGTACGATAAAGGCAAATAATATCGATAAGATCCGAGATAAATAAGCAAGGAACAAGAGAAAAGAAAGGCGATGTCGGTTGGTCGATGTTTATGTCGATCAATACCCCTTGTCCATGTTGATTTCACTTGTTGATCTTAGTATTACGCTTTAAGCCTTAAGATTTCCCAACCGATCCTTTTAGGTGATCTTCTTCACTTGCATCGATCTGTTGAAGTTCCAAGCTCAACCGATCTTCCTTGAATACGTCGATTTCTCTTGATCCTCCTTGATCGGTTGAAGTTCCCCCCTTCAACCGATATTTACATTTTCCCATAGACCGATGTATCGATTTGTTGGAGTTTTAAGCTCGGTGATCTTCCTCATCGATCGACCAGATGTATCGATTTTTTGGTTGACCTGTCTGATTCTTCTCAAGTCAATCAATTCTTGGAATAAGTGTTACCGCCAAAACTTAGTCTAGAATAGTAGTCTCTATTCCTAAGTTGGCGCGATTTGACTATCGTAATTATAAATGCGAATCTTTCGATATGTCAATCCGCCGTAAATTTATCCAATTATCGATCGGCGTGATTCCTACATCTTTGTCCTTTTGGTGTGATTTCTAAAAGGTTTTGAGAACTTGAATTTGCATTTGCACCCTTGCTTGGCCTCTATAAATTGGACCAATTGTTTTACACAACATAACCCAATCACCATACTTATCTTCTTTGTAGAATCATGTATCCTGGTGAACCCTTATTTTTCGGTGAAACTTCCCTAAGAAACACCTTTACCCCTTTTTTCAATGATTTGACTTCTCAAATCAACCCATGTCGTCCCTTATCCTTTGTTTTTTTGCGTCATCAAAGATTTCACATACGATTGTTGCAAAGCTTCTCTACCACCATGGCGGCGGGCTTTCTTTAACCGAAAAAGACACTTCTCCTAACCGTATGCACCTTGTGTGTCTATCGTTATGACGTAACTACCATCAACAGACTTAGTCTGAAAATGAACGTGAGTTTGATATGCGATCTTGATCAGCCAACAACTGATCTTCATATATTAACTCACCATTTAACAAATTTGGAGAGCCCATCGACTCTTTCTTAGGGCTCTCGGCTTAAAAAAAAATCCTATCAAGGTCATTTGTCGCTCCCTTTGGTTTTAGCCCGACCAAGCGGCTTTTAGATTTCTTTTAAAGCCTCTCTCACCCTTGTTAAGTGGGGGAAAATGAGAGCATCGATTTAAAATCTCTCTCCCCCCGCTTCTACTTGGGTTAGGATGAGGGTTTAGGGTTATATGTTTAGGTTTTTTGGTTATGACTTATGTAATCGACCTCCGGGTCCTTTGTACTTGTATCTTGTAATGTAATCGGACCTTCGGGTCTTTATCAATGAAAAGTTCTATTATTCCATTGTTGTGTAAAATTCATGTATCCTTATGCGATTTTAAGCTTTAATCTTGTGAATACCACTTGTGAATCTTGCTTGTTGAATATCAGCTTAATCGACTTACAATGATGTAAAATAACCCAACTGATTTAATCAGATATTCCTTTAACATTGTGCGTTTCCTTTTATCTGATAAACCCTAAATCTGATAACTTGTAAAACTGAGAAGTTCCTTTGAATCTTGTTGATTTCAACATTTAATCGACTTACAAAGTATAACCGAAGCATTTAATCAGATAATCCTTTAAACGATCAGTTCATTTAATCTGATAAACTTTAAATCTAATCGGTATCTTCTCATATCAGTTCCTTGACTGATCTTCTGATCAGTTGAGATACCAAACTCAATTGATTCCTTTCAGCCTGGTTAGTCTCTTAACCAGCTGGTTCTGGAGAACAATCCATCAGACATTTTAGGTGCATTTTCTCCAAGATCCGGAAGCCCTAGCTCATTGCATAATTTCTCGAATCGATCTCATTTAGTGGCTTGGTTAGAATATCGACTTCAGTATATCGGTATGAATCTTTTCCATTTCGATATTCTTCTTTTCAACATGATCTCTTATAAAATGGTGTGTCGACATCCACATGCTTGCATCTTGTATGTAGAACGAGATTTCGAAAGTTATTGCAATAAGACTATTATCGCACGTAAAATAGGTACATTCTTAGCTTCAATGTTATAATCCCTTAGCTGCTGACTAAGCCAGAGCAGTTGGGAACAACAACTTCCCCGCAGCCCATATATTCTCTTGATAGTAGATGTCGCGAATCGATGTCTTTTCTTTGAAAACCACGAGATCAGTTTACTTCCTAAGAATTGACATGTTCCTGAGGTGGATTTTCTGTCAATCTTACAACCTCCATAATCAGAATCAGAATACCCACTAAGCTCTAGATTATCATCTGATGGGTAAAATAAACCAAGATTTCTCGTCCCTTCAGATACTTAAGAATCCGCTTAGTCGCTTCTAGGTGACTTATCATCGATTTGCTCGAAATCTAGCACATACACCTCATGCGAAGGTTATATATCGGGTCTCATTGGCGGTCGGTATAGTAGAGATCCAATGAGAGCCCTATATTCCTTCTAATTTGTTTTCTGACCATCCTCATCTGGATCCATCTTGAATCCAGTCATCATAGGAAATTTGGCTTCCTTACAATTTTGAACTCCAAACTTAGCCAATAAATTCCTAGTGTACTTTGCTTGGCGAGATGAATATCCTTCGTACTTTGCATCGACTTTTGTGAATCTTTCACATAGACTTTTGTTGGGAGATCAGAAGATGATGTCGCCCACGAGATCGAACCATCGGAATATCTTCTCCATCTTCTATTCTCGAATAAGGTTACGTCCTTTGTTCCTTTAGTGAACCCACTTTCGATCAAGAACCGAGAGAGTGTATCATACCAAGCTCGAGGAACTGTTTTGAGGCCATATAGAGCTTTTCTTAGGCAGTATTTTTGGTTGCTCTTTTCAAAGCACGGAGGTTGTTCGACATAAACTTCCTCCGCTAGTACCCCGTTTAAGAAAGCACTCTTTACGTCTATCGATACATGATGAACCCTCGTAGGCGAAAGATATGCGTAAACTTGACGAATGGCTTTAGGCGGCGGATCGGTGCAAAGGTCTCATCATAATCAATTCTTCCGATTGTGAATACCCCTTAGCAGCAACAAGTCTTGCCTTATTTCGGTGATGACGTTTTTTCATCTCTTTTGTTCTTGAATACCCCCAATTACGTCTTGATGATTTGGTGCGTCTACCGGTTCCCAAACTTGATTTGTCGAATATTTCGGCTCTTCTGCATTGCTAGAATCGACTTGCGTCTTGTAGAACTTCCTCTATAGTTGTTGGTTCCTTCATAGGCGGATAACAAAGAATACATGGCACTTTCACCAATGTCGATGCCTAGTTTTAACTTTATCGATGGGTCTCCGATTATCGATCGGTTGGATGGTGGTTATCCGTGTCCTTCATTACGATTTGCGTTGGTTTGGAGAACATCGTCCGATTTCGATAAAATTTCATTACTAGCGATTGGGAGTGGTGCGAGTTATGATCCACTTGATAAGAACAAGTCTCGGTGATGTTGGACTCATCATGTGTCGATGTACGTTCGTGGGAACTTCAGTGTTCCCCCGAACCGGATGGTTCGATTGATCTTATCTCAATTTGTATCGAACCTTCTTCAAACAATTTTTCGTACCTTAGGATCGAATGATCTAGTGAATCGACTAGATCTGGAATGTATACCGTTACGGTTTTCGATTCTTTTTCCTTGATCATTAGTCGATCCATTTTCTAAGCATCAGTACTTGTTGATCGGTACATCTTGTTCTCGAGGCGATTTCTCTTGATCGTAAGATGCTTCATCAAAGACTACATGGGGTGTTTCTTCCACAAGTAGGGTTAAATCATTTGTAGACCCTGAAAGCCTTGCTAGATGAGGAATATCCTAAGAATATACCCTCATCGACTTGGCTTCAAAGGTTTTCAACCCGACTCTCTTCCCATTGTTGTGTATGAAACACTTACACTAAAAAAAACATGGAAGTAAGAGACACGAGGTTTTCTGTCCTTCCACAGTTCATAGGGTGTTTTGTAGTGAGCCTTAGTCGAAGACATCATTACGAGTATGGCATGCGGTGTTGATTATACGCCTCGCCTAAACGGCTTGGTATTGCATGTTACTAACATCGTGCGGCGAACTTCTTTGAGAGTTCTGTTTCTCCATTCAAATTACTCCATTTTTGTTGTGGCGTCCCTTGCGGTGATGTTTCATGTTGTATACCAAACTTAGAGCAAAAATCAAGTAATAAAAGAGTTCGTAAATTGCGTACCTTTATCCGATCCGATTTTTACTACTAATCGACACCCTTCTCATTTTGTAATCTTTTTAGCATTTCGGGTATCTTCGTTTGTCGTCTCATTCTTCTTATGTAAGAATATAACCCGTAAACTTGGAATAGTCATCCACGATTACGAGAGTATATTTCGTCGTTGAGATCGACCGTGTAATCGGGTCCGAATAGATCCATATGAAGCATTTGCGATTACTATTTGGATGCCGGTCCGGAATTCCCTTGAATGAAGTTTTGACTGTTTTCCTTCCGACATGCAAGACATGTCCGATCCTTTGAAAATACTTCATTAGGAAGTCCTTCCACTAGAGACATCCTTGCTATCTTATTAAGAGTTTTAAAGTTCGGGATGGCTCATTCTTTTGTGCGAGAGCCAATTGCTACTTTTGGAACTCTTGACAATCAGACATGCACTTCTTGGGCAACTGTTCCAATCAGCTGTGTAGATCGTCCCTTTCCTTGAACCAGTTAGCAAAATCTGTTGAGTGGCTCGATTCTTGATAGTGCATTGGTCAGTCGAGAACTCAACACTGAATCTGTTGTCGCAAAATTGTAGAAACCGATAATAGGTTGTGCTTGGACCTTCGACATACGAGACTCAGTTATTTGTACATCATCATTCTCTAAGGTTCGAATCCTTTGGTATAACCAAAGTTATCATCACCGAAGAGCACACACGCGGCCTTACATTCTATGTATGAATTGAGGAGATGCTTGCTTCCTGTCATGTGCCTTGAGCATCCACTATCGATGTACCAGATAGTTGCTTGCACACCTCCCTTGTTGGTCAGACCCACGCGATCCTGCAGCCAAATCAGGCTTTAGGTACCCCTTTTGGATTGGGTCGTGAGGGGTTAGGATTAGTTTTGGGGATCCATACAAGCGAGCACTTCTATTGTGATCGGTTAGATCGAAGGCCTGATTTGTCTCCCATACCTATCAACATAATCATACGTCTCAGATATGCTTTTCGATTTGTATGATTATTAGTGTGAACCTTGGATGACTTAGAAGACTTGGGATTTATCTTTTCGTTTGTCTTCTTTTTATCCGGTGTGGTTGGTCGGTGACCCTAGATTTTCGATTATAGGGGTAGGTACGATCGCTACCATCAAAAGATTCATATCTTTTTAAGCATAGGTGGTTTTTGGTTTTTACGAAGCATGCTTATTAGGAAGTCGACCTTGATTGGGTCTCAGATTGGACTTCCCTTTTACGGGTTGTCTTTTTTCGATTCTCGACTGTTGATCGAGTTGAGGTCTCTTCGTAAGAACGGGTTCTTTGTTGATTCCTCGATCGATGCTTTACCGGTTAGGGTCCATTTATGTTTCCCTTACGGTTAGGCACCGCTTTTTACCGCTTTGTGGTCTTTTTCCTTATTAGATACATGTTTGGCTTTTGGTGTCGAGAATGAGATCATTTGTCTTTGAAACAGATCGAATCTGTTGTCTTTGAATCGATGCGATTTCGATGCGATCCAGATGCGGTCTGTAAATCAAGCCCGATGAAACAAAGTGTTTTCGGAACTTGATGACCGGTGATTTGAAAGACACCGAAATCTACAGATCAGATTTCAAAGACGGATCAAAGACGAATCGAAGCGATGAACAAGAATCCGTGCGTGATCGATCCGATTAGACACACAAAAGCCGGTGATCAATAAGAAGATAACAACATATATGGATGTGACATAAAGCCGCAAAACAACAAAGTCTGAAAAAGGACAAAGAAAAATTTGGAAGATTATTAGTATGGATTTGAATATTACTCTCCAGCGGTAATATTCAAATCCACACTATAAATACATTGCACTATCTTCAAAAGAAGAAATGGAGGATCTGCAAAGTGAAATTAAAAGCCAAATATTCAACCAACTCCATTCAAGAACACAGAGCATTACATATCCAAATTTACCCAAGAGTGTTCTTCATTGTATCTAAGCAAAAAAATGTCATATCCTAAGTTTAGAGAGATTTTCCCATCCTTAGCATTGAGGCTAAACAAATGTAAGGGAAAATCTCACCCTAGTTGAAACCAAACAAACCTTACCAAAATGGGTTTGATAGGTTAAGTTTGTAGGTGAGTGGGAACTCTATAAACATCTAAGCATCCCCGAAAAGGGAGGGTAGCAATCCCGTGAGGGTGATAAGTCCCGTTTGAGTGAGAACTTCATGTAAACATCTATAGCGATCCCGTGAGGGTGATAAGTCCCGTTTGAGTGTGAACTCGGTAAACATGTTGGGTGTTGGACTAACACGGTAAACTAAGTCCAGTTGGTTAAGTCGGTGCCCCATGAAGGGAAGAGTGGATGTAGGACGAGTTGTCCGAACCACTATAAAATTGTGTGTTCTTTACTGCTTTATGTTATTACTTGCCTTATGCATTCGATTATAAGCAAAACACACATCGTTCTTAAAAAAAAAAAAAAAATTAAATTGGAATCACTCTGCCCTCACCCCTATTTTATATGCATTACATGGTATTTTCCGCGTTCTTGGGTTTTCAAATCGGGACCATCAATTGGTATCAGAGCAGGAGTTCAAACGTTCACAACTTTTCAAAGTGACCACCTGAACTGATCTTTTAAAACAAAAACCCGATCTCTGTAAAAGTGCATATATTTTAATGTTTTGGCGTCATTATCAAAAAGGGGGAAATTGTTGGGATATTTTAGTTTTGATTAATTATGCCAAAATATTATCAACTTGTGTTATTTAAGATAATCTCTGGATAACAAGTTGAGGGGCGAACGAAGAACAAATTGAGGGGAACTCATGAAATCAGATGAAGATGATCGAGATCAGACGAGGCTGATCAAGATCAGATGAGTAGGATGAGTTCCGAGTAAACTGATGAGCTAAACAAGAAGAAACATGCTGATTTTTGAAGAAGAAATGCTGATGCAAAGGTCGATGTGCGAAAGAATGATGCGTCATCGATGCAAATAAGAATCGACATAAAGGTCGATCACCGCGGCAAGATCTGATCTTAAAGATCGATCATTGCGGTAAGATCGATCATCAGGCAAAGAACAGATCACCGCGGCAAAGATCGATCACCAGGCAAGAACAGATCACCAGACAGATCGATCACCAGGGAAGAACAGATCACCAGGCAAGATCGATCACCAGGCAGATCAGTCCAGATCGCGATCCGGTCAAGAAGAAGACGTCACCAGACTGGGTCGAAATCAGTCACCAGATTGCGCTACCAGATTCGGTCAAGAAGATCGTCACCAGAGATTTGGTCAAGATCAGTCACCAGATTCGTGAATCAGACAAGAAGGTGAACCGTGATCAAGATCGCATCACCGGCCGTGATCAAGATCGATCAAGATTTCTTCTTCAAAATCAAGATGTTTCTTCTTGTTTAGCTTTCATCATCACATTTCGAACTCATCCTATTTCATTCGATCTTGATCAAATTTCGCTGCACCTCGCTCGATCTCGATCATCTTCATCCGATTTTCGTGAGTTCCCCTCAATTTGTTCTCTCGTTCCCCCTCAACTTGTTATCTGTAGATTATCTTAAATAAAACAAGTTGATAATATTTTGGCATAATTAATCAAAACTAAAATATCCCAACAACGGGATTGAAGCAACTTTTATTGCATATTCCTTATGTAAATTCCCGCCCGTGAGGCGGGAATCCTTGTATAAATAGGCCACTATGGCCACACTAGAAAGAGGTTGGAAAATTTTAGCAATCTAGGCATAAATTATAGTGAAATTACTCCTAGCTTGGACGTCCCCAGACGTAGTCTTCTTACAAGACGAACTGGGTAACAAATTTGAGTGTTATTCACTGTTTTGATCGTTCGTTGCATTCTTTTATCATATTCTTATTGTTTGTTGGCCGGAATCTCAAACCGGGCACAACATAGTTGTCTTAAGGAAGCCCAAATTAAAGTGTTCAACTATAACTTAATTTATGGGCTTATATGAGTATTAAAATAATCATGTGCTTTATATGTGTAGATATATTAAATAATTTTTAATTTGTTGAGGGATAAAATTGAAAATAAAAGAAGCTTATTCTATAAATTAGAGTTATGGTCCCCAAACATCTGTAGGTTCATTTCACATTATGTTACACTTTTGATTTTATAATTAATATTCTTCCTGTTTCGATTAATTGTAAATTATTGTCTTGATTAAGTGTCTGTTTGCAAACTCCTTTAAAAAGGAAGAAACACTAATTAAAAAAAATAAAAATTGAATCTAACAGTTTTAAAAATAAGTGTTTCTCCATAGCTTTTTATAAATTGTAAACACACTCTAAGTAATTGTGTTGAAGCATGTTTATGTAAAATTAAAGCATGCTATTTGGATTTTCTAACAACATTTTCTTTCTAACCAATACAACATAAATTTTATTGTATAGGAAGTATAATAAAACAAATACAATTAAAAAAAAGAAAATTACAGTTAGATACAAGATTTAGGATACCATTACAACTAGGTACAAAGTGCAGAAATTTGAATTAAAGTACATTGTACTATAGTTCAAATTTGAACTAAAGTGCAGAAATTTTCTGCACTTTGTACCTGATTGTAATGTTTTGGGTGACTTTGTAGTGGAATGTTCTTCTCCCTTAAAAAAATTTAGTCTCCGTCGGTAGAAATATTTACCGATACATTACTGACATCGCGGGAAACACATTATGGTCTAAACCCTTTGTTTTTCCCCCGCAAAATAGATTTATGATTTAAACCATCTACTTTTCTAGCGCAAAACACATTTATTATTTAAACCATCTTTTTTTTTTCGTGCAAAACACATTATCAATTAAAGAAAAACTATTGAAGCAAATTTATTCATCCATTAAATAATAAAAATTTCATAAAAATAAATCATATTTATGGTTTAATTAATTTCATGTGATCTATTTTCTTATTTCAATAAACTCTTGTGGAAAAGCATAACAATAAATTCGAGAATCGATTTAGTCAAAAATTTAATGTAAATTTATGTATAGAGAGAAAAAAACATACTAAACAAGCATTGTTTTCGTCGGTAAATATTAGTATCTATCTCACATCTTTATAAAGTTGATCACAAAACATTTAACAACTTATATTAAGACTTGTCCGAAAATATTAAGACCTTTTCCAGAAAAATTTCAGTCTATTGATGTCGAATGAAGGCGGAGTAGAGGTTCTCCTCTAGCTTGATGTCCCGTGAAACATCTTTGGTCGCCCAGCGGAGATGTGGGGGCCAATCTGTCGAAAAACCTGAGAATTCCAGATCCTTGGAGCGCAAATACTTCAACGGCCTCCTTGAGGCGTGATGAGTCTAAAATAGTCTTAAAATTTGTGTATATTTTGCTTATTTTGAAAGGATTTAGAGCAAAGTATTATTTTGCTAATTTTATAGGTGAAATGAAGATATTTGGAGCAAAACATGAACCTAATATTTATCTAGATCAATTGAAGAAGAACTCGAGACACCACAAAAAAATACTGATTTAACGAGGAGAATTAAAGAGGGGAAAAGAACCCTCCGTATTTAACGAGGTTTTGCACGAGGGATAACTGAACGAGGGCTTTTATGAGGGTCACACCCTCGACACATTCAACGAGGGCAGACAACCCTCGGTAAAATTGTCGGCACGGTCAACGAGGGTTGACAACACTCGATAAAGTCATCGGCACTGTCAATGAGGGTTGACAACCCAAATCACGAGGGCTCAGACGAAGACTCAACCCCCCTCGCCAATTCAAAAACATTGACGCCCTGTCGCGCTCTGACACGCTCTACACGAGGTACGGTTGTCGGGGGCACTTACCCTCTTTAAAACCCTCGTCCACCAGATATAAGTACCGATCTCATTACATTTTAGCTCATTTCTCTTGAGAGGAGGCGAAACCCGGAAAGGGAGCTGCTCATTTTGTTTCGGAATTAAGGTAAGTATTTTACATTTTAATCGTTATTATAAGTATTAGTAGTTTTATTGTTTAGTATTAGTTGTTTTAATATTGGTTAGTATTAGTATTTTACATGTGCAGTGTACATATTGTGCGTGTATTTAGTATTAGTTGTTTAATTATTTAGTATTAATATATTGTGTATTTAGTATTAGTTGTTTATGTATCTAGTATTAGTTGTATTAGTTTAAATTTTTTTTAATTTTGCTTAATTTTGCTTGATAGTTTTATATTTTAGCTTAATTTTGTGTTTGTAGTGTATTTTTTAGCTTAATTTTGCTTGATAGTTGTATATTTAGAATTGTTTAGCTTAATTTCTAACTAATACGTGTATATTAGTATTATTTAGCTTAATTTAGTATTAGTTTAATTTATCTTATTTGTGTATAATATTAATTAGTTGTTTAATTATTTAGTACTTCCTCCATCCCAGATCAGTTTTCATAGTTAACTTTTACACGTGTTTTTATGAGCGAGTTTTGTATTAGTAATTGAAATGACAAAAGTGACTTTTAAGGAGAGGCATGATAGATGAGCCCCTCGTCTATCATACCCCTCTTTAAAAGTCACTTTATCATTTCAATTATTAATACAAAACTCGCTCGCAAAAACGCATGTAAAAGTCAACTGTGAAAACTGATCTGGGACGGAGGTAATATTATTTAATATATTAATTATGTTGGAATGGAGGGATCGATGTTGATGAATATTCGTTGGTTACTGCTTGTTGTAGAACATGTGCGTTCTGAGTTGATTAATTTTAATTGATTAAGTCGGAAATGGAAGCACATAGGATCTTGATTAATTGGGGAATACGATAAAATAAAATGAGACTCTACCGAAATTTTTAGAAAATATTAATTATTAATTAGGCTTTTGAATATTAATTAATTCGTAAATGTGAAACAGATTGATATGGATTTTTCTGATTGTTTACGTTGGATGTATGGTCCAAGATGGATTTATGGCATGATATCTTCCGAATTTTACAATGGACTCGAATCATTTATAGAATTCGCCACTAGTAATCTGAATTCAATGAATCGGGGAAAGATTAAGTGTCCCTGCAACAAATTTAGATGTCAGAACAAGATGTTTCCTGAACCTGATGATGTGAGAGCACATTTGTTTACAAATGGGTTCATGCCCAATTATTGCAATTGAATTTTTCACGGTGAGGAAATGTGGGGTCAATACAATGATCATTCGTCTGCATCAACTTCACACGGGCCGATTGACGAGACTTAAAAAAGAAGCGTCCTTTTAAGGAGATATTCTACTTTCCTATCATTCCTCGACTGCAAAGATTGTATTAGTCGAATGCTACTGCGAAGGATATGACATGGCATGCACGTTGCCCTAATGACCACTCGGTGTTATGCGTCACCCTGCAGACTCACAGGCTTGGACCTGTCGCATCCTGAATTTGTTTCAGAAATTTGAAACGTCAGGTTGGGCTTAAGCACTGACGGTTTTCAACCGTTTAGGGCGCATATGAAACATTATTCATCATGGCCAGTGGTAGGGACACCGTATAATCTACCCCCATGGATGTGCATGAAGGATCAATTCATGTTTCTTAAGGTTCTGGTGCCCGGTCCAAAAAATTCAAAGGATAAATTGGACGTATTTTTACAACCACTGATCCGTGATTTGATATTTTTATGGGAACGTGGAGTGGTAACATATGATATTGCTACAAAATAGAATTTTACGATGCGGGCTGCACTAATTTGGACAATCAGTGACTTTCCAGCTTACTCGATGTTGTTTAGATGGAGCACAGCTGGAAGATTTGTTTGTCCATACTGTGCAGATTACACTAATGTTTTCACTCTGAGGCTCAGTCGCAAGCAATCGTGGTTCAAAAACCATCGCAAGTTCTTAGAGAGACATCATCCGTACCGAAGGAACAAGACTGCATTCAGAAATAATGTAGTAGTTGACGATGATCCACCTCCCATCTGTACAGGAGTTGATCTCCTCGAGCAAATTAATTGGATTGGATTGATGAAAGTAACAGAAGAGGGTGCTGATGCTCACAACAAAGGTTTAGAAGGTGGATGAAAAAAGAAAAGTATTTTTTGAGATTTTCCGTATTGGAGTAAACTATTGATCAGACACAATTTGGATGTGATGCACATCGATAAAAATGTGTTTGACAATTTGTTCTACACGATGATGAATGAAGAAGGGAAAACAAAGGACACAACTAAATGTTGGGATGAACTTAGTGAATATTGTCGTCGACCCTCGCTGCAGAAATATCCACACAGAGGAAAGTACCCCAAAGCTAGTTATTCCCTTGATAAGAAGCACAAAGATATGGTTTGCAAATGGGTATCTGAGTTGAAATTCCTCAATGACTATGTGTCCAACTTGTCTCGGTGCGTAGACTGGACAAAATTGAAGATGTTTGGGATGAAGAGTCATGATTTTCACGTGTTTATGCAGAGATTACTCCAATTGCTTTCTGTGAGATTCTGTTGTATAACGTTTAGAAAGCTATCACTGAAATTAGTTTGTTCTTTAAGGAATTAACATCGAGGAGCATTACTGTAGAAAACATGACTCGGTTGGACAATGATATCTCAGTGATCTTGTGCAAGTTGGAACGTATATTTTCACCCAGCTTCTTTAATTCGATGGAGCATCTACATGTCTGTCTTGCATATGAAGCAAAAATTGCTGGTCCAGTACAATATAGATGGATGTATCCATTTGAGAGGTACGTAATCTATTTAAACCTTTCAATTATTTGATAATTTCTTTAATTAGACAATTACACTTACCCATTCAATCGAATTAGATATCTTCACAATTTAAAGTTAAGTGTGGATAATAAGGCACATGTGGAAGCTGCAATTGCAAATACCTATTTAACAAAAGATACATCAATGTTTTGTTCCCATTACTTTGAGGAACATGTACTGACGAAGGGACACAATAGACCTCGCAATGTACCTCGTGAAGTACCACGAACAGTGGAAGGTAGTCTCTCGATATTTGTGCCTCCTTGTAGTACACTTGGAAAGAAGGGTAGAAGACCGATTGTAAACTTGGAGAAGCGAACAACTCATACGTACGTGCTTCTAAATTGCAACGAGGTGCAACCATATATTAAGTAAGTTAATTAATTTGATATTAATTAATTGATATTTACAATCGCAAGTTCTCATCGATATTTACAATTGTAGTGTGTTTTTCATGTAACTACATATATTTCTACCGAATCTATCGAATGTTGAAAAGGATGATTTCTTCAACAACAATTCGCATCGTGGTTTGATCAACTTGTAAGTGGTCTATAAGCAACTTCAATTATATATATAGTATAGTATAAAAAATTATAATTGCATTCTAATAATTAAGTATCTCGTCAATAATATATAGGTGGGGAGAAATCGTATTCGGGATGAGTCTATACGCGATCTTTCGGGCGGTCCTCTTAGTAGTGTCACCATGTACACTGGATATTACGTGAATGGTTTCAAATTTCACACACGAGCTTATGGCGCATCTAAAGCCACTATGAACAGTGGAGTTTGCATCAAGGGAACAAACTATGATTCAAATGAAAATGATTTATACGGGATATTCGAGAAGGTATTGTTCAAGTGTGAGTGGTTTGATCCAACTATGCCAGTGAGAACAAGAATACTTCCTAATTATAAACTCGTGGACGTTAATCCCAGAGGACGATACAACCATTTTGATCCATTCGTGCTAGAAAGTCAAGCCAACCAAGTTTATTATTGCAAGTACTCCAGATCTGTGCGGGACCGAGATTGGTGGGCTGTTTGCACCACCAAACTGAGATCCTTAGTGAAAATCGATAGAAATATCGGACAAGAGCTTCCCCCACTCCAAGAGGACGACATACAATCCCAAATGAATGTGCAAATAGATGATGAACTTGTCGTTTTGGCAGATTTGAATGGTGATAATTCTTATTCAGAAGATAATTGATTAAACTAATTATTATCTATAGATATTTTTATCGTGTACGCTTGTTTTTAATTATTGATGAAGATGAAGATGATATATATGTGTTGTGAAATGAGTTGTTTTAATTAATGTATTCATGATGTATGTACTTGTTTAATTTTACATCCATCTTAGAATATTTAATTTATTTAATCAATTTTGCAGATGGCCGGCGGAAAAGGTATAAGAAAGCTAGGCAGAGCTCTTTTTAGTAGCGGGAGATCGAGTGGATCAGGTTCCAGGTCCCGTGATAATAATGAAGATCGAGAGAAGAATCGGGTACCGATACCAGAACTCGGGGCAAGTGATGCCTTCCAATGATGAATCAATTAAAGGTGGTGATGACGATAATTCTTCGAGAAATGAAATCGATGCGGAGGAGCTCGCCGACCATGATCCACCACACATCCGATTACAAATACAAGTGTGGAATGAGAAGTATGTTATACCACTTTCTCTTTTATTTAAATATCATATTTATACGTGTGTAAGACTTTTTTAATTTTACTGGTTGATACCTTGTAATAAATGCTCGAGGATAATCAGAAACATAATGTTCAGGCATATGGAGTTGGGCGGGTTCACATGGGCCAAGGTTACTGATGATCGGAAAAATAAGTGGTGGGAAACTTTTCAGGTATGCAATCGTTTGATTAATTTAAGTAGCTCGTTCATTATACTGTTACTTATAATTAATCATGGTTTAATGTTTATTTTTTTTGTTAGAGGGATGTCTCCTGGGATCGGCAGAGAGAAGACATACAGCAGATCAAAGATCTGTTTATACGGAGGGCTAGTCAGCGGTATTCTGATCTCCTCAATAACTAGAAGACCCTACATCGTAAAAAAGGAAACATGCCCCCGTGGGATGAAAATGTGTGGACGATACTGAAACATTATTGGGACCTACCTGAAGTAAAAGCAAAAAGCAATCAGTGCTGAAAAAATTGTGCATCCAAAGGCTCTGCGTATCATGACGGATCAAAATAATGCAAAAGAATATAAACTATTTATTTCAAAATTTTATTATAAACATTTGAACTAAGTCAAAATATATATACATAACAAACAATTAAATTAAATGATAGAAGAAATAAAATAAATAAAACATAATATATGATATATATACAATTAGAAAGATTTTCTTAACAAATAATTCGCCTTGCCCAAACAGTTTGGCGGAACACGCAAGGCCTTCATATAGCGGGAGGTCGCGTGTTCGAATCACATGGGGGGCGAAATTTCGCCTATATTGCAGCAGGCCTGGGAGCTCGGTGTCCCAGTGGTTACGACGTCAGAAGGCGAGGGCCAGCTGGCCCTCGTTAAACTCCACGTGGGCTTTGCCGAGGGAGTTTTTGTCGAGCTCGATAAACTGACATGTGTCAGTCCCTCGGTAAATCCCTCGCGATTTGCCGAGGGTTTTGTTTCCCTCTCGTTAAACAGTTAGCGGCCACCACTTTGCAGAGGGATTGCTTCCCTCGTTAAAACCTATGTTTTAAAAATCGGAACCGGAAGTTGAGCCGAATGACCCCCAAAAAAGGCTGGACCGGGGTCGGATCGGTTGGGTCTGATTGAGCCAGTGTGATATCATAATAAATATTATACTCCCTCCGTCCACCAAAACTATGTTCATTTAGTTTTGACATGTTGTACGAAAAGGTAAATTAAATTCATTTATAAATAACATAATTGATTGTGAGTAAAATATAATGATATCTTGAGTAATTAAGTGATTGTTGGACGATGAAGATAAAAAAAATTGTGTCCATAAACGTACTTAATTTACCTTTCCGTACAACATGTCAAGACGAAATGAACACAGTTTTGGTGGACGGATGGAGTATATATATAGTATGCATAATTTTTAAAAACATTCAAAATATAGAGTATGATAAGTGAATATAAAGCATCTAAAATCACTTCAAACTTAAATTTCTAAACATATATATAGTATGCATAATTTATTTTTTTTATAACCTGCCAACATGCCTTGAACAATTAAAAAACAATTAAATTAATTAATAGAGGACTCTAGAAACAATAAAGTGGTAGACACGTGCCTTGGAAACCTGAAACATGCCTTGAACGGCTTCGGCGAGAGCAGGTGGTGAACGCGACGTCGCCGTCTTCGGCGAGAGCAGGCGGTGAACGCGGGCGGCTAGCGCAGGCGGCGGTGGAATTTTACAAAAAACCCCCTTTATTTTTTTTTTTTGTTTTTTTTGTTGAAAATCGACGGTTAATCGGTTTCCAATTTTCACCCGATTTTTCCGGTTTTTGCCTGGGCGGTTTAATAGCGGTTCTAGGCACACCTATTGAGCCGCCCAGCAGCAGTTCTCCGGTTCAACCGGCCGATTGGACCTTTATTTTAAAACATAGGTTAAAACCTATTCTAAACCCTATTCCCTCATTAAAATTCTCTTTAAAGCCCTTTTTAAATTGCATGTATTTTGTAGCGAGAGTCTTGAGAGATGAGCAAAAAGATTGGATTCAAGAAAAAAAAATTGGAAAAAAAAGGCCCAGGTTATTAGCACCCCCTTTATTAGGTAAAACACCACCATTTCAATTTTATCATTTTAATATACAAACAAAATGACAAAATTAACCTTTTTTTTTTCCTCTGTCAAATGATCGCATACACCCCTAAGAATTGAAAAGTCTCTAACACTAAACACAGAGAAGTCTTTGTTTCTCAACAATCTAAACACCGAACACACACATTCATTTGAGTGACGAAATATTAAATATAATGGCTCTGAAAATGTGGGCTTCTTCCACGGCAAATGCTCTAAGGCTCTCAACTGCTGCTTCTAAATCAACCCTTATTTCTCATTGTTGGAATTTAGAGGCACGTAAACACGTAATATATGCGCAGTTGAAATAAACAGTTCACCAATAACGAACACGTAATTGTATAATTGAATACGTATAAACATAAAGAGAAATCTTACAGTAAACCGTACGCATATTTCTATATTATGGTATCCACGTAATCCCCGTTCACGGACTTGCACAGATTTGTCAGCGTTGAATCTGAGACGGAATTTGCTAGGAAAATTCCTATTCTAGATTTTATGGAGAAAATATGAATCCTTGTATTATGAATTCCCAAGAGCTCATATATACAGGGGAGACCCAACTTAAATCTTACGCTAACCTAATTAGGAAATAAAATCCCTAAATCTTGTAAAATAAATCTCTTAGATTTATTTTCCACATATAAAATCTCTACGGATTAAATTCTCATGTATATCAAATCCTAAAATAATATTCCATATATTATTATTGGGAATCATATTTAATTAAATCCAATTTAATTAAACATTAATAACAATTAATTCCAAATTAATTTATTATTAATTAATTCTCCATAAATTAAATATTAAATCCAATTTAACATTTAATCAACCAACTATAATCCGTAAAAGGAGACTACTTGTTGTGTGACCCATAGACCCTCATATAACGAGCGATTACTCAAACTAACGGTCTTAATTGAACCTTAGACAATAAATCAGACATTCTGAATATATGAGGTACGTTGCGAGAAACGTGCAACTACCAGTAACTGAAACATGGACTATTACGATTTCCTCATTTCATTCGCGAATACTCGATTAAGTCTTGAACATGATGAAGTGTCCATTCAAATAACTTAATCATATTATCTTTAATCACTAATTGATCATGTATGTCACACTTAGCCACAAAGTCTAAGTTGATGTGCATCGGCCGATGACTTTGATCCAATTATGATGAAAAGATGAGTATACTCTTTAAATCCACATTGAGGAATGAATCATATTCTCGGCTCAACTACCACGCACATGCACTTCGTGATGAACCCAATCCAAGTCATATCTACCCATGGAATGGTGCAAGCGTCGGTCATGGTCAAAGTTCATCACTCCACACATGTCGTGCGTATTGACCTCAAGTCAAAGGAGTATCGCATCGCTCCTACTAACCGAGACACCCGTAGACACATATTGTGGACTTACATCAAACGGTTTCTCGGATGGGTATACCAATACTCTCTAAGGCATTTGTGCATCCACCATGAGATACCTAGTATCTCGTAGTAAGTGAGATCTTACTACACTCTCTAAGAGTATGATGCAGATCGCACACCAATCTTCATTGCATCATCAATATCCCATTATTGATGATCCTTGATCGGGGCCATTTGAGAATCATGCTTAAGTCATCTGAGTTCTCACAACCTCAATGACAACAGACTCATGGGAACACTTGCATGAATAAATGCAAACAATCAAACATAATATTCAAACAAGTGTATTCCATACATTAATATTAAATGAACTATAATATTAAATCAAACTGAATATCATCGAGTATTATGTCCTTACAATAGATTGTCTCTAGGATACTAACACTAACACTCATGCATTTCTACTTTCCAGAACCTTCCAAAAATGGAACATAAATAGGAAACTCAAGGATAAATAAATGCAGAAAATCAGTAGTAAATATATGCAAAAACTCAATGTAAAGTTTCAAAAGTGCATGAGATTTTTTTAATATAAATTTTGAAAGAAGGTGTAAAATGCAGGAAATATATCCAAAAAATCACGAAAAGATAGATTTTTTTTTCAAAAATCTGTAAAATATATGAGAAACCAGATCCCAATTCTTTCATCGTCACATTACGCGATTCACAAGAATATAGAAATTATCTTCACATAAACCAGATCCAAATTCAATCATTCTGCATTGGGAAGAATCGCGAAAGATGATGGTGGTGTATTGACGTCAGCGCTGTCAAGGTGGTCGTGACAGACACGTCTATTCTCACTATTAGCTAGTTTCAGGTACTAGGTGTGGGTGTGTATGCGTTTGTTTTGGGAGGAAGGGTTATGTGGAAGCAGAGCCGGCCCTGGGGTGGCTTGGCGGTCTTGGCCCCCACAGGCCCCCTCAAGGCAAAGGCGACAATTTTGAGGGCGACAATTTTAAATATATTTATATATATATATATATATATATATATATATATATATATTTAAATATGGATATATATTATAATGTCTCAATAATTAGGAATAATTTCCGTTAGCTCAATGGTTTCCCGATATGTCTAAGGCGCCTTTACCTGAGGAAGGTCCCGAATTCGAGTGCTAGATTTGTCATTTTTTATATTTTTTCTTAAATTATTTAAGAAAGTGTAACTTCAGGCTACATTACCCTTCTTTATTTACTCTAATATCTAATTGTATAGGTACTTAAAAAATATAATTGAATATATAATTTATTTTATTTTTTCTAATGTAAGACTATATTTTTTATTAACGAATATAAGGGGTCTAAAATTTTTTATGCACCGGCCCCCTAAATCTTAGGATCGACTTTGTGTGGAAGAAGGGTAATTTTAAAATTTTATTTATAGCGTAATGATCTTGAGAGTGGTGTATTCATTTGGGCGGTGTCTTTCCTAAAAGAGAGGGTGTTAATAACCTGGGCCCAGAAAAGAAGGAATTTGAAGGCCCATGTTGATGGCCCAATTGGGCAGCTCCAGCAACTCAGATAAGTTGATTGTACAAAGGAAAAAAAAAGGGTCCGGTAATATGCACCCCCAACATTAGTAACTACACCCACAATTAACTTAAAATACCAAATGTACCCTTCTTTAAAAAAACTACTTCCTGTTCTCCCCTCCCCCATCTTTTTCCCTGCAACCCTTCTCTTCTTCTCCTCCTCCAACAGCCCCGGACGCCGCCTGCCCACCACGGCCCACGCCTACACCGCCCCTCAACCGCCTGCCTCACCATCGCCACTGCCCTCCGCACCGTCCAGCGCCGCACCATCGATGCCGGACTCACTCAGGTTCTTTTCTTTTAAATTTCTCCTCCTCTATGCATCCTTTTCTCAAACAAATATTGTTTGTTAATTCGAGCGACTTTTTGTTGTTGATAGCAGTGTTTTCATAACCGAACCGGTGATCAAACTGGTCTAGGCATCGGTTGCCGGTCCAACCGGTTGAACCGGTTCAACCGACGGTTCAACCGTTAAATTGATTTATGCATATTTCTTTTATATTTTGTATGTTACATTAAAAAATAAATATTTATTCATAAAATATTAAAATTATACTAATTTATAACTTATAAATCTTATATTAAAATAAATACAATAGAGTTTGGAGACCAAAGATGATGGCGTTGTGGATTAATTCCACACAATATGTGACGACGATAAAGAGATTAAATGAAATTAATGACTTGTGAATGAATTTATTTGAGAGAAAATGATATTGAGATAAAAACAATAACATTATATAGAGATGTTTAGAAAAAAATAATAAAAAAATAAAAAAAAGTGATTTAATAAATAATAAAAATAATAAAATTGAATTAACCGTTTTTAAGGAGTAATTGGACCGGCGACATGAGCGGTTAACGGTTCGACCGGTTCAATCGGGCGGTTCAACCGGTTTTTGAAAACACTGGTTGATAGTGGCAAATTGAAGGCAGTTCCGATTTTATGCAATTTTTCTTCTAATTTTTTGGATTATTTCGAGTAAAAAATTGAATTATTTGCTTTTTTTCTAAAATAAAATTCTATTTGCAGATTTTCAATTTTCTCTTTCCCAAAAAATTGGTTTTGATATCCCTTCACGCACAAATGCACCAATACATTAACAATCCATTTCCCTCCCTTTCCCAGACAAAAAAATGGTGGATATGAAGGTAAGAGATTAAAAAAAAATTAACCATTTTATTTTTTTCCTCCAATTTTGTTCTTAAGTGTTCGATGAACAAGGCTTTTAGACATCTAGTGAATCTTCGAATTTTTTTTATCGAATGGTACATTTAGTGAATGACGGCTTCAACAGGGAGCGGCGGCGTTGGAACTGCTTCTACATAGTGGGTGCGAGTTATACGAGAAGGCGGTAGCGACGGCTCTGAAGGGTGGCCGTAGTAATAATTTGGAACTTTGCAATTTTTGTTTTTTGGGATGAAGCAGGGGATGTATGAGTAAGGCTGGCTGACAGTGGCGGTCGGTGATTATTCAAATTAGGATTTGGTTTTGTTCAGTTTAAACTGGTAAGGGTAGAAATCGATTTTCAGGGACAAAATAAAAGATTGGCGGGTGTAGTTACTAATGTTGAGGGTGTTAAGAAGCAAGCAGGTGCTTATGCAAGCATTTCAGCGCGCCCAACATTTTAATGGTCCACTAGCTAAAGCTGTACAAAATTGAAAGAAGGCAGCTGCATTTTTATGGCCGCACTTTATTAAACAAATAACACTTCTTCAAGGAGAACAAGCCGAGAAAACAGTAGATTAAAAGAAGGCAGCAGCTCATTTGTGAAAAAGTGGGGACAGTCACAATATTTTAGGGCAGGCTTTTGGGGAGAGTCCCTCCCCCAGGCCCCATCTCTCTCCACACACTATACACATTAGAATAATATTTATATTTTCTTAGTTAGAATAGCTTACATTTTAAGTTGGCTTGGTATGATAAGAGAATATTAATTTAATATATATTATTGAGGGGTCAATCCCCAATGATTATTAATTGCATTGTTATTATTTAATTAGAACATTAACAATAAGTATCATGTGAGG
This sequence comes from Stenogyne calaminthoides, assembly GCA_037126765.1. Classification (NCBI taxonomy): domain Eukaryota; kingdom Viridiplantae; phylum Streptophyta; class Magnoliopsida; order Lamiales; family Lamiaceae; genus Stenogyne; species Stenogyne calaminthoides. The sequence goes on from JBBCBC010000035.1 coordinate 3,271,329, forward strand.
TGAGTTGAATGAGTGATTATAATAAATTGTTTACTTCTATTCTCATTATTTGTGTATCAAAACTACCAAGCAACATCAAACGATTTTCATTACCCACTTCAATTATCTTCAACCAAGCGGACCCTTAGTTTTATAGCACTTTCTAGTTAGATTTCATTGGATATTTCACTCTTGTAAGGATTCAAGACTTAAGAGGTGATATCCATCGTTTATTTCAAGTTTATGTTGATTAACTTATTGTTTATATTTTATTTAGCATTCTGTTTTATTTGTAGCACCACGAGTTAATATTTTTTTAGTTTTGGATGATTGAAGCTATGTGAGAATTGAGTTTTACTTGATGTATGTCATATTTTTGTTGAGTATGGATGATTGCTACTAATTGTTAGGTATTTATTGTGCTTTGTACTTGAACTTCTTTAATCCGCATTTTGAAGCATGTTTAGTGTAGACGGAGTTAGATTAACATGATTAAATTTATGGGGTGAGTTGTGAAAGTGCTAAAATATTAGTTATGTTTTAATTGGGAGAGAGAGTTAAATGTATTAGAACCTCAACATTAGGCATTGGTTATTTGAATGAAAGTTTAGATAATTAGGGAAGAAAAATGAGATTTATTAGATTACTTGGTGGGAACACCTTTCAAAGGCTATAATATCTTTTAAGGGAGCACATCGAAGTTGTATTACCCGATAGGAAATGATAGATGACTCTAGTGAGTTTAAGTATATTAGTTATTTGCTAGCAACCTAGCACTTAGATCTACCCTTAGCACCACCCATATTTAACTTAGAGCCGACATAAATCGAGTTTTTCTTTATATCACATAGTTGATCGAATCCAAAGCATTCTATCTCATCTTGCACTTCTTCGGGGTTAATTTAAATCATTAGTTAAATTTACTTGTTTCGTTGTTTAATTGTTGTTTTTCTTTAAAAAATTACAAAAACATTTCTTTAATTTGCTTAGTTTACTCATGACTCATAGTTATAGTAGTATTCATCACATAGTCTTATAGACTCATTGCACTAGTTCCCCTCCCTTGATTCGATATTTTTCCTTGGCCAACTTACTTATACTGCTACGTACGACCACCACATACATTTGTGGGTGAGTAGAAAATTATTTGTACATGATTTTTTCGATCATGGTGACGAACCTCGTCGGCAAAGCTACAAGAAAAAGAATAAACGAGCAAAAATAATTCAGAAAAAAATAAGAGTAATGAATGACAAATGACGAAAATTTGTATCAGACTTACGTTTCAAAAAGAAAAGTGTGCAAGTTATTGTGGGACGGAGTTACTAATATTTTTATTTTTTGAGCTTATTTATAATGTTTTTCTTTAATACATTATTACATTGTCAACATTTCATTCTTCACCTACTTGACATTTAACAAATTTCATATGAACATGAGACAATTAAATTTACACAAACTCTTCGATAAAACTTGTTTATATTATGAAATTGATACTATTATATTTATAAATTAATGTCATTATATTTATAAATTAATACCAATATAGTATTTAATATTATAATCTTAGTTTATAAGTATAATGATATCAGTTGATAAATACAGTAATATTAATTTATAAATGTAATAGTATAAATTTTATATTATGAATAAATTTTATTGAATACTTACTCTTAATTTTTTTTTTTTTAATCAGGAAAATGAAATTTTAATACGAAATGACCAATTGGATATAAGACATATCCCTGGTCAGAAATTTACAATTCAAACTTACTCTTAAATTAATGGTCATTGTTGGGAGATGGATTTAATAAAGAAATTTTGATTAGATCCCAAAACCCCTGAGTATGACATGTTCAGGATAATCTTGTTAGTCTGAGTCAGGTTTCAGTATAGATTGTTCAGGAAGATATCTGCACCATGTATAGTCAGCAGATATAGATCAGGTTAGATTTTGAAGTTACTGAAGAATCAGTAGAATCAAGACTCGAGAAGATCTTCAAGAATCAAGACTCAGAAGATATCAAGAATCAAGACTCGGAGTTATCGAAAACCCGATGAAGTTCTTTCAAGCTCGGGAAGAACGAATGTTGAGGAAATCAAGAAATATCTATCTCGAATTCATACAAAACTGAGGAAAACGCATATTTTCAGAAGAATAGATATTGCCCAAAATATTCAAGTGCAGACAAAAGGAACTAAGTCTAAGTGTTGTTTAAGGTTGTCTCATTCAGAGAGATTTACCTAAAAAGGTCCGTTTTGTTTGTCTACATTCACTGAAGACAAGAACCAATTAGAGGAAGACAACACTGTACTTTACTGACACTAAAAGCGACAGGACCCTGAATATTGTCAGTAGTACTATGTTCCAGACTGCAAAAATTGGTGATTGGCTACATGACTGCATATTTCCTAAAACATGCAAGGGAGTGTTCAAACCCTAAAAAATAGCCGTTCATAAATAAACAGAAGAGGAAACTCTTGATGCTATCTCTTCCAACAGATAGTTTTTCAAAGAGTGACCTTTGAAGAAGTTGCCTATAAATACCAGTGACCTTCTACATTGAGAGGTCAAGGGAAATTACAGCAACTCAAGAGCTCATTCTTATTCTTGCAAATTGAAGCACTCGAAAACCCTAGAATTTCCCAAGTGTTTCACATTGAAGAGAGCTCATTCACTAAGCCTAGATTTGATAGTTTTATCATAAGCTTAGAGAGATATCCTAGCCTTTGCATTTGTTCTTATTGTAAAGGATATCTCACCCTAGTTGGAAACCAACCCAAACCCAAACCCTTTGATAAGGTAGTTTGTGTGTGTGTTTTGTTGGTGAGTTAGAGTTGTAAAGAGTGAGTAAGCTGCAGGTTAGCCAGCCAGAAAACTCTAAGAGGAGAAGTTAGTAAGCTACTTGTGGTAGTCTGAAAACTTGTGTGTGTTGAGTTAGTAAGCTGCAGTGAGTCAGCCAGAAAACTCAAGGTAGAAAAGTGAGTAAGCTGCAGTGAGTCAGCCTGAAAGCTTTAGAAAGTGAGTTAAGGAATTTCTCTGAAGATCAGAGAGAGTGGACGTAGGAGCTTGAGCCTCTGAACCACTATAATTGTTGTGTTATTTGCTTTTTGTACTGCATTTTATTTGTTGCATGTTTTTCACTGAAAGCATATTTCACTGATATTCAGTTGGAAACAATCCACTGAACTTGTATCAAATTGATCACATCCTTAAGCACTATTTTACTAAGGAAGAGATTTTCAGCAAGCTAAAACGAGTATAAACTTAGGGCCAACCATTCCGCACACTTGAGTAGCTAGAACAGATAGTTACCAAACTGAACCAACTCTACTGAGTGTTCAGTAAGATAGTTATCTGATCCAAGCTCCTCAGGATCTCTGATAAAATCCAGGATCAGTTGGGCTAATCTGAAGCTTCTGAAAGCTGCTTAGGATCATTGTCTCAGTAGACTTTGACTCAGGGCGATTTGTGCTTCTCAGGGCAAAAATATCAGGACAACCTGACCCATCTGACCTCAGTGAAGAAATTGTTTTAAAAATCACTGAACACGTGTATTCCCCCCCCCCATACACGTGTGAGACTCGTTTGCACCGGGACCAACAAGTGGTATCAGAGCAGTGGTTCATTTTAACCACTTGCTTTGGTAACCATAGTCTTATTTGCTGCAGACTTTGGTGGCCTACTGAATAGATCTTACTGCTGATATCTTACAAGGCTCATTCATCATGCCTTCTAAGAAACATCCTATGTTCTCTGTTGAGAGCTATGACCTATGGAGACTGAGAATGCAGACACATCTGTATTCTAAGCATGAAAGAATGTGGAGAGTGGTTTCTGAAGGACCATTCAAATATACTGTTGTAAATCCCAGAATCACTGATACTGAGAGGAATGATCCCAGAGATGAATTTCCAAAACCTGATGACCAACTTACTCCTGATGAGAGAAAGTTAGTCAAATTAGACTACATTGCTAAAGATACTTTGTATAGCACTATTGATGATGGTGTTATGGGGATGATTTCTCATTGTGAAACTGCAAAGGAAATATGGGACACACTTGCTATCATGTGTCAAGGCACAAATCATATTAAAGAAAACAAACTTTCTGTTGCTATTGGAAACTTTGATAGCTTTGAAATGGAAGATGGTGAATCCATTGACAAACTGGAAGTCAGGTTCACTAGCATTATGAATGATCTGAGTGCTCTTGGGAAAAGATTCCCACAGAGAGAAGTGGCACTGAAAATTCTTAGAGGATTGTCTAAGAAATGGGATATACATGATGTGGTGATTGAAAACACAAAAAATATTGATTCCATGCCATACCAAAAAGTTTTCTCTGAACTGAAAGCTTATGAGTTTGTGATTGACAAGAAAACTAAGAAATTTGATAGCAAAGATGATTCTTCATCTAGCAAGAATGTGGCCTTCAAAGCCAAAGAGAAATCCTGTAAATCTAGAGAGTCTGAGAACTCACTTGCCAAAAATCAAGATGAGCAAGAGGATAAGCTAGTACTGATGGCAAGGAGGTTTGAAAGACTCAATAGCAGATATGGGAAATATAAGAAATATTACAGGAACAACATGTACAAGAACATGAATAACTCAGAGGCTGAGGACAGATCCACTGAGAAAAGAAAGGACCACAAAGCTGAAGGATCTTCATCCAAAAAAGAAGGACTCCAAGACCAAGGAGGAAAGTGATCAGGATGATGATGCCAACAGATGCTATAACTGTCAGAAGAAATGTCACTTTCAATATGACTGTCCTGAGCTGAGTGCTAAAGAAAGAAAGGAGAGACAAGCCAAGAGAAACATAAAGATCTCCAGCAAGAAGGCTATGATTGCTGAAGAAGAAGAACAATCTGAAGAAGGATCCAGTTCTTTAGATGAGATATTCTCAGATAGTGACAGTGATGGTGTCTGCCTTGTTGCTATGGAGGAGGTAAATTCTTCTATCTCTGTTGTTGCTCCTACATAAGCACATGAGTTCTCAAGTTCAACTGTAACCAGTAATTTTGACCTGATGGATTCTTTTGAGAATCTTATGAAGGACTATTCTGTGTTACAAGAACTGCTCACAGAAACTCAAGAGCAAAACAAAGAACTGACTGCTGAGAATCTGAAGTGGAAAGACTCTAAAAACGCTGAGATTACTTCTCAATTTATGGGAACTACTGATGAACTGGATGTTCTGAAAGTACAAATCTCGGAAAAAGAGAAAGTGATAGAAATCCTGAATGGAAAATTAGAGAAATCAACTAAGGAGATTCAGCTTACCAGAATTGAGTTCAATGACCTCTTTGAGAAGCATGAGACTCTAAAGAAAAGTGAGGATAGTGCGCAGAGAAAGTTAGCTCTATTGAATTCTGCATCTAAAGTAATAGATGAAATTCAGAGTTATCAAAGACCTGCAACTATAAAGACTGGATTGGGATATAATCTAGGGGGAACCTCACAAGGTTTTCTTAATACTGCTTCTAGTAGCACTAAGACTGTCTTTGTTAAACCAGTGGCTTGTACAAATCTTCTTACTGAAGAACAGCCCAAAGTTTTAGACAAGGGTAAAGGACCTATGGTTTCAGAAAAACTGAAGGTTCAGGAAAGAAAGTCCAAACCTCAGGAAAAGGCTAGAAAACCTGAACACTCAGTAGGAAATTTTCAGGCCAGTACTTCAAAGCCTCAGCCTAAGAATACCAACCTGAAGAAATCTGCACTAAACCATCAGAGGAATTTTCAGAAGAGAAACACTCAGCAGAGATATTCTCAACTGAAAAGACCAAGTCCTCAGATTACTGAAAGACCACAATTTCAGTACAGGCAACCTAAACCCCACTTGCCTAAGGGAAAAGGTTTTCTAACCCCAAGTCAACAGAGGCAGAGACCAGCTGCACCAAAGCCAATGCACTTGAACAAAAGGCCTGAACCTAAGAAGAACTCAAAGGCTCATGTTCATGCTAAGGCTGGCACTCATACACAGGGTACTGCCAAGGCACCTAGGGTGGTGAATGTGTATGTAGATGTTTATGGAAGATAAATCAGCCACTCTAAAGTATTTAGAGTTATCAGGCAGATTTGGGTTCCAAAAGGTACAGCTAACCTGGTAGGACCCTACACCAAATGGGTACCTAAGAACTGATCTGTTTTTCAGATAAAAGGGAAGGACACTGAGCTGAATGAAGACAACATAGCCCTGATGAGTGAAAATGAATTAGCTCATGTTGCATGGTATCTGGACAGTGGATGTTCAAGACATATGACAAGATATAAGGAAATACTCACTGACTATGTTGAGCAAAAAGGCCCTCAGATCACATTTGGAGATAATTCCAAAGGACATACTGAAGGATATGGAACTCTTGAAGTTGATTCTGTTCATATCCATGGTGTTTCATATGTGTCTGGTTTAAAGCATAATTTGCTTTCTATCAGCCAATTCTGTGATAAAGGATTCAGTGTTGAGTTCTCAAAGAACTTATGTTATGTAAAAGACAATACTTCACAACAAATATTACTGACTGGTACTAGAAAAGAGAATGTGTATCTTGTTGATTGGAAATTATCTCCTAAAGATACATGTTTGATTGCAAAAAGTTCTACAGACACCAGTTGGTTGTGGCACAAAAGGCTGAATCACTTAAACTTCAAAACCCTGAACAAACTTGCAAGATTAGCACTTGTGAGGGGGTTACCAAATGAAGTGTTCATTAAAGATCATATATGTGATGCTTGTCAGAAAGGAAAACAAATCAGAGCATCATTGCAAAATAGAATTTTCTACTGATAGAATACTTCAACACTGTTACATATGGATTGTTGGGATATTTTAGTTTTGATGAATTATGCCAAAACATTATCAACTTATGTTATTCAAGCTAACTTACAGATAACAAGTTGAGGGGGAACGAGAGAACAAGTTAAGGGGGAACTCACAAAATCAGAAGTAGATGATCGAGATCAGATGAGGCTGCAGACGAGACTGATCGAGATTAGATGAGTAAGATAAGTTCCGAGTTAACTGATGAGCTGAGCAAAATTAGAATTGAAGAAAAAGCTAAGCCAAAGAAATCGGAAGAGAGAGCTAATTTGATCGGATGACCCGAAGCAGACTGATCGGATGATCAAGAAAGCGAACAAGTTGATCGTAAAAGAAACCGGGCGTAAGATAAGAAGAGAAGGTTCTTGATCAAAAGAGGCGTAATGAGACCGATTGAAATCGACGTGATTGAGATCGGATGTGCTAAATCGATGCGAGATGACCGATGTTATCTGTGATGGTCGATTGGAAAACCCGTTTTTTGGCGTCGCGGAAGTAAAACATTTTAAAAGCGATCATATAAAAAAGCGAGGGGTGAGGCGAGTGATTCCAATTTTTGCTTTTTAAGCTCATCTTCATATATGATCTCGATCGCGTTTCTCTCATCCTATATGCTCCTCTTACGATCTGCAACCTTCTCTTCTCGATCTTCCGTGGTTTCTTTTACGATCGACATGCGCTCTTCCGATCACCGGATCGGCTCATGCATTCTTCCGATCATCGATCGAGTGCGTTACAGTCATCGATCAAAGGTCATCTAGTCATCGATCTTCTCGATCACCGCTTAGCTTATCTTCTCTTCTGCTTTTTGCACAACTCATCGATTAACTCGGAACTCATCTTACTCATCGATCTCGTCGGTCGCTCTGACCTCGCCCGATCTAGATCATTTCGCCCAATTTCGTGAGTTCCCCTCAATTTGTTCTCTCTTTCCCCCTCAACTTGTTATCTGTAGATTATCTTCAAAAATACAAGTTGATAATGTTTTGGCATAATTTATCAAAACTAAAATATCCCAACAATTTCTCCCTTTTTGATAATGACACCAAAACATTAAAATATATGCATTTTTAAAGAAACGGGTTTTCTTTTAAAAGATCAGTTCAGGTGTTCACTTTGAAATTAGTGAACTTTAGAACTCCTGCTCTGATACCAATTGATGGTCCGGTGGAAAACCCATTTTGCGCGTGCGGAAGCAAAACATTTTAAAAGCGATGCATATAAAACAGGGGTGAGGGCAGAGTGATTCCAATTTTTGCGTTTTAAGCTCATCTTCATATCTGATCTCGATCACGTCTGATCTCGATCAGTCTCATCTGCTCCTCTTCTGATCTGCAACCTTCTCTTCTGATCTTCTGGTCAGTTTCTTTATGATCGGCTTATGCGCTTCTTCCGATCACCCGATCATCGGTTCGTCTTTCCGATCATCCGATCAGTCTGTTTCGGTCATCGATCGGGTAATCTAGTCATCGATCTTCTGATCAGCTGGCTTAGCTTATCTTCTCTTCTGTTTTTGCACAGCTCATGAGTTAACTCCGGAACTCATCTTATCATCGATCTCGTCGGTCTCGCCTGCTGATCTCGTCTTATCTAGATCATCTACGTCTGATTTCGTGAGTTCCCCCTCAATTTGTTCTCTCGTTCCCCCTCAACTTGTTATCTGTAGATTAGCTTCAAAAATACAAGTTGATAATGTTTTGGCATAATTTATCAAAACTAAAATATCCCAACATCGATATGTTGATCTCGAAGATGTGTTGATCGATCGGTCGAAATTTGATCAGATCGCAAGAAAAAATCGATAGTCTCGAGTCAAGTGACCCGAGGGTCGATGAGTAAAAAGTGTCTTGAGGGTCGGGATGTCCGAAGCGGAAGATTTGAACTCGGTTAGCCCGAAGTGTCGGTATACTGATCGACGACAAAGTCCGCCAAGAGAAGTCAATCAAGAATCTCGAATAAAAGAATCCGAGACTAAAAAGAATCACGAGACTCGGAAGAATCTCGAAGACTCGAGAGAACCTCAAGACTCGAGAAGATCTCAAGAATATAGCCGTTAGATTTCACCGACGTGGACCAATGAGAGGAAGATAACCAGCCTGAAAAAACTGCAGAACTTACAGAATAGTATGGATTTGAATGTGATTCTCTCCAACGGTAACATTCAAATCCACACTATAAATACAAGATCTTCCATCAAAATTAAGTGTGGAGAATGTGGAAAAAGATGCTACAGAGCCAAGAGCCATACACTCAAGCATTCCCACCATAGAACACAAGTTTGTAGATATACAAATATATTCAAAGAGTGTTCTACCCTAGATCTAAGCACAAATGTAATATCCTAAGCTTAGAGAGATTTTTCCATCCTTAGCATTGAAGCTAAACAAATGTAAGGGAAAATCTCACCATAGTTGGAGACAACACCAAATTCAAACCCCATTCTCGTAAGAGATAACTAGTGGTGAAGTGAGGTAGTTGTTAGGCAATCCCGTGGAGGGTGATAAGTCCCGAGGCGAGCCCGAGAGGGTGATAAGTCCAGTTTGAGTGTGAACTCGGTAAACATCTGTAGGCAATTCCGTGGAGGGTGATAAGTCCCGAGGCTAGCCCAAGAGGGTGATAAGTCCAGTTTGAGTGAGAGCTCGGTAAATATCTATAGGCAATCCCGTGGATGGATATAAGTCCCGTTTGAAGGAATTTCCCTAGGAACAGGGAGAGTGGATGTAGGAGCTTGAGTCTCCGAACCACTATACTTTGATGTGTTCTTTATTGCTTTACGTTCTTACTTGTCATATCCATTCAATTATAAGCAAAACACATCACATATATTTAAAAACAAAAATTGGAACCACCATTCCCTCACCCCTGTTTTATATGCATTACAATTACATGATTTTTCCGCATTTCATGGGTTTTTCACGGGACCAACAAGTGATATTAGAGCATTACATATCCAAATTTACCAAAGAGTGTTCTTCATTGTAACTAAGCAAAAATGCCACATCATAAGCTTAGAGAGATTTTTCCAACCTTAGCTTAAAGGCTAAAACAATGTAAGGTCTGTTCTGGTCATCTGATCAGCTGGCTCTCTCCTTCTGATTTGCTGGTTCAGCTTTTTCTTCAATTCTAATTTTGCTCAGCTCATCAGTTAACTCGGAACTCATCTTACTCATCTGATCTTGATCAGTCTCGTCAGTAGCCTCGTCTGATCTCGATCATCTACTTCTGATTTTGTGAGTTCCCCCTTAACTTGTTCTCTCGTTCCCCCTCAACTTGTTATCTGTAAGTTAGCTTGAATAACACAAGTTGATAATGTTTTGGCATAATTCATCAAAACTAAAATATCCCAACAATTTCCCCCTTTTTGATAATGACGCCAAAACATTAAAATATATGCATTTTTAAAGAAACAAGTTTTTGTTTAAAAAGATCAGTTCAGGTGATCACATTAAAAGTGATCTGTTGAACTCCTGCTCTGATACAACTAATTCTCTCTCAAGAAAGGGTATGGGTTTGGAGTTATTTCCAACTAGGTGAGATTTTCCCTTACATTGTTTTAGCTTTTAAGCTAAGGTTGGGAAAATCTCTCTAAGCTTATGATATGGCATTTTTGCTTAGATACAATGAAGAACACTCTTAGGTAAATTTGGATATGTAATGCTCTGTGTTCTAGAATGGAGTTGCTTGAATATTTGGCTTTTAATTTCACTTTGCAGATCCTCCATTATCTTCTTTTGAAGATAGTGCAATGTATTTATAGTGTGGATTTAAATATTACCGTTGGAGAGTAATATTCAAATCCATACTAATAATCTTCCAGCTTTTCTTTGTCCTTTTGCACTGTTGTTTGCAGCTTTATGTCACATTCATATATGTGTTGTCATCTTCTTATTGGCCAGCTTTTTGTGTGTCTAACGGATCGTCGATCCGATTCGACATTCATCTTGCTAATTTCACTGTTCATCTTGCTGATTTACAGTCGCTTTGATCTCGATCGATTTCACTGATCGATCAAAGCCAAAGAGATCAGTCTCCTTTCGATCGATGGTGATCATAAAAGCGCTACAAGATCTTGATCGTAAAATTCCCTAAATAAACATCGAAAAAGCATAAAGATCTTGCATCGAAAACCGCCATCAAGAAATCGAAAACTTTCTCTAAAGAAACATTAGAAAATCTTCTAAGATCTTGCATAAAAAATGTCACGGTAGGTCGGTTTCAGACGTCGATTAACTCGGAACTCATCCTTCTCATCTGATCTCGATCAGCCTCGTCTTATCTCGATCATCTTCATCTGATTTCATGAGTTCCCCCTTAACTTGTTCTCTCGTTTCTCCTCAACTTGTTATCTGTAGATTAACTTAAATAACACAAGTTGATAGTGTTTTGGCATAATTCATCAAAACTAAAATATCCCAACATGGATCTCTTTGGTCCAATAACTCCTGTGAGCACTAATGGCAGGAAATATACACTTGTGGTAGTTGATGACTACTCTAGATACACATGGGTCATATTCTTACTCAGTAAGAAAGAGACTCGAACAAAAACCGTCGAACTACTAAAAAAAGACTCAAGATCTTGAAAAGAATCGAGTGTGGTCAAAATCAGATCAGATAAAGGAACTGAATTTATCAACCATATTATATCTGATTATTGTGCAAACAAATGGAATAGCTCATGAAATATCATTTTGCAAGGACTCCACAATGTAATGGTGTTCTTTGAAAAGAAGAAATAGGACTCGAAAGAAGTTCGCAAGAACAATGATTGTTGAAGTCGATATTCCTAAGAGATTTTTAATGAATTTATCAACACTGCATGCTACTCTCAGAACAGATCCATGTTGATCAAGAATCAAGGAAAAACTCCTTATGAGCTATGGAATGAAAGGAAGCCTCTTGTTTCTTTCTTTCGTGTGTTTGGTTGCAAGTGTTTCATACACAATAATGGTAAAGACCAGTTGAAAACTTTTGATAGCAAAGCTGATGAAGGGATATTCTTAGGATATTCTGAAGTCAGTAAAGCCTTCAGAGTTTACAATTATAGGACTCTTATTGTGGAAAAGACACCTCATGTTATTTTTGATGAATCTACTTGTGTTCAGAAGAAACAGGAACATGACTCAGGAGAACTGACCAAGAGAATCACCAGACTTAGCCTGAAAAAGAATGATAAAACATCCTCTAAACCTGAAAAGAAGAAGTCAATCACTTTCTATGAATGAAGTGAATCAGACTCAGACAAAGAAATACTCAGGATGGAAATTCTCCACTGAAGGAAAGCCAACACACTGAAGCTGACCAATCTGAACATACACCAGTTCAGACTCAGATATGTAATGCCAATAAAGACGTGGTCACAGCTGAGGCAAACTCTGAATCTATCAACCAAGGGGGAACAAATGTCCCTGACAATATTCTAAATGGAATTACCCCTGAGGAAGATGATTCACTCTCTCATTTTCTGTTGTTCCCTGAATTTGATGAATTGCTTGAACCTAACATTTCTGACGTTGAGGATACTACTGAAGGGGGAACATCCAAGAGAAAATGGTTGGATAGTCATCCTACAAGTCAGATTGTGGGTGATATATCAGAAGGAGTTAAAAAAGAAGGTTCCATGGAGAAAGTGCTTTGTTCTGCTGCTTCCTATCTGAAAAAGAACCTACTGAGATTGAAGAAGCTATTCAAGATTCTTTCTGGATTACTGCTATGCAAGAAGAGTTGAATCAGTTCACAAGAAATGAAGTTTGGGAGCTAGTAGACAGACCTAAGAGGCACAATGTGATTGGAACTAAGTGGGTGTTCAAGAATAAGAGAGATGAAAACAACAACATTGTGAGAAACAAGGCAAGACTAGTTGCACAAGGTTATTCCAAAGAAGAAGGCTTGGATTATGATGAAACCTTTGCACCTGTTGCAAGATTAGAAGCCATCAGAATGTTTCTTGCATATGCTGCCCACATGAAATTCACAGTCTATCAAATGGACGTGAAAAGTGCATTTCTGAATGGTGTGCTTAAAGAAGAGGTATATGTGGAACAACCTCCAGGATTTTGTCAGAATGACCAAGTTTACAGGCTCAGGAAAGCCTTGTATGGTCTTAAACAAGCACCTAGAGCATGGTATGATACTCTTTCTCAGTTTCTTACTGACCATGGTTTTATCAAAGGAACTGTTAATAGGACTTTGTTCAGGATAGAAGATGGGAAAGATATCTTACTAGTTCAGATTTATGTGGATGACATCATATTTGGATATCCAAATCATTAGTCGTGTGAGAAGTTTTCTACCCTGATGAAAGGAAAGTTTGAGATGTCTATGATGGGGGAGATGAATTTTTTTCTTGGACTTCAGGTGAAACAAACTAAGGAAGGAATCTTCATCAATCAAGCAAAATACACCAGAGATCTGATTGCTAAGTATGGTGTACAGAATTGCAATGCAGTTAGAATTCCCATGAATACTAACTACAAGATGGATCCTGATCCTGAAGGCAAATCAGTAAATCACACTGATTATAGAAGGATCATTGGATCATTGCTCTATCTCACAGCAAGTAGGCCTGATATAACATTTGTTGTTGGGATATGTGCAAGATACCAAACTAATCCTAAGGCTAGTCACAAGGAGGCTGCCAAAAAGATTCTGAAATATCTTAAAGGCACTGTGAATAGAGGATTATGGTATCCAGCTGATGATAACCTTGAATTAACTGGTTATTCAGATGTTGATTATGGAGGATGTAGAATTGACAGGAAGTCTACCACAAGAACTTGTCAATTTCTTGGAAGTAAACTGATATCATGGTTTTCAAAGAAACAGACCTCAGTAGCAACCAGTACTACTGAAGCTGAATACATGGCTGCAGGAAGCTATTGTGCACAGACTCTTTGGCTCAGGCAACAATTGAGGGACTATAAGATTATAGCCAATGAAGTACCTATATTTTGTGATAATAATAGTGTAATTGCTATTACACAAAATCCAGTATTGCACACCAGATGTAAGCATGTTGATATCAGACATCACTTCATTAGAGATCATGTTGAGAAGAAGGATATCAAAATGGAGAAAATTCATACTGATAAACAGAGAGCTGATATCTTGACAAAACCTTTGGCTGAATCAAGATTTCAGGAACTATCAGTTGAATTAGGTATGTTGGATCCAGGTGAATAAGGCAAATCTGAAAAATTGAAGGTTTTCAGATGCATGAAGTTTTTCAGGTTCTACTGAAAAACTCAGGATAAAATTGAAAGACCTGAACACTGAGTCTTGGGAAACTCAGTAATCCTGAAGTTCAGTACTCAGTTTTATACTGACATCTTATTAAGGTCAAAACTCAGTAAGACTGATGGAGAAAATTAGTCTGAAGAAGTATTGACTCATGCACCACAATTATTGTCTAACTGAATCTCAGAAATCATTGGCAATAAATGATAAAACATCTGAAGAAATAATTGGGTGGGACGTTTGAAATTCTCGAGGAAAGTCAATGGTCTGCAGGAACAGTAATTAAATCACTGTTCATTATTCACTAATAAGGATAAATTGGCAGCTAAGTACTTGCAAAATCGTCTTTTCAATTACCCGTTTTAGCCGGTTTTAATCTTGACCGTCAATCCCTTAATTCACACGATTTTCCATGAATCAAAGTCTTATACCCTTTACTAAGATTTCATTCAAGCCCTATTTCAAAAACCTTCATCTTCACGATACTATGTCTTCCAAAAATCTCCGATTACTCAAATTCTTCACTTTCCAAAAACCCTTCACTAAAAATCACCAAAATGACGTTATCTGTCTACCACAAAATTGTCGTTACCAACAAACCCTTGTACGAGAATGTCAGTTTCTCTGGAAAGCACATCCAACGCGGCTCACGAGGAGGAGGCGTTGCATATGCTTCGCTTGGCAAAGCTCACCTGTCTGGTCACAAATCAACCAAATGCCGAATACGCCAAAGAGGTAATAGAGTTTATTGCTAATATGCAATTAGATGAGGAAAATTGCATAGACTCTAAAATTACGGTGTCGCATCTAGTACGAACGGAAAAATATGTGGATTTTGTTAGGGAGTTGTATATTATCCCTAAGAATTTAAATGCCATATATGAGCTGAATGATAGAGGGGAGGACCCTACGTTGTACATGGTGGGTAGGGAACAAGAATATTTGGATCAAATTGTTGAGCATCCGATAAAGTTTGAAGCTACATTGAATAAAAAGCATTTGAAACCAAAATATCGAGTACTTCTAGATATTGTGAGCAAGTGCATTATGAGTGGATCTGGTAGTTTTGAGCAGAGAAGCAAGCCTAAATTGAGGTTAATGGCGGCGATTGAAGATTCTCCTTCAAAGGAATTCAATTGGTTGAACTACTTGATCAAAGTGGTCAGTGATCAAGCCAAACACATTCAGAAGGTGAATGGCTCTGTGGTGATAAAAGGAAAAATCCTACATGCAACCAAGATTGCATTTATCTTGGAAACATGCAGAGAAGAGGAGGACATCTTTGCCGATATAACTTCTTTTCCAAGATAAAAAATCATGTTCAAACCAACAAAGAAGACTTTGAGGGAAAAGAAAGAGAAAATTACTGAGTCTCAGGAGGAGACTGCTGAAGAAGAGACTGAGGAGGATAGTTCAGTGGTTGAACAAGTTAGAGAAACCAGGCAAACCTCTCAGAAATCCACTGAGGAAACTGATGAAGAAGCTAAGCAAGCCAGAGGGAAAGCCCTGATGAAACTGAAGAGGGAGAAAGTAGAAAAGCTGAAGAAGAAAGCATTGGCTCCTCAGAAGCGAAAAAGGCTTCAAACAATTGCTGAAAAGGAGGCCAGTGAATCTGAAGAAACCCAAACTGAAGATCAGAAATGGTTGAAATCTCAACTTCAGGTTCTTGCTCAGGTGGTGAAGAATGTACAGGAGCAAGAAATTGAGGAACATGTTTTCTCAGAGGTACTTGAAACCTCTCTGAGTTCAGACAAAATTTCTCAGGAAATTTTTAAGGGACCTTAGATCTCAAATGAAGAAAGACCGACTCAGACTTCAGATCAATCTGAACCTCAGGAATTGCTAAACTTGGATGCACTCCTGAATGAACCTTTTCTCGATCCATCAGCATTACAACTGATACAATCTGAGCCTAATGTTCCTGAAAGCCCAGAGCTGAAGAAGGGAGAGGCGGAAGAAACTGAATGGCGAAGCAAGGGGGAACGGTTCATCCTTAACAGATACCTTGAGCTGAGCACTTATCCTGACCTTCAGGATCTCTTCTTCAGACTCAGAACAACCGTATATATTCTGAATCAGACACTTCCTGAGATACTTAACATTGCCTCCTTCAGAGGAGAGGACTGGTGGAATGCTGAAACTACTGTTTTAACAGAATTTTCAGGCTTTAGAAAGACCAAGCTCAGGATGAAAGTTGTTGATTTCGACGAGCTGGTGAAAAGAAAGATAGCTGAGAAGAATGCTGGAGCTGGTGAATCCAGTGCTCATAATCAGGAAGAGGAAAGAGATCAAGGAGGAGAAAAGGGACCTGACAAAGAAACTGAACCTGAGAAAGAGAATGAGTCTGAACAAGGAAAAGAAACTCAGGATGATGTGCAGAAAGAAGTTGGTACTGAGCAGACTGATACCAGACAACCTCAGACTGAAGTTAGCACTCTTCAGGTACATTTTGGCACTATTGTAAATTATGCCAAAGTTACTGAAGTACCTATCTTTAAATCTGTTGTTTATGGTATGCAGACTAAGGCTCAATTGGAGCATCCAACTCAGCTGGAACCAGTTGTTCAAGCTCCAGTGGTTGATCTAACCTCAATCCTGGATGAGCTCAAGAAGATACAACCAATGGTGGAAAAGATGACTCAGATGGAAGTAACATTGGCTGGTCAAAATCAAAAGTTGGATAATCTGAGTTCATCATCTGATATGCTACAACTACAAACAACTCTCTCAGACAAGATGACTGTTCTGGAAGGGAAAATTGGTGGTGTAAGGACTGAGCTTAATTCAGATATGGAGAAAATGTACCAAGACAGAACTGCCTATCTTGAAGCTAAACTGGTTGAGAAGAATGATCAGATGATCAAGATAGCTGTTGAGGAAATGGGCTCCCTGCTCATGACCAAGATCACAGAAATGATGCATGATGTCTTCTCCAAACAATTTGCTCCACTATCAGAAGAATTCTCAATGGCCAAGAATTACATGATGTGGCTGGAAGATGAGCACGATCAGTTGGCTGGGGAAGTGCGTAGCTTGGGCAAAGAACAATATCACATGGATAATGCATTGACCCAACTTCTCCTAAGGTATGATGCCAAAAAGGGGGAAATACCGAGCTCAAAATGTCAATTGGATAAGTTGTTGGCACAGACCTTGGAGAAGAAAGCCAGAGAAGATGCTGATGCTAAGAAGATCTTGGATGCTCTTAGTGAGATTGACGCCACTGAAAAACTGAAGTTCAGAGAAGCTGAAGAACCTGGCCACACTCAGACATCAGAACAGACAACTCAGGAATTTATTGAAGAAAAAATGACTGAAAGAAGAAGAGTTGAAACGAGCAAAGCTGGTGAAACCCAAGTCAAGCGAAAGACTGTAGCATTTGTTGAGCAAGAAAAGAAGAAAAGAGAAAAGGTATCAAAACCTACTCAGAGGAAACTGATCATGGAGTTTGAAGAATCTGAGGAAGAGCAAGAAAAAAAAGAAACTGAAACTCATAAAGAAGCCTTCGACACCAAGAGAACACTGAGAGCCCTGCAAATAGAAAAAGAGAAGAGAATTGCTGCATCAGTCTCAGGTGCTCCACTGATCAGAAAGAAGAAGGAAGAAGAGCAGAAAAAAGAGGTGGCTTCAAAAAAGTTCATAGGCAAGAGGAGAGGTACAGAAAAGACTCAGAAGTGGCCGCACATTGATAAGTGGATGCCTCTACAGATCAATGATACATGGGAGGAAATCAAGAGAACCTTCTGGTTCTATTATGAAATTCTGAGGGAATGGAGGGGGAGCAGTTCAGATAAAAATGAAGCATTCATTGAGTATTTGCTGACCTTTTATCCTGAGTATCTGCAGAAATGGATCAACCTGGCAGATGAAGGCAATACTCAGATTGTAGCCCCAGGACCATACATGTACCCAGCTCCTAGATTTGAGAATGGCTATGTGAATGAAGCAGCCATTTCTCAGGAAATTGCTCAGTATGCTGTTCAGCTAGGCTTAACAGGAAACAACCCAGAAATCATCAAGGCAAGAGATGAACTGAAGAAGAGGTACTATGGAATGTTCAACTTGGAGGTACCAGAGGATGAGGTGGAAGAAGACTAGAGACTATGTACTTCTGAATGTTTTTTATTTTTCATTGTACTATGTAACTCTTATCCTTCATCAATGAAAATTTTATCTTTTGTGCTCAAAGATAATATCTCATTATCTTCTTACATGTTTTGATATGCATTATGTTTTGAAATTGTTGGGAGACTTACCATTTTGGATTGTAATAGATAACTGAAACCTGAGTATAGGATAGGTTTTCTTAAATGTAACAAGATTGTTTTGGCATCATCAAAAAGGGGGAAATTATTGGGAGATGAATTTAATAAAGAAATTTTGATTATATCCCAAAACCCCTGAGTATGACATGTTCAGGATAATCTTGATAGTCTGAGTTAGGTTTCAGTATAGATTGTTCAGGAAGATATCTGCACCATGTATAGTCAGCAGATATAGATCAGGTTAGATTTTGAAGTTACTGAAGAATCAGTAGAACTGAAGACTCAGAAGACACTGAAGAACTGAAGACTCAGAAGATACTGAAGAACTGAAGACTCAGAAGTTACTGAAGACGCAGAAGTTACTGAAAACTTAGTAAGTTACTGAAGACTCGAGAAGACCTGAATGTTCAGAGGCACTGAAGAAATATCTATTTGAATTTATACAAAACTGAGGAAAACACATATTTTCAGAAGAATAGATATTGCCCAAAACATTCAAGTGCAGAGAAAAGGAACTAAGTCTAAGTGTTGTTTAAGGTTGTCTCATTCAGAGAGATTGACCTAAAAAGAGCCATTTTGTTTGTCTACATTCACTGAAGACAAGAACCAATCAGAGGAAGACAACACTGTACTTTACTGACACTGAAAGCGACAGGACCCTGAATATTGTCTGTAGTACTATGTTCTAGACTGCAAAAATTGGTGATTGGCTACATGGATGCATATTTCCTAAAACATGCAAGGGAGTGTTCAAACCCTAAAAATAGCCGTTCATAAATAAACAGAAGAGGAAACTCTTGATGCTATCTCTTCCAACGGATAGTTTTTCAAAGAGTGACCTTTGAAGAAGTTGCCTATAAATACCAATGACCTTCTACATTGAGAGGTCACGGGAAATTACAGCAACTCAAGAGCTCATTCTTATTCTTGCAAATTGAAGCACTCAAAAACCCTAGAATTTCCCAAGTGTTTCACATTGAAGAGAGCTCATTCACTAAGCATAGATTTGATAGTTTTATCATAAGCTTAGAGAGATATCCCAACCTTTGCATTTGTTCTTATTGTAAAGGATATCTCACCCTAGTTGGAAACCAACCCAAACCCAAATCCTTTGATAAGGTAGTTTGTGTGTGTGTTTTGTTGGTGAGTTAGAGTTGTAAAGAGTGAGTAAGATGCAGGTTAGTCAGCCAGAAAAATCTAAGAGGAGAAGTTAGTAAGCTACTTGTGGTAGTCTGAAAACTTGTGTGTGTTGAGTTAGTAAGCTGCAGTGAGTAAGCCAGAAAACTCAAGGTAGAAAAGTGAGTAAGCTGCAATGAGTCAGCCTGAAAGCTTAGTGAGTTAAGGAATTTCTCTGAAGATCAGAGAGAGTGGACGTAGGAGCTTGAGTCTCTGAACCACTATTATTGTTGTGTTATTTGCTTTTTGTACTGCATTTTATATGTTGCATGTTTTTCACTGAAAGCATATTTCACTGATATTCAGTTGGAAACAATCCACTGAACTTGCATCAAATTGATCACAGCCTTAACCACTATTTTACTAAGGAAGATATTTTCAGCAAGCTAAAACGAGTATAAACTTAGGGCCAACCATTCCGCACACTTGAGTAGCTAGAACAGATAGTTACCAAACTGAACCAACTATACTGAGTGTTCAGTAAGATAGTTATCTGATCCAAGCTCCTTAGGATCTCTGATAAAATTCAGGATCAGTTGGGCTAATCTGAAGCTTCTGAAAGCTGCTCAGGATCATTGTCTCAGTAGACTTTGACTCAGGGCGATTTGTGCTTCTCAGGGCAAAAATATCAGGACAGCCTGACCCATCTGACCTCAGTGAAGAAATTGTTTTAAAAATCACTGAACACGTGTATTCCCCCCCATACACGTGTGAGACTCGTTTGCACCGGGACCAACAATCATGGTTCTTAAACCTTTAAGGTTGCGATTGGTAGGGGTTATTATGGGTTTAATAGTGGTCAGTAATTATTTGCAAAACCATTTGGTAGCCAGCATATAGCTCGTACTAATTAGTAAGGATTCGATTTTTTTATTGATGACCCGCACCGTAATACCGATAATTTCCTGCGAATCACTATTCCCTTTCATACTAAATAATATCTCCTCCCCCAAGGTATTCGCCGAAGAGGGCTTCTACAGTCACTTTCGACGAACGACTTTGCCCCTCTTCAAGAATAATATATCACCCAAATTATTTCTCTTGGTCGAGGGTTTTTTTTATTTTGGGAGCGACGAGCGGCATTTGAAATTTGGCACGACGGACGACGGTGGTGTCGTTGTGAGTACAATCGACGGCGGCATTGTGAAACATGGTTGAAACGGTGGAGTTCTTCATCCTCGAAGTGCCCCCTTTCTTCTTCTTCTTCTTCTTCTTCATCTTCTTTGCCAAATTCCAAGCGATCCAAGGTTAGGGTTTTATCTTGTATTGATTCCATCCTTTTTTGTTGTTTTTTGATAATTTCAGCGTGATTTGCCTAGACTTGCTCGTGGCGTTTTTGTTTATTCAGATTTTCAATTTGTTTGAATTTTGTTTCAAACCCTCAATTGAACCTGCTTGTTCTATTAATTTGGAATTGTTAACTAAATCCAAGTAAAAAACAAGCATAATCATTTTTATTGCTTAATTCAATTCTGGAACAAAGTAATGGATAAAAAAAAGCAAGATTAATGGGGTGCCTCAAGCTATATTGCAATATGAACTCAACAAGAAACAGGACCACTGTTTTAGTTCTTGATGTTCTGTCAAATGCTCTTACTTTTTTGCAACCTAAACAATGTAAATTCATGTATCTTGAATGTCTGGTAATATTACTGGGGTGCTTCTAATTTCAATTTCCCTTTCCTTGCAGTGATAGGTTCATTGGAGCATCCCTTGCTAAGTTTATATACTGAAGGTTCTGTTACATCAGATAGAGACAGGTTTAATGGGGATTTTCTAGAGAAGAATGTCTCCACTGGTAACATGAGTATTGGTCCTTGTGTTATGTTTAATAGATGATTGTATATTTACAAATTACAATATATATGAATAGTTGAATGAACTCAGGCTTCCTGTCCCATGATTCTTTTTACATGCATTCACAGCTTATTCATTAAGCAGGCCTTAGTTTTTTAATGAATTTACAATTGCAACGACGCTAGTGTACTTCTTTTCTTTTCTTGGGTCTCTCTCTCTCTCTCTCTAGTGCAATTTGCTCTTTGTTTTGGTGGTGGAGCTCTCTTTCTCCTTCTTTTTTCTTGCTGGAGTGAGCATAGTATGTTGGTCGTGGCCCATGAGTAAAAGATGCCATTGTGCTACTTATCATTCCTTTTACCTATTGATTGTGTTGTTGAACATTTATGAGAGCTTGATGGATAGTATCAATCATTATTTGATATGTTATTTAGCATTTATTTAAAAAAAACTACATATATGCACCTTTTTATGTAAAGTAAACACTGGAGCAACTAGCAGGTACATATGCCATTAGTTTAATTTAATTTATTTAGCATTCTGGGATTAGTGTATATCTCTTGAATATTTTTTTATTATGTAGATATGTTATCTTTGTTGAGGGTTTCTTGGAAGGCTCCATGTCCAGTCTCGTGGAATTATAAGCACATCAGAATGGGTAAGACTCCAGTGGTCATGTAAATCCTCTTCTTGCTATTCATCAGTCGAAATTATTGGGCTTTTTAAATTTTGTTTTAATCTATTGATGATCCTTGGAATTTTGAGATATTATATGGTAGTTGAGCAAATTTTAAGATATTAATGGGTAAGACTCTAGGATTTCATGGCTTTTCTTATAGTGATCTGAACCACACATCTTATAAACTCAAGGTGTGAGGCCTTTTGGTGTATCACTCTTGGTTGTTGGATATGATGAGAAAGTTGTTGTATCGATGGAAGCTTACAAGAAAGAATTTGGGAAGAGTACAACCAGAAATTGACAACTCAAAATAATGATGATTAGATTAATATGTTGTTTGTTTGAAGGATGTTCAACAATGATTATGTTGATGAAATTTTAAATTTGATCATTTGATTGAATAGTATTTTTTTCTTTCTAAAATATAGACTAGTTTTGTGTTGGGATATTAATTGATAACCCTGTGTTTAAGAACATCAACTTGTGTAGGGATATTGATCATTTGGACGATGTTCAACAAAGATTATATTGATCGTTTAGATTTGATAATTTGATTTAATAATATTTTTATTTTTTAGAATGCAGACTAGCTTTGTGTATGGATATTAGTTGATAGTCCATTTCATTAAATTATTTTTAATATCTGCAAAACTTAATAAACTTGAGTCAAAATTCATTCTTGAAAGACCTAATTATCTTTCTAGTTAAAAATGAAGCAAAGAATTTTGGGAACAATATATCAAACATGGTAAAAAATATAGACATGACCATTATTAATATCACATATTAGCTCACAGTTAAAAAAATGAGGCTTTTATGTTTGGGTACAAGGGTAAATCGGACATTTTAGTAAAATTCACAATTTATACATGTTTATCATCTACCAAGTGGTACTACAAATTTTACACAAGTTTATTACCCCCTACCAAATGGAATACTAATTTTATCTTGTTATTTTTTTTACGATGTACCAAACAATATAATACTACCAACTCATATTATATTATACCAATCTCCTTTATCCTACCATTTTTTATTAACCCCTACCAATCCCTACCTCAATGGAAACAAGGGAATACAAAATTGCT
This sequence comes from Stenogyne calaminthoides, assembly GCA_037126765.1. Lineage (NCBI taxonomy): Eukaryota > Viridiplantae > Streptophyta > Magnoliopsida > Lamiales > Lamiaceae > Stenogyne > Stenogyne calaminthoides. Next base: position 3,294,368 of record JBBCBC010000035.1, read on the forward strand.
AATATTAATTTTGTGGTCGGGGATGAAATTGATATTGCTCCCATGGAAAAATAGATATGCTGGTAGCGTGAGAGATTTATGTTTGACCGTGAGAGAGGAAATGATAAATTTGGAAAAAAAAATATTCGATTTTTGGTATAAAATCTAAAATATATAATTATGTTTTAAATTTTTTTAAAAATATATATTGTGATAATGAAAAATAAAAAATAGATATTATATGTAGCATAATCATGTAGAAATCCAAATAGGTGGTGGACACAAATATAATACAAGTAATCGATTGAACACTATTTGAAAACGGCTCTTCTGCTCAGAAACGAAGTGTTGGACTCAATATCATACCCAAGCTTGGGTTTTTTTTTTTTTAATTTCACGAATATAGTATTTATTTTTGGACTCAATATCATACCAAATACTCAAGCTTGATGAGAAAAATCATAGCTATTTGTTGAGTTTTATTTATTTGATTTATCAGGTCATGCTCTTGGACTGGACATGAATTGATTTGCTGGGCTTTAAAAGTCTGATTTAATTTTTTGGGCTTAAGAGGCTCGATTTGATTTAGGCGCAGGTTATTAGCCCTCCCAACATTAGGAAATGCACCACTCATCCAATTTTTAAATGAGCAAGTCTATGTGAAAATTTTCATGTAGGAAAATCTATAAAATTGTTCTAAATCAATCATCTACATCCTAAATACTAAATAATGAACCCTAAATTATGACCTATTCGAGCCGGGTGAACCATGAACCACTTGGGCCGAGTGAACCATGAACTACTCAATTTTGTCTTGCCTTCACTAATTACATAATTTGGTTGTAAATTAAAGTTTTTTCATGTATGAAAATTTGCATACTAGACTTTGTCTTTTTAAATTTCAATTCACAAGTGAAATATCATAATTACTTTTTTTTTTCTTTTCCCTCTCTTATAACCACATGCACCCCCTTATCCCAATGAAATTTGAATAATTTCTCCAGTTGAAAATTGGGAAAAAATTTGAAATATTTAGTAGAGTTGTAAACATTTTTCCAAAATTTTTTTTTTAGAAAATTTATTCCGAATTTAAAAAATTTATTACAAAGACTCTTAGATTATTGCAACATATTTTTTTCGAGTGTTTTTCTCAAAATTTTTTTGACAATTTCAGAATATTTCTTCAAGATATCATGAAATTTTTTATTTTTTTTACAAAAATCAATAAAAAAATCGGTAAATCAGTCATGAATTCTTAAAACGAGAAAAAATTCATACAACAATGGTTTTGTAAAGCAGTTTCATTCGTTTAAATCAAGAACCCAAAATAAACTAATGAATTTGTGTGTTTTGGTTTGTTCAAATTGCACATGAATGAAGAAATTTGAGAAAGAAGGGTAATTTAGAAAGTTAATTAATAGTGCACTAATATGGTGAGTGGTGAACTAATCTAAGTGGCGTATTTCCTAAAAATAGGGGTGCTAATAACCTGGGCTTTTGATTTATTTGAACTCAAAACTTGATATAGGCATAATTATGGCATGTTTGGCTAAGCTTATTTTAAACATCTTATAAACTATAACATCTTATAAGTTATTTTGAGAGCTTATAAAATGTAATTTTTTAGTAGCTTATAAATTGTTAAAGTGTTTGACTAATAAAATTTATTTTTTTGGAACTTATTTCTTAAGATTTTTTTTTAGATCTTATAAGATGCTAAATATTTTATTTTGCCTAACAAAATTAAGGAGCTTATAAGCTCCTAAACAACTTATAAGTTGTGTCAAACTGGCTCTTAATGTGGCGAGCTAATTAAATTAATTATTTATTTAAATGGAGTAATTTTTTTTAAATCACTTTAAATATTTAATATTTTATATTGATATTTAACACGTAATTTTCACGAGCCGCTCTTTTTTATTGGACACAATTTTAATGTGCTTACACACATGGTGCACAAAAGACATACTCATTTTGAAGGACTAGATTTATTAAAAAAAAATATCTTGACAATAATAATTATTATTTATGACTTTTAATTAAAATATTATTTTTTTCAAAATTAAATTAAATTATATTTCTATTTGGTTCGAAAAAATTATATTTCTATTTTAAAAATAATATCCCAGATTTAAGGAAAAAATTTTTTTTTTTAACGTCACGTGGAATTAAAAATATATAGTAATAGAATTTGAGAAAATATCACGTCTGGTCGCAACAAAACTTGATGAAACATAAATACAGCTTCGACTTCTTCATAGAAAATGGAGACATCTGGTATTACTGTCGATGAGCAACGTACTACTGACTTTCGATGCGTGCGGTGTGGATTCCCCATCAAAACACTCTACATTCAGTATTCCCCAGGAAACATTCGCCTAATGAAATGCGTAATTCCCCAACTCCTTGCACTTGATTTAATTATTTCTTTTACGTATTTGATTTTCTATAATGCGTTGGATTTTGTGTTTTCTTTTATTAGGGAAATTGCAAATCCGTTGCTGATGGGTATATCGAGTGTGAAATAATGGTAATTGAATCAAAGAAAAGAAGAATTCGTACATTAGGTTCTCAGTTTTCAGTTTTGCTAATTTTTTTCGTTTTGTTTTTAATTATTTAGATTCTCATCCTTGATTTGATTCTTCACAAGCCCGAAGCGTATAGACATGTGTTCTACAACTTGTTTGGTAAAGAGAGTGTCAATTTTGAGGTATATCATTGTTTCAATAATAGTCTCTGCAACTTTCATTTAATTAGGTTTTGCTTACAGTGTATAAATGAATATTTGTTCTGCAGAGCTTGTTGATGAAATCATTTTTGGCGTATCTTATTCTGGACGTCTGTATCCAATGATTAAGTGCTGTAAATTATTCACTAGTTTTTCTAATGATAATCTGAAGTATTTTATTGTATATTTTCGTGCGTTTGAATGTGATGTAGCTTGCAATTTACTTTAACTGCTTTAGACAAAATGTGGGTTTTCTGCATAAATGAAGGGGAAGGTTCGTTGCCTACGGGTGCTAAGTCATTGCTGATGGTATTTGGAAAGGTTTGATTCGAAAATTATAGTAAGTGATAATGGATTTTAACTGGACTCTGCCTTTTGACAATGTTTTTTATTTCTTCAGCTGTTAACTGGTGTCATCTTTGGGAATCTCGTCTTTCTTTGTGTGGTGTTTCATGCCACTAGGAAATTTCTCAATGCATCAGCTGGATTTTATGGGTAAATATTTATGAGCTCTGATGTTTGAGTTGGTTTTATGTAAAACTGTTTTACTGTGCAACTGTTTCAGTGTTTCACAACTATTACTTTATAGTAAAACAACTAAATCCTTTTAATGAAACAATTTTATTTTTTTTTGATCGGACAAAGTTAGTTGTTAGTAGTTAGTATACACCAAGCACCAAAATACTCCACGAAATCACCAATCCACCTTATAACTCCTATAACTCCAAATTAGTTCCCAAAGGGAATCGAACCTGGGTCTCCCACTCAAATGAGGAGCCCAGTGGCAAGGTGGGTTGTTTCATCTTTTAATGAAACAATTAATACTATCAAACTAGTACCTTTTAATTAAGCAACTAATACTGCTTAAATATACTTTCAAAATGCAAACCAGTTGCATCTTAAAAATTGGTTTACGCAAGACATTGACCTGATATTTACAACTGATCCTTTCTGAAGATACATACTCCCTGCTATGGTGATTGCTGCTCCTATGCTTTGAATCTTCCTAAAATTGATAAAAGTGTACATTTATAATGTTTCATGACCAGGCTGAATGTTTCCTGCATATTGTATGTGAGTTTGTGAAGTTGTTTTGCATTATGGCTAACTTATTCTTTAATAGGTGGAGCTCTTCTCCCTAATTCAGATTTAACCTGTTTGGTTTATCGTTTATCAATCATGGTCCTTGAATTCTCAATTAATCCGGCAAATCCAGTCCTTACCTTATTTGTTTGATCATTCCAAAAGGATTCACATAGTTGAAGGACAATTTTTTGGAAGTTTAAATAAAGAACCAAAGCTGTAAAATTTCAAACATGAGAAGTAAAAGCATTCGTCTTTGGTAATTTGGGGTGTTACAGGGAAAATAAACATGGAAATGTTTAGTTGAATGTGAGAAAATGATAAAATGTTTCTTTCATTTTCGGGAGGTATTTCCTGCTAATGTTCGCATAGTGGCAATTATACGCACATATATATGTTAGGATATGAAGCTGCAAAGATATATTCTCTATCGATATCATGAAAAATACATAAATATATATGAGGAAACATAATAATTTAAATATATGTTTATGTGTTGTAATGATTATAGTAATGTCTTGCAAAAAACCTTGTTTGAGAAAATACAATTTCGGTTTGAAAAAGTTTTCATATTAATAATAAAAACATTTCAGTAATATTGCTAGTTGCACCTAACTGTTTTGACTTGTATTTTTGATGATATCTGCTGGTTGCATGCGAGACTGAAAATATAGTTAAGACATAGATTATCTCCCAAAAATGTAATACCTTGTATAGGCTATCTGAGAAGTCAGTCATTGTATAAATCGAGGGACAAAAAAAAAATGCATGGTCAAATTCTTTGAAATAATTAAGGTAGAGACAAGTTATAAAGTACCCTAAATATTTTAAGAAAGAGGAGCTCAACCCAATTCCCCCGCCATATGTTGTAGCTCTGTTAATCTGAGAAGTAATATGACTACACAGATATTAAATATTAGTGATTTCTTTCTTCATTGTAATTTCATTCTTCTAAATTATATTGAAGGTTGTGGAAGATCTAGAAATTATTGAATATTGAAATATAGTACTGGATCATGAACTGTAGAAACATAAACCAAAATTCTTCTATCAGAAGTTATATTGTATCTCCATCATGTTTCTACCCAATTCACAGATGGATTACCATGTAGTCTTCCAATCTCATTGACGAATTCATTTGATTGGTTAATCTGTCTTATTCATGCATTGCATTAGTTTTATTCCAAAATAAGCGGAGATTTGCTTGAGTTAACAGTTCAAAATAATAGGTTACAAGTATAAGCCACCAATTTCTCCTAGTTAATTCTAGATTAATTATTTTAGTCTTATGTGCATAACTTAATCACCGTGCCTGTTAATTCTACAGGTGGAAACAAATATTATTTGCAGTCCTTGTTTCAAGCTACTTCAAGATTTTTCTCTTGGCCATGATGGTACTTTTTTTTGTTGATGCTTGATCTTATATAGTGGAAAAACACCCATGTTATTATTTCCTTTATGATTATTACAGTATCTATGTTTTGCTCCTATGACCGTAATTTGCATGATTAATAAGTTTTATGAGTTTCAACTTTTAATTACTGTTAATCAAAAATTTGCATTTTGTAGGTCTGGGAATTTCCTTCTTCTGTGATTGTGATCATTGACATTTTTGTCATATCCTCCAATATTGTGGCTTTAAAAGGTGCAAAATATGGATACAAATGGAATCCATGCCTGATAAATTACTGGTTCCCTGTGAATGTGTATGAAATAATTTAATATACTTGAAATCACTTATATGTCACCCCAAAATGGCTTATCCAATATTTGTACCCTCATCTATATAACCAAAAGGCATCAGCATTCCACTTCTGCAATTTATTACCTCCTCTGAAAGCTAGCATTGAGAGATTTTTTGGGTGTTGCTGCTGTTGGCAAAAGGATTGTGGCATGTTAAATGTATACAGCAGGCATCCTGTATATATAGGAAAGGTTGAAGGTTGAATTTGATGTCATTTATTGGAATGCTTTTTCCAAATCTAAAAGGCAAAAAATATGGTTTTGAATTTTCCCTACCATCACCATTAACTGAATGAAAGATAACAGGGATTGTGTCCATGCTTTGACTATGAAGTCATCATCCCATTATGAACCATTATGTAATTCATTGCTATCACATGTCCTGCAATCATCTAGTTCCCACTGAAGAAGTAGTAGCTGTCTTCACTAAACAGTATTATCTGTTTTCATTGAACAGTATTAGTTTGTCAATATCTGTTTTTAATTGAACAATATTAGTAACTGTTACTCTATTTGATTTAGTTACTGCAAATTCTTAATTATACTGATTGACACTCTGTTTAACTAGTGATCACCAACTCAGTGATGATGAGATGCTTGGCTGTTTGTGCTGTTGCACATGGCCTGAAGTTTTTAGCCACTCAAAACAAGGTGTTTCTTCTTCAAAGCTAAGCCACAAGAATGCATCAACGTATCCACTGTGACCATGCTAGCAGTAAATTGCAGATGTCCTCCAATTGGGGTAAATCTGCTTCACCTTTCCATTCGGCTTAGTTATACCATTCATCATCTCTAAGCGAGTAAACTGGGAAATTTGTCTCATTTTTATTGGTTGTTGGCAATTTTGCTCCCGTATGAATCAAATTTCTCAATTAAGTCTCAAAACTTAAAAAATGATGCAATTTTAGTCCTATGTTGACAAGGTTGCAGGTTTTTGGCACGTGCCAGTCAAGCAACTTGACTAATGACTTGGCATCATTTACATGGCATAATGAGACACCAATATATTAATTTCAATTAAAAAAAATCACAATTTAATTATCATCCTAAAACAAAAAAATTGTCGATGTTAGACTAAAATTGCATCACTTATGAGTTAACAAGTTTTGGTACTTAATTGTGAAAATTAATTCGTATGAGATGGGACTTGATTGCAATTTACTCCCCCAAAGTGTGATTTCTGTTTTTTTTTTCCCCAGTCGATGGGAATATTAAGATATTCTGTGCTTATCTTTGTGTTGACAGGTTGAAGATACATGTTGATTGTGAAGCCGTATGTGGTATGCTATACTATGGAAATGCAAAAAATTGTTGGGTCGTGCACTTGAGGGTTTTTCAGCTGAAACGGGAGGCATTTCTGGTTTCTCTTCGTCTTCATTTGCTTCTTAGTTGGTATGACTACACCAGTCTTATTACTATTGACAAAGTTTTGTATGCACTAGATGCTCCGTGCACTTTTAAGTGTATTTTCAAACGGTATTGGTTGTTTTCACTAAACAGTATTAGTTGGTTAGCAAAGGTTGTTTTCACCAAATAGCATCAGTTTTTTTTATCGATGAAAATTAGTTTTGTGCAATTGCACTGTACAACTGGTGTATATGTAATTTACTCATTAATATTTTTTTGAAGGCTAAGTATTGTATGCATCCAGGTGTACTGTGCACTCCTAGTGTATTTTAGAATCATGTAATTTACATATACAACTGGTGTATATGTATCCAGGTGCACCGTGCACTCATAGTGCATTTTAGAACCATGTAACTTGTTATATTGAAAATGTCAATTTGTTTACATTGAATCGTGCAACTATTAAAATAGAAAAATAGTTACACGATTAAGTGTAAACAAGTTGCATGATTCTAAAATGCACTATGAGTGCATGATGCACATGAATTTTTGAAATTTCAAATCTCAAATCCCTATTTGTTTATCAGAATTTTTGTATATAATTTTAAATCTTCCAAAATTCTATATATATATATATATATATATATATATATATATATATATATATATATACTATACTTGTCTAACTTTTTTCAAATACAATTTCTAATACACTATTAATTATTTATCACACATTTTTCAATTATTATTATTTACTTTATTATATATATATATATATATATAATTATTTAATTATTTCTACATTACTTTTTATAATATAATATTCTTTCTATCATTTTTTTTTAAATTCTACTCTATCAAATTTTACAAAATCCACACTCTTAAACATAAATAAAATTTAAATAGATTTTTTTTACTTTATACCAAATTCTTTCAAACCTCCCTCAATAGGATTTCAAATTCCCTTAAAATTGTAAACAAACAAGGGCTAATATTGCTTAATCTGGGGCTCTATTCCCTTAAAGTTGTAAACAAACAAGGGCTAATATTACTTAATCGGGGGCTCTTATATAAATGGGCGGGTCCTATTACCAACTGCAGCATCTGCAGTTTCATCTAAGCATGCCATTCCTTTCCAAGTACACAAAGACAACATCATGCATGAAATTGAGCAAGAAAGAGAATGTTTTGTTGTTTTCCCAATTATCTATGTACTAAAGGTCATGTTACATTCTCCTTTTTCTAATTTAAAATTCCATCATAGTACCATTATAGTTCAATCAAAGAATCATAACCTCCTAAGATTATTCCCACTTCTTCCCTTGTCCTCTTCCTATTTCTCTTTCTTATTCAATTGCTATAATTACTAGTATATCACCGCGTTTTGCGGTTTATGAGTATAAAATGAACATAATATAAAATGTATTCATTTTTGTGTTCAATAAATTATTAAAAAATATTTTACTTATAATAATAATAAGAATTTTTTTTTTCATTTTTTTAAATATATATTTTTTATTTAGATGCAACGCAAGATTTATAAACATATTTTGCTTTTACAATTAAGCATGGGAAATGGTTGACGCTCCAACTGCTTAAAAATTTTATATTGTTAAATAATGCAACTTTAAATGTATTTTTTTTCTTATAATTTTAAATTATTTCCTTATAAACCACTTTGATTGTGACATATTATTGTCTTCCCAGTTCCCATTGCATGTAAAAAATTTCAAATTGTCCCCTTTAGTTACTCTAAACATGATAACATATAACTACCCATGATTGAAATTGATCTCCTTAAGAAAGTCCAAGATTTTTAATAATTGTCTATAATTCTTATTAATGATCACACCATAAGATATCATTAGTCAAAATTATCTTTCTAAGATGTTAAAGAGAGTCTACTATCTGATGATGACAGTGTTATTCCCGAAATCAACACTCTTTGTCCTAAGTTAGTCTTGATTAATATTTTCTTTTAAAAATATGGGTACCGAGCTTCATCACAACCAACCCAGTATCGTTTTACAATCCAATGTCTAATATCAATTGTACATGCAACTAATTCATAGTAATTGGACTCAAAGATGGACCTACATATCCTATGTTGGGATCACGTGCCCCCATATTTTTTTTAAGTATATGTTATATATATTATAATTATTAGGAGTAATACTTATATTATATGTATATAATTACTTAAATGAGTTTTTAAAAGTGTTATAATTAGTTAATCATGCAAATATTTCATCTAAAAATTTTGTAGATTTGTTATGTATATGCACTATCCCTGTTTAAAAAATAAAATATTTTTTGAGATAGTAAGAGTGTATATTAGAGATGTTAAACGGACTGCGTCAGGCTATAGGGCCGGCCCGTTTAACCTTGAAAAATACAGGGTTAGGGTTGACAATTCGGTGGCCCGTTTAAGAGTGAACCGATAAGGCCCTAACCCGTTTAGGCCCGTAACCCTGTAGGGTTGGTCCTAATGGGTTAGGGCCGGCCCGCCAGCCCGTTCTAGTCTTTTTTTAATATTTTTTTTATACTCTCTCCGTCCCACATTAAGGTTTCTTTTTGCTTTTGACACACGAATTAATGAATATAATATTAAATGATTGAGATGTAATAGGAAAAGTAAAAAGGTACATAGAGATAGATAGAAAGGGTAGAGAGAAAAGGTGCAGACACACCTACCATTAAAAGAAATGAGAACCTTAGGGTGGGACGGACGAAGATGAAAAAATGGGAACCTTTGTGTGTGGGACGGAGGTAGTATATATTTATGTTGGTTTAATAAATTAATAAGGTAAATATAAATATTAAATATATAAATAAAATAATAATAATAAATGAATAAAAATAATAAATTGTCTATCAAAGTTTTATTACTTCTAACTTCATAAGAAATTGTAGTCTTTACGTGAAACTCATGTATGTACATTTTAGTTGCTAGTATTTTAAATTAACCGAATTAATATATCAATCAATTATAGCTCAAATATATAGAACATAAAAAATAAAAACAGTGTAGCCTGCCCGTTTAGCCCGAGGCCCGTTAGGGTTAGGGTTAGGTTACAACTCTTAAAGGCCCGTTTAAAAGTGAACCTCTAAGGCCTTAACCCGTTTAGGTCCGTGGCTCTGTAGGGCTGACCCGTTTAACATCTCTAGTGTATATGCATAATCGTGACACTAAAAAAATAGAATTCACATGAACCCGGGTTCACAGGAAAATCTACTTATTATATTATTTATTTTTGTGCCCCCGTCATGAAAGTTTCTGGATCCGTCCATGATTGGACTAATCAATTTAAATATTATATCCTATAAAAGAATCATACAAATAAGAAAACAAATTGAGCTTTATCACAATCAATCTAGTGTCATTTTACAATTCAACTAATAACGTCAACTAATAATTTAATTAAAAAATATTGAACTAACAATTTAAGTCTAATGTCAATAGCTCATGCAATTAATTTATGGTAATTGGACTAATCAATTTAAATCCAATATCATGTAATATTATCATACAAATTATAAATATATAAATTATATATTTTCATATATACAATACTTCTCGTCTTTTTAAGATTGCACATACTCAAAATAACAATAAAGTAACTATACAGTTCATACTACCCCTTACAAACATCACTAAATTACATCACATGTCACTAATAATTACATACAAAATTAACTTATTTTTTTATCTTATTCACTAAAATTGACAAAATACCCTTATCAAAAAGCTATTTTATTACCTTCAAATATTAATAAAGAATTTCCTCATCAAAACCCATGTCAAAATCAAGTAAGCAATCTAAAAATAAGATGGAAGAAGTAACTGATTTTTAAAAAAAATATATCAATATCAATTACAAAATATAACATTTTATATTATTAATAATTAATGTGCCACTTTTAAAATTTAATTATAAATTTGTAATAATTTTTTTGTTGAATTTTTTTTTCTTTTTTGGTATAACATTTTGTTATTATATACGTATAAATATATCTAGTTCAAAAATTCAAAAATAATATTAATAATTTAAAAAATATTTAAAAAATAATAATATGTGTTGTAGATATGGAGAATTGAACCTTGTACTTTTGCATATAAAGAAGATAAATAATATTTGTTATACCATTTGACCTACATCAAATTTGTTAAGATGTTTAAAATTTTATTAAAAAATTATAACAATATTTTGACCCAACTTTTGGCCCAATATTTTGTTATTAGATATGTATAGATTAAAAAAAAAAGGCCCATGTATAGGCATGATGTAGTTATAAAGTACTAACATATAACATGTAATATGGAGTTTCGGACCCAAAATAATTTCTCTCATATAAAAGTCTAAATTTATAGTGAAATATACAATCATTTTCCTAACACTCATGAACTTCTCACTGCTGAATTTTCTTACTCTATCATTGGGAGGAGATTTATAGGGTGGATAATTTAATATGGTTGAAATTTCTTTCAGCGTGAATCGAACCCAAGACATATATGCATGGATGTTAGCCTTTTTTGTTCTGATATATACTATGAAAGAATTTCATCTCATCTCCAACTATAAGAATTTTTAAGTAGGTGAAATCTGAAAGGGAAGTGTTAAACAAAATCTTGTATGAAACGGTGTAAAAATAGTACCAGACGAGATGTGAGATCGGTCCAAATTAAATTCTATCATTTTGTTTCGGACTAAGTAACCATATCTCAGAAGATAGTGTGTGTCCAAACATGATAATTGAGGGGAGAAAAAGGAGAAGAGAAGAATATGAAAAAGAAAATGTAAAGTTTTACATGATGTCCAACACCCACACAAAAAAAGAAAAAAAAATAGAGGGGCCGGGCCTCCAAGGGTATAGCCAAGTGGTAACGCTTGTGGTGATATAGGGAGAAGTCCCCCGGCAACGCAGGTTTGAATTCCGTGTGGGACATAAATTTCCATTGAAAGATTATGGGGTTGTTTTGAGAATTGAATCTTGTTGGCTTTCTCCCACAAATGTCTGCTAATTGGGCATATCCTTCGATTTACAACTCGCCCAACTGAGAGGCCAATAACATGGGTGAGGGGAGTTTCTCGTCTTTTCCTCACAAAAAAGAAGGGGCCGAGCCGGAATGGACAAGCTGACAGATAACATGAGACCAACCTACTAATATTCCTCCAAACACACACTTCCATCTGCTACTTTTAACTCCCTCTTTTGGACTTTCTTCTTCTTCTCCCAACAAGCACTTTGTAACATCCTACTTTGCAACATTGAGTTCTCGTCATTTTCCTCTTGGATTTTCTCCATTTTTCACGGATTCTTCCTCCTTTCCTTCATTCATAGGAGTAGTAGGACCCTTATGGAAAATATGTTTTTTTAGGACCGTAACTATGGAGGAGTGACAATTTAAGTACAATGACCAAAATTTGTGTGAACTTCACCGTGAACTCAACTTTTTTAATATTATTGTTATGTATAAAAATTGTCATTGTTATGCATAAATACCATCATTGTTACATACAAAAATTTTCACTGTTTTAAAATATAACAGTGATATATAGTTTTTGCAAGTTCATGTATAAACCCGGTTCACAGAAGTGTTGCTCATATTTTTATTGTGATAAATTTAAATTATTATTTTTTTTGTTACAAATATAGGATTGTAAAATTTCATATGGGCAAATTTAGGCACATAAAATGACCTACATTTGTCAAAAAAAAATTCCTACATTTGTCATAATATTGTCCTTAAATTGTCATCACCAAAATTACAGGCCTAAAATAAAAATCAAAATTCCACTATATGAGTAACTATCTATGAAACTTGTTTATTGTTTATGGTGAATCTTGTTATTTTAACGGTATCTCCTATTTCACTGAGCAATATTTCTTATTTTCACTAAACAATATTAACTCTTTTTTTAAGTATCAAATTGGTGCAAGTGATACTGTTACTATAGAAACAAGTAATGCAGGTACGTGAAAACCACTAATATAGACCAAATAATAATGTTTAATGAAAATAAAGAATATTGTTCCATGAAAATAAGTAATACAGTTTAACGAAAACAAGAAGTAATACTGTTTAGTGAAATAGGATACTATGCTAAAAAAAATATCAGTTTTGCCATGAACAAATTTCACATAATATTTGGCTAAGGACAAAAACTCATATGAGACAGTCTCATGCATGAGACGGGGTACAACTTAGCACAAACCACATCCACCTCTCCCAAAATATAAAGCGCCAAGCCCAACTTATACCCCGTCTCACCATGAGACCGTCTCATATATGTGTGCCTCTTTGCCACGCTATATATATCATCTTTATCAATCTTTCACATGCACATTCTATGAAGAGAGAGAGAGAGGGGGGAGTTTTATCCATGTCATTATATCACCTTATATATCATCTCACTTTGATAAATTAAACTCTAATCATTGATAGATCTTTGAGAGTGAAAAATGGTGAGGGAAGGCGGTATTTCTCACTCTTCTTCCATTGCATTACTGCAAGAGAGGTTCAAGCAACTCCAGAAAATTAAACAACTGAGGCAACAAAAGGAACTAATGATGACAAGACACGTGTCAACCCCTCGGGAACAGATCACGCTTCTCTCTCCTCCTACTCCTCTCTCTCTCTTCCCTGCACCAAATATTAATACTGCAAGCAACTCCTTCAAGCTTGAAAGCTGCGACGTAGTTGATGTTGATACATCTTTGCATCTTTGAAATATATATATGTGTGTGTCTTTTTCTACTTTATTAATTTCTTTTTTTCTTATCTTTAATTTTCTCCAGGCCGGAAAATTATTCAACTATTACGAATAGATCATCGTTAGGTTGTCTGATTTGTATGGCATGAGCAGTATTAGTCGAATTAGGTTATTATAATTTATAATGAATAATCATCTGCCATGATCATACTTAATCGTGGTGGATTTGATGGCCTCTAGAACTCATGTGTAAATGAACTTTTCCATCGATGCCGCCATGTTTGTTTTCGCTTGAGGTGGATAGTGAAAGAAATTCTCATATTCGAGCCTAAGGGGTTCACTGGCCCCTGATCCCACTTGAATTTTTCATATATATATATATATAGTTATTTATTATTAATTTGATATGATTAGCGATTTTGACTAAATTTAAATGTGTCTTTTTTTCTATATAATATTTTTTAGATATAAACTCGTATAAGATAGTCTCATACATGAAACGATGTACAATTAATTAGTACAAATAACATTCATCCCTTCCAAAGTGTTAAAACAACAATGCTTAAATTATATTTCGTCTCAACGTAAGATCGTCTCACGCAAGTGTGCCTCTTATTATAAATTGGACCCCCCTCGGCTAAATTCCTGCTTCCGCCACTGCTTGTAGAGAAATGTGGAATTAATTCACTTATATAATTCTCTAATACTCTTCCTCACATGTGGGCTCAGTTGTCCTCTGTACTTGTTAAGTCAATTATGGGGAGGAATGAGGAGGCCCAAGAAGTATACTTTTAATGTCGGTAGAGATTTAATGTGGGTTCTTAATACTCTCCCTCACATATGGACTGGATTGTCATCTGGGCTTGTCAAGCCCTACGGGGGGACTGAGGAAACCCAACAAGTATATATTTAATGTAGGTAGAGCTGATGTGAGCGGGTTTGAACCTAGGAAGTGGGCTTGAGCCTGAAAACTCTGATGTCATGAAATAATTATGTTTCATCTAAAAGTCCAAACTTGTAGAGAGATGTGAAATTAATTCAATTATATAGTTCTCTGATAGATGGGGCAAATTCAGATTGATGAAAACGGTGGATGAGACAAATCCTATAAATAGTAATCTTTGTTTGTTTTGTGTTGAATGCATGGGGTATAGTGGATGAGGTTTTATGTCAAATAAATAGTATTTTTTAATGATGATATTGTATTATTTTATTATTATTAGTTAGTGGAGTAATGATTATATGAACGAAAAGTGTAAGAAAAACATAAGAGATAGTGAATTATTGTAAAAAAAAATATGAAAGATAATGAGTTAATATAAAAAAAGTGTTTGTCCCGGTGAAAAACCCATGAGATGCGGAAAAAATCATGAAAAACATATAAAAACAGGGGTGAAGGAATGGTGATTCCAGATTTTTGCGTTTTAAGTCCATGTGTTGTGTTTTGCTTATAAACGAATGCATATGATAAGATAAGAACGTAAAGCAATAAAGAACACAACAAAGTATAGTGGTTCGGAGACTCAAGCTCCTACATCCACTCTCCCTCTTCCTAGGGAAATTCCTTCAAACTGGACTTATCACCCTCTCGGGCTCGCCTCCAGATATTTAACGAGCTCTCACTCAAACGGGACTTATCACCCTTCACGGGATCGCCTACAAGCTTTCAGACTAACCTAGCTTTTTGAAAGCTTACTCACTTCTTCTCTAGAGTTTTTAGCCGACTCATCGCACTACTAACTCTTTACAACTTCACACAAACTACCTAATAATAGGGTTTGGGTTTGGTTGATGTCTCCAACTAGGGTGAGATTTTCCCGTACATTTGTTTAGCCTCAATGCTAAGGTTGGAAAAATCTCTCTAAGCTCAGGATATATCGTGGGTTGCTTAGATTGAGTTTTAGAACACTCATGAATGTATTTGTATATCTACAGACTTGTGTTCTATGGTGGGAATGCCTTGAGTATATGGCTCTTGGCTCTGTAGCATCTTTTTGCACATTCTCCACACTCTCCACACCTTAGAATGATGAAAGACCTTGTATTTATAGTGTGTATTTGAATGTTACCGTTGGAGAGAATCACATTCAAATTCATACTATTCTGTAAGTTCTGCGCTTGACTTTTTTCATTTGGTTGTCTTCCTCTCATTGGTCCACGTCAGCTGAATCTAACGGCTATATTCTTTAGGATCTTCAGAGTCTTTAGGTTTCTCTGAGTCTTCAGGTTTTTTCTGAGTCTTCAGGTTTCTCTGAGTCTTCAGGTTTCTTCTGAGTCTTCAGGTTTCTCTGAGTCTCAGGTTTCTTCTGAGTCTCCAGGTTTCTCTGAGTCTCAGTGTATTGATGACATCTTGAGTCTCAGGTCTATCCGAGTCTTGAGGTTTATCTCGAGTCTCGGTGTCTTGATGACATCTTGAGTCTTGATTACTTCTTGAGTCTTGAGTTTTCTCGAGTCTTGATTTCTTAGAAACTTCTTGAGTCTTCGGTTTCTTGAAACTTCTTGAGTCTCGAGTTTCTTGATTGATGGAGACTTCTCTTGCCGGACCTTATCGATCGGGAATCTTGACATTGAGGCTTCTTGAGTTAGCTCTTACGAATTCGGACATCGACCCTCGAGTCACTTTTACTTCTTGACCCTCAGTCCTTATTTCGAGCTATCGATTTCTTCTTGCACGATCGTCGGCTCGGTGATCGAGATCAACACATCTTCAGTCAACATCTCGGGGATAGCATCGGTCGATTACATCGAGGTTAGCATATCGGGTTATCATATCGATCTCGATCACGTCGATCTTGATCACTCTCATCTGCTCATCTTACGATCGCAACCTTCTCTTACGATTCTTTGGCTTTAGCTTTTCTTCACATTTGATTTACCCACAACTCATCAGTTAACTTTCGAGAACTCATCTAACTCATCGATCTCGTCGGTCTAAATCTATGACCTCGCCCGATCTCGATCATCTTCTTCTGATTTCGTGAGTTCCCCCTCATCTTGTTCTTTTATTCCCCCTCAACTTGTTATCTGTAAATTAGCTTGAATAACACAAGTTGATAATGTTTTGGCATAATTCATCAAAACTAAAATATCCCAACAAAAAATAATGATATGATAGTTTTAAGGTGAATGTCTATTTGAATAAAAGATGAGATGTACAAATCAAAAAAAATAAATGAGATGCGGGGAAGCCCATCCTCTATTCGAATCTCCGCTGTCTAAAACAAACATCCTTAGGTTTCATGCTCCCTCAGTCCCCGGACTACCATATATAAGTGTTGGACCTTGCAACAATAATAGTTAGGCCAAATTAATAAAAGAATAAAAAGACCCATTAATTCAAACCATCATGGGATAAATTTATTAGGGCATTTTGGAGTTTGCTGCCATGTGACGTCCAAGAAAAAGAAAGTAGAGAAGAAAAAAGATGAGATTGGAGAGAGGGAGAAGAAGGGATTGTTATTGGGTGTTTGTTACTTCACCGTTTTGTTTTAAATTTTTTTGGGGGAGTTTGTGGTGATGTGTTCTTCGTTTTGATCAGAGGGGATTTTCACTATTCATCTCCAAGAGGTACAATAGAAAATTGATATATTTATTCTTTTTGTACTATTTAACTTGATCTCTTTCCATATCTCAATGTGTGTGCCAAGAATAATATTTTTGAGGATATTGGTGTTGATTCCTCCATTTGTAATAGAGAAGGAAACTGTGTAATTCCCATTTGATATAGTGGAGTATTTTCTGGACTAGGTCCCGTGGTTTTTACTCTCTTGTGAAGGGGTTTTCCACGTAAAAATTCTTGGTGTTATTATGTATTAATTTTGCAGTTAATTTACGTATTTGGTCCGTAGTTTATTGAGATATTTGTGTAAGTGATTGTTGCTTTTGTGCATTCCGCTGCGCTGAGCAAATCAACTCTGATATTGGTCCCTTCCAAAATAGTAGTGGGCACACATATTAAGAAAGTGGAATATGAGTAGGAATTTGAGATGTAATTTTATAAACTTTTATGCATAAAATAAAGAAAATAGTTGAATTGTGTGTATGTGCGGAATCAAAAATAATTACGTTTTGTGTAAATTTGTGAATATTATGAGGGTGGTGCATTAGTGTATACAAAAAAATTTCTTTAGAAGTGTGCAACTAATGTTAAAACGTTTCAATAAAACTATATAGTGTGCTTGTATTTGAGGAAGAGGGAATATATATTAATTTACTGACTATGTTTGTATATATGCAGCTAAGAATTGAGGAGTCCATCATCTTTTCGGATGCATTGCCATCAAATTAACTGTGCTATTAACTAATTTCCTTTAGAAAATCGAGCACTGCTATCAGAAGATATGTATATAGATAATGTCTGATTCATTTATATCAGTTTCACGGTGATCAAGTCGATGCATGCAACTTTATTTTTCAATAAAAAAATTAATATTATTCGATAAAGATAATCAATTTAAATTAATAAAAATACATTGAATTACACGATCCACCTAATGCATACAAAACTGTGTATTAATATATATATGCCGATTCACAAAAGATTAAAGAATGATACTGTAAGCAAATTAAAATTGCACCCAATTAAAAGACGACACGTGAAAATTACGTGTTAATTAAATTTATTATTGGGAATATAAATAAAGTCAATTCCTAAAATTAATTAATTTATGGTGTCATCGATCCATTAAATTAGTTAGGCCCAACTCAAGTCACACGACCTAATAAAATGTATTGGGTCTTTAAAGTCCAATAAATGAAGATTTGACCTCTAAAGTCCGATAAATAAAGTTGGGTCTCGAAAGTCCAATAAATCAAATTGGGTCTCAAAAGTCCAATAAATCAAATTTGGCCTCTAAAGTCCAATAAATCAAATTGGGACTCAAAAGTCCAATAAATTAAATTGGGCATCTAAAGTCCAATAAATCAAATTGAGTCTCTAAAATTCAATAAATGATGTTGGGGTTTTTAAAGTCCAATAAAATAAATCAAGTCCAGCCCATATCCTAAAAGCCCATCAGATATTTCTAGAATATTTTGGCCCTCCAGACAAAGCTTGTTAAGCCAATACCTAAAAAACCTATTATACATCTATGAATAGGGGTCTTCCTCATTCACTTTTACACACACAGAGACATCAAGACAACAACACCAACATAAGATTCAAGACTTCAGAATTCTCTATGAAGATTTGAAGACATTTTTTATCGGCTTCAAGCGTTCTTCGTGCAAGTCATCCGAAAGCGACATCCGATCAGAGATCAAGGTGCTAAGCCCTCCGATCAGGCGTTTCTCCTCAAAGCTTCTTGAAGATTCACAAGCGCTCTTCGTAAAAGTCATTCGGAAATGGCACCTGATCAGAGATCAAGCTGCTAAGCCCTCCGATCAGACATTTCTCTTCTCGAAGATTCGAAGATCTTCCTCCTAGACTCTCGAAGATTCAAAGACGTTCTTCATCAAGTTCAAAGACGTTCGTCCAAAAAATCTTCAAAAGCCACGTTCGAATCAAAACAAGACATTTTGATGTTCCAAATCCACAAATTCAACCTCAGACAAGATCGAGGCTAGGATTTCTCTAAAAGTCATCCAAGTCAAAGTCAACGTTCAAAGGGAAGAATCATAGGAATTAAATTAGAGATCACAACCCGCAATATTCCAGCTTTAAATTCAAAGAAATTCAATTTGTAATTCCATTTCCGTATTTTATATTTTAATTCACGAAATTTGTGTTTATAGATACAACATAATCTTTTTTTTTTTGAAAGCAAGGAAACTTAGGTGCAAGTAAGGCGCCTATCGAGTAGGCCGGCCACAGAAGTTTGTGGCTCCACCCAACAATAAGGACTACTAAAATTTTGAGAAGTCCTGGCCAGAGTATGTGCTACAGAGTTGGCATTTCTACAAATTCACGAAATACTGACTGATGGATTGACTCGAATAATGTCCAAACCCATCCTAATGTAATCATCGAACAATGTATCTCCACGAACCATATTTTATATGCATCCGCAACTCGCTTCGAATCAGTTTCAATAATGGCATGCTCGAATCCCACGTTGATAGTCCATCGAAGTGCTTCGACCACGCCCCATGCCTCGCCCTCATCCACTCGCATTAGGCATGGGCTCACCAACGTTCTGCAGGCAATGAATTCTTCTACCTCGTCTCGAACCACCATGCCTACACCCGTCTCTATGGAATCATCAAAGAACCCCGCATCGATGTTTACCTTTACATAACCACGCTGAGAAGCATGCCATTGTTTGCATCATGACACCCCATCGACCCTACCATCCGGAACCTCGAATAAAGGGCGGAACACACTGTCTGGGATAATGTTGTGGTGTTACTATTCCAAACTAGGTCGTTTCTTACATGCCATATCGCCACACTACCATCATCGCTCTCTCCATTTCGTTTCACTCCAACACCTCTGTTAATCTAATAAAAAGATCCCCCGGAGATTCAACCTCATAGCATAGCGCGTCGAGTTTATGCCATAGGTTGATTTCTCCCCAGCACGCCCTCGCAAATTCACAGTCTACGGACAGATGCCAGATGGACTCACACATCGCAGAGCATATCGAGCATAAACTCGACATTCCTCATACCACCTCGAAATCCTCGCCCGCACCGCGAGTCAACCCTTGCACAGGCACCAATAAAAGACTCTCACCTTTGGCGGAACATTGTGTCTCCAAATAGCCTTCAATGGTGTATCATTGTAGCTTTGAATATCTTCTATAATTTGCATAGCAAGGTGGTATGCATATTTGACAATATAGTTGCCCCACGAGCCGAAGTGCCATATTTGCCTGTCACGAACCCCATAGTGTTGGGGTTGTTCTTAGGATCTTTGCGCAGTCATCCTCAGTAAAAACCTGAACTATCAACTTGTAGTCCCAATGTTTTGTCCCTGGGATATAAAGATCCTTCACAACCATATCATCAAAGATAGGTACCAGTGGGGTCGAGATACTAAAACCATTATCGTTATCCAGCCAAGAATCTCCCTAGATACAAAATCTATCCCCCTCGCCAATCTTCTATCTCGTACCATGTCAAACGAGTCCCAAAGCTATGTGGATCCCCCTCCACGTATAATTGGGGTGTTACCTAACATTGATCGGAATAGGTCAATGTTAGCAAAGTAGCGAGCCTTTAATATCCGACCAATTAAAGATGTCGGCTTCATGTGAATGCGCCAAGCCAGCTTGCCAAGCATCGCGATATTAAACATGTGAAGATTTTGGAAACCCATCCCCCCATCATTTTGTGCTTGCAAAGTGTTTCCCAAGTCGTCCACTTTACTCCCTTTTCCGGGTCCGACCTATGTCCCAACCAAAAAGCATTCAACATTCGATGTAGCTCATCAATAAGAGTTGAGCGGAAGAAAGAAAGTACTCATGTAGTAGGCGGGAATCAATTGCGAGGCAACCTTAATTAGGTTCTCCTTCTCAGCTTTTGAAATTTTCTTTCCCCTCCAAACTTGGAGATTTTTCCAAAGCTGATCCTTAATGTAGCGAAAAATCTTTATTTTCCCCTCCTGATCAAAGATGGCAAGCCAAGGCATTTCCCTATATTTAGTGGATTCTCACACCAAAAACACCATTTAATTCCTCTTTCCTTATAGCAGACATTCGAGCTAAAAAGGATTCCCGATTTCATGTAATTTATGGCTTGGCCGGAGGCTCTTGTAGAGGTTCAAGTTGTTTTGCAGTGCACAACATTCCTCTCTAGACGCACGATAAAAAAAGAAACAATCGTCTACAAATAAAAAATGCGACACTGTTGGAGCTCTTCTGCAAACCCGATTCCCATGGATGTTTCCTCGACCATTTTCATGTTTTAACAAACTGGATAATCCTTCTGCACAAATAATGAACAAGTATGGAGATAGAGGATCGCCCTGCCTCAAACCCCGACCCAGAGTAATCGGCCCCCCTAACTCATCATTCACAAAAAATGAGAACGATGCCATCTGGACACACATTTTCATCCAATGCACCCACTTGTCATCAAACCCATGGTACGAAGCACTGCCTCGAGATATCTCCAGTCAACCCGGTCGTATGCTTTTCTTATATCTATCTTCAACGCCACATCACCAATATTTCTTTTTCTCCATCCTTACATGCCATGTCGAGTCTAAAAAGCAATTAGGGCATTGTCTTGGATCGATCATCCTGATTGGAACGTAGATTGGGCTTCATCGATGAGTGATGTGAGAACAAGTTTAAGCCTGTTGCACAAAACCTTCAACACAACTTTATAAACGACGTTGCAAAGACAGATCAGTCTCCAGTCCTTTACAGATTTTGGTTGATTGGTCTTGGGTAAATATTTGGTGGTTGTGTGCTTGTCAATTTAAGGGAAATGCACATTTTGTCCTCATTATTGTGTGTTATTTTGTTGATAAAAAAAATTGGGAAAATTTTAACTTTAAGTGTTGAATTGTTTTATTTTTTTGATGTTATATACTTCATATGATATATTTAAAAACATTATATGTAGATATTATTTCACCGGTTGAACTGCCGATTCGATCGGTCCAACCGGTTGAACCGCCATCCGGTGGCCAGTCCGATTCGATCACCGGTTCTGTTATGAAAACACTGCGTAGAGATTTGATATACATGTAAATCAAATCCGTAGAGATTTTTGTATATGGGAATTACATCTATGGAATTTAATTTACAAGATGTTGGTTCCTGTGAAAAACCCATGAAATGCGGAAAAAAATCATGTAATGCATATAAAACAGGGGTGAAGGAATGGTGATTCCAAATTTTTTGCTTTTAAATCTGTGTGATGTGTTTTGCTTATAATTGAATGCATATGATAAGTAAGAACATAAAGCAATAAAGAACACATCAAACTATAGTGGTTCGGAGACTCAAGCTCCTACATCCACTCTTCCTTATCCTAGGGAAATTCCTTCAAACAGGACTTATCTCCCTCCACGGGATTTCCTATAGATATTTAACGAGCTCTCACTCAAACGGGACTTATCACCCTCCACGGGATTGCCATACAAGCTTTCTGACTATCTAAAACAGTATACTCACTTCTTCTCTAGAGCTTTCTGGCTGACTCAACTGCAGCTTACTAACTCTTTACAACTCCAACAATCACACACAAACTACCTAACAAGAGGGTTTGGGTTTGGTTGGTGTCTCCAACTAGGTTGAGATTTTCCCTTATAATGGTTTAACCTTTATGCTAAGGTTGAAAAAATCTCTCTAAGCTTAGGATATATCGTGGGTTGCTTAGATTGAGTTTTAGAACACTCATGGATGTATTTGTATATCTACAGACTTGCGTTCTATGGTGGGAATGCTTGAGTACATGGCTCTTGACTCTGTAGCATCTTTTTCTACATTCTCCACACTTAATTTGATGGAAGATCTTTTATTTATAGTGTGGATTTGAATGTTACCATTGGAGAGAATCACATTCAAATCCATACTATTCTGTAAGTTCTGCAGCTTTTTCAGGCTGATTGTCTTCCTCTCATTGGTCCACGTCAGCTGAATCTAATGGCTATATTCTTCAGGATCTTCTGAGTCTTCAGGGTTCTCTGAGTCTTCAGGGTTCTTCTGAGTCTTCAGGATTCTTCTGAGTCTTCAGGATTCTTCTGAGTCTCAGGATACTTTTACTCAGGATACTTGATCCAGCAGACTTCTCTTGGTGACCTTGTCGATCGGGTATCTCGACACTCGGACTACGAGTTCGGCTCTTCCGACTTCGGACATCCCGACCTCGGTCACTAGCTTTTCAATTTATCGATCGCCAGTAGCGTTCGATTCTCGATGAACATGACTTCGGATGACTTGTCTTCCGATGACATCTCTTCGATTTCTTCTCGCTTTGATCTAATCAACTCGCTTTGATCGGATCGGTATAGCTTCAGTCAAGATATCGGTTTATCCTGATCAGATTAGTACATCAAAGTTAGCATATCGGGTTAGTTGATCATTTATCTTATTTGATCTCGATCACGTATGATCTCGATCAGTCTCATCTGCTCCTCTTCTGATCAGCAACCTCCTCTTCTGATCTGGTCATCTGATATGGTCACCGATCATCCGATCTCCGATCTCAGTCCATCCGATCGGGTAACCGATTCTTCCGATCACCGGGCTTAACTTTTCGTTTCTTCCGATTTTGCTCAAATTTCATCGATTAACTCGAACTCATCTTACTCATCTGATCTCGATCAGTCTCGTCTGCAGCCTCGTCTGATCTTGATCTTCTACTTCTGATTTTGTGAGTTCCCCCTCAACTTGTTCTCTCGTTCCCCTCAACTTGTTCTCTCGTTCCCCCTCAACTTGTTATCTGTAAGTTAGCTTGAATAACATAAGTTGATAATGTTTTGGCATAATTCATCAAAACTAAAATATCCCAACACAAGATTAGGGATTTTATTTCCTAATCAAGTTAGCTTAAGATTTAAGCTGGGTCTTCCCTATATATATGAGCTCTTGGGAATTCATAATACGAGACTTCATATTTTCTCCATAAAATCTCTAAGATAGAATTTTCCTAGCAAATTCATCTCGGGGATTCAACGTTGGCAGATCTATGCAAATTGGTAAACAATTGTTACGTGGGTACCGTAGTTGAGGAATCCGTGTACGAATTGCTGTAAGAATTCTATTTACATTTACCCGTAATTTAATTATGCAATTATATGTTCGTTGTTGGTGAACTGTTTAATTCCGTTGTGCATGTATTACGTGTTTACGTGCCTCTAAATTCCAACATAACTTGCATCAAATGGATGTTAAAGCTGCATTCTTGAATGGAATTTTTACTGATGAAGCTTATGTTGAACAATCTCAAGGTTTTGAGAGTCTAGAATTTCCTGATCATGTTTACAAGTTAAAGAAAGCTTTGTATGGTCTTAAACAAGCACCTAGAGCTTGGTATGGTAGACTTACTGATTTCTTACTTGAATTTGAATTTTTGAGAGGTGAAGTTGATAGAACCTTGTTCATTAAAAATCCTAAGAATGATATCATGGTTGCTCAAATATATGTTGATGATATTGTATTTGGTACAATTTTTAATGACATGCTTGATAGTTTTGTTAAAGAAATGACCTGTACTTTTGAAATGTCCATGGTTGGAGAACTAAGTTTTTTTTAGGACTTCAAATCAAACAAATGAAAGATGGTATTTTCTTTTCTCAAAACAAATATGCTAAGAATTTGGTGAAAATGTTTGGTCTTGAAAGTGCTAAAACTATGAAAACCCCTATGGGTTCAACTCAAAATTTGAGTAAAAACTTGATTGGAAAAGATGTTGATCCTACTTTGTATAGATCAATGATTGGTAGTCTTTTGTACTTAACTTCTAGTAGACATGATATTATGTATAGTGTCTGTCTTTGTGCTAGATATCATGTTAATCCTAAGGAATCACATCTTTATTCTGTAAAAAGAATTATAAGATATGTAGCTGGTACATGTAATCTAGGTATTTGGTACTCAAAGGATATTAATTGCTCTTTAGTTGGCTATAGTGATGAAGATTGGGCAGGTGATTGTGATGATAGAAAAAGTACTAGTGGAGGATGTTTCTACATGGGAAACAACATTATCTCCTGGGATAGTGAAAAGCAGAATTGTGTATCACAATCAACAACTGAGTTTGAATATGTTGTTGTTGGAAGTTGATGCACTCAACTCCTATGACTTAAAAAGATGTTGATTATTATGGGCTGGAAAGTGGTATTTTGACTGTGTATTGTGATAATACTAGTGCTATCAATATTTCCAAGAATCCTGTGCAACATTCTTTGACTAAGCATATAAGTATAAAATATCACTTTATAAGAGATCTTGTAGAGAAAGAAGTTGTGAAGTTAGAGTACATTTCTACTGAAAAACAACTTGCTGATATTTTCATAAAAGCCCTTGATAATGAGAGGTTTTCTTCCCTTAGAAAATCTCTTAGTTTTTGCTATATCTAAATATAAATACTAAATGTTGTTACAAATGTTTCCTAACATTTAAAGCAACATTGAGGTTCTGATAATGAGTTTGTCTACTGTATTTGCTTATTTTGAAATTTAAATGACAGTGTTTTGATCTTATTGTTTGAATCATGGTTTAGATACAGAGTCCTGGGCATATATCTATTAAATGCATTAAAAATATAATACAACTTAGATGTGTAATCACTGAGTAACTATGGGACACGAAGCTCGCTACAATGATGTTCTCTTTTCAAAAGGTGATTAAATATAATCCATGTTTGTTCACAATCCGCTGAGTAATTATGGGGCACAGAGCTGACAACTACGATGTACTCTCTTGAAAAGGTGGATCAATGTGAACATGTGTTAAACGAAAAATTCAAAATATGCAACACTGGATGATGAATTTCATGCAAAATGAAGTGTTGAGATATATGTGTGCCGATATTTTGTGAAACCTTAAGTGATTTTAACTTTATCTATCATAAATGATCTGTTTAAATTTCTTCCTAAGTCGATTATGTGGATTAAATGAGTTATTTGAACTTAATTTGTGTCTATTTAATTTTGGATATGGTATCCTATTTTTTAAAAAATGTTTTTGGCAACTTTCTTACACATCACACGATCACAACTTGCAACATAGTGGGTGGTTACTTTGTTGTTCCACTCTTTGTCAGTTTTTACGGGTTTGTGTAATAACCTCCTTGCTTTGATTTCTAGTTAAGATCGATTTATTTGTGTTGTTTCATACCCAAAGCTGAAAACATTGTTGTTGTTGTTCCCGTTTGAAAACCCATGAGTGCGTTAAATATCATGTAATGTATATAAAACAGGGGTGAGGGAATGGTGGTTCCAATTTTTTGCTTTTAAATCTATGTGTTTTACTTATAATCGAATGCATATGGCAAGTAAGAACATAATGCAGTAAAGAACACACGATTTTATAGTGGTTCGGACAACTCGTCCTACATCCACTCTTCCCTTCATGGGGCACCAACTTAACCAATAGATATTTACCGAGTTTTCACTCAAACGGGACTTATCAGCCTTTATGGGATCGCCTACCCTTCCTTTCGGGATTGCTTAGATGTTTACCGAGTTCTCACTCAAACGGGACTTATCACTCTCTAAGGGATCGCCTACCCTCCCTTTCGGGATTGCGTAGATGTTTACCGAGTTCTCACTCACACCCAGAATTTAAGTTAGTCCAACTAACTTAAATTCCTTGCTTAACAAAACTTAACCTAACACTCGGTTTGGGTAAAGATTGTTTGGTGTCCAACTAGGGTGAGATTTTCCCTTACATTTGTTTAGCCTCAATGCTAAGGATGGGAAAATCTCTCTAAGCTTAGGATATTACATTTGGGCTTAGATCTAGGATAGAATACTCTTGAATATATGCGTGTATTTCTTGCTCAGTGTTCTATGGTGGAAATGCTAGATGATTTGGCTTTTTGGATGTTTCACGCATTTCCCACACTGAATAATGAAGGAAGAACTTGTATTTATAGTGTGGATTTGAATATTACCGTTGGATGGAGTTACATTCAAATTCATACTATTATGTAGCTTCTGCAGCTTTTTCAGGCTGGTTGTCTTCCTCTCATTGGTCCACGTCAGCTGAATCTAACGGTTATATTCTTCAGGATCTTCTGAGTCTTCAGGGTTTTCCGAGTCTTCAGGATTCTTGATTCATGAGACTTCTCTTGATGGACCTTGTACGATCGGGTATCTTGACACTCGGGATTCTTGAGTTCAAAGCATTTCGACTTCGACCACGGTCGACCCTCAGTCACTAGCTTTTCGAGCTAGCTAGCGATCATCGATGGCGTTACGATTCTCGATGAATATGACTTCTGATGACTTCTCTTTTGATTTCTTCTCTCCTGATCTGATCAGCTCACTTGATCAGATCAGTATAGCATCAGTTCAGCATATCAGTTTATCTGCATCAGATTAGTACATAATGTTAGAATATCAGGTTAGTTGCATCAGGTTATCTTATCTGATCTCGATCACGTCTGATCTCGATCAGTCTCATCTGCTCCTCTTCTGATTAGCAACCTCCTCTTCTGATCTTGATCATCTGTTCTGGTCATCTGATCAGTTGATTCTCCTTATTCTGATTTGCTGGCTTAGCTTTTCTTTTCTTCTAACTTTGCTCAGCTCATCAGTTAACTCCGAAACTCATCTGATCTCGATCAGTCTCGTCTGATCTCGATCATCTTCGTCTGATTTCGTGAGTTCCCCCTCAACTTGTTCTTTTGTTCCCCTTCAACTTGTTATTTGTAAGTTAGCTTGAATAACACAAGTTGATAATGTTTTGGCATAATTCATCAAAACTAAAATATCCCAACAGTTGTTGCACATAGAAATCGAGGTTTGTTTGACTTACACTTATTTTATTTCAATTATTTTGGTCTGTTCCTTAATTTCCCTCCTATATTTCATATAACATTATTTTAATGCTTTGTGTATTATTTGATTGGACATACAGACGGAGAGATGACTTGAAAAACAAAAAGTTTCCCTTCTGATCATTCTCACTCACACGCAAACACTCACTCAAACCCTCACTCGAATCCTTCTTCTCCGGCGATTTCGAACCCACTGAACCTTCTTGCAAAAATGGCCGCACAAAACTAAGATTATGATTCCCAAAATGTTGGTGGATCATCATCTTCATCCATTTCTAAACCTTCCACACTTCATAACCCTGATACTTCTCCAAAATCCTTGGTTGATCTCCTTGTAAAACAAGCCGTAGAATAAAACCCTATAGTTTTACCCGATATTTATCTTGGTTCCAAACTGATCAATTTGTTTGATTATGTTGATCTCTCAGCCAGACCTTTGGCTACTGAACCCACTCTTGAAACTGCTATATAAACCCCCGTTTCTTACACTCCAATCCCTATGACAAACCTACTCAAACAGCCGATGTTGAGATGGAAATGGCTGATTCCTCTGATTCAGAAGGAATGGGGAGAAACTCAAGAACATCCGGTTGAGGAAAAAGCAGTTAGCTCCCAAAAGAGGTGTTGGTAGATGGGAGGGCAGAAGTCTAGAGGGGAGGGGTGAATAGACTTCTGAAAACTTTTTTCGTAGATCAGGTGTGATTGCAGATTGCCTAATCAAAGTGCTAGTGAGTCAGTTTGGACTGATGTTCGATCTTACTGAGTGCCCGAGGGCAGATCAGTTTGATATCTGCCAGTTTAACTGAGAGTGCGGAAGCTTGTAAATACCCGTGTGAAAAACCGGTTTTATCAAAATAGATTCTTAAGTCAGTTTTCAACCAGCTGACTAAGGTGTCAACCTGATCAGATCAGTTGCATGGTGCAGACTGAGCTTAACTTAGAATATGTATGCAATTTTAATACTCAATTGTGTGTAGTGTAAAACAATAAAGAAAGCAAGTAAATGCACACAAGATTTTATAGTGGTTCAGACGAAACCCGTCTTACGTCCACTCTTCCCTTAACACAGGGGCACCAACTTAACCAACTTAACCAACTTAACCTACTGGACTTAGTTTTATGTGTTAGTCCAACACCCAACAGATGTTTATCGAGTTCACACTCAACCGAACCAGAAATCAGAAACTAGAATCCCAAGTCTGAAATCTTGCGGTAACAAACTTAACCTAACTTGAGTTTGGGTAAAGAATGTTTGAGGGTTCCAACTGGAAATCTATCCTGATGTTTAGGAAGCCAAATGCTAGAGGATAAGATTTCTTGCTAAGAACTATGGGATGAACACTCTAAGAATAATCTTCAAATATGGTGTTCTTCGAGCCGAAATTCTTCTATAGTTTTTGCTTCTTTTTCAGTCTTCTCGATCCGGTATGTTCTCAGTGTTCCGGTGTTCTTCAATTTTTGAAGAGCAATCCCATTTTATAGACCTCGAAATCAAAGAGCCATTGGAGAGCAATTTGAATTTCGGGCTATATTAGGTAGGTTGTAGGATATGATTATGGCGTGCTCAAAATCGGCGTGGCCATAGGCATGATTAAGCGTCGTTTATGTCCTGTTGTCGAATCCGCATTGTCACTCTTTTTGTACACGTGTCACTTTCTTCTTGGCCAGCGAGATGATACTTGAGAATTTGTCCGTTAGGCGATTGATATTCCTTTTTGTAGAAGATTCGTCTTATGCGGTGTATCATTTTGATTGGCGCTTGGTGTGGTGACTTGATCGGATAAGCGATCGATCTACCTTGTTGAGTCTTATGATGCAGATTGTCTTAGCTCAATATGCGGACTCGGTGATATAGGTCTTCGTGTCTTACGGTAGTCTTCGATCTTGGTGACTCGAGCCTCGATGTCTTCGGTCATCGAGTCTTGAGTTTATTCTTGAGTCTTCATGTTTATCCGAGTCTTGAGTTCATCCGAGTCTTGAGGTCATCTTCGAGTCTTCAGTTCCTAATCATTTGACTTCTTGTCTTCACCGATCATTTGACTTCTTTAGATCCTCTTAGTCTTCTGATCATCTGACCTTATCTGGGTCATCTGATACTTCGACCTGACCTATACATATTGGTTTCCCCCTCAATATGTGACCTATCTTTTACATCAGCTATCTATACTTTTCAGCTGGTCATCTTAATCTGATTCTAAGTCATCGATCATTAATGTGTAAATTTGGTCCTATTACAACCCATTTTGGAACTTCCATCAAAACTAAAATACAGATTTCCCAACAATTTCCCCCTTTTTGATGGAACCAAAACACTTAATCAGAAAAACAGTTACCACGAATTGAAATGCAGATAATGTAAAGGCAGTACATACTTCAGAAGACAATGAGATGTTGTCTTAGAATTAGAGAGATATAGAGTTTCATTCAGATAGGTGTGTGCATTACAGAAAATATGAAAAGCGTACCTATCATCCGATTCCAAGTTGTCTTCCTCAGGTGTACTTGAACATTTGTAGTTCTTTGGGGATGCCAAACATCTTGTACATCCTTTGCATCAGTTTGTCCAGATCTTCTCTTCTATGGATCCCTCATTTTTCAGCAAATCCATAGTAGGCGTTCTTGAATTTTACAGCATCTAGCTTTTTTGTCTGGACGCAAAGGTGGAAGGAGTAGTTCAAAGGGTGGAGCTTCTGGTATCAGTGACATGATCTTCCCTTCTTTCATCACTGTCTGGTAGAAGTCTAGATACTTTGTTTCTAACCAGTTCCGAAATTCATCATCATTTTCTGTCTGATCTTGATGAATCAGAGTCTTCTCCAGGATGTATGCGTCACATAACCATTCTCCTCTTATCTGATCCCATTCAAGAAGCAGATCTAGCCGTGCACAGAGGATGTCTTTAGCAGGTGCCGGAATGGCATTCTTCTCCCAAGCAATCTCCTCTGCTGCAACTTCGTTCTTCCTCTTCCTTCGGGTGTAAGCGATGTTCAGTCCCTTAGCCTCTGCTAACTCCTGCTTCTTGATGGCAGCCTCTCTTATTCTTTGTTTTGTTTGCTTTTGAATTTCTTCAGGAGTCATCTGGCTTTTGGTAGAGAATAATTGGCCTTGTCTCTGATCTTTCGCAGTAGCTTTCACCATCTTGCCTTTGCCTTTCTTTCTCCTCAGAGTCTGCTCAGGTTCATCTTGTTCGTCTTCTTTAGCTAATTTCTTAGCGAGTTCGAGGCTCTTGGCCTGATCATCAGTTTCCATTCTTTTCTGTACGAATGAAGAAAAGTCTTCAATCTTGTCGACTCTGGCAATAACCTCTGAAAGAGCAATTTTCTGCTCAGTGATCTCTTTGCTATGTTGCTCCACAATTTCTTTCACTTCAGCAACGAGATCAATAGATGGAGTGGCTGGCAAGTCAGATACAGTGGTTTCTGATAGAGATGCAATTGTTACCAACTGTGTCTGTTTTTCTTTCTTCTCTTTATTCTCTTGTCCTTCCCCCTTTTTGGTTTCATCAAAGAGGTTAGGCGACTCTTGGTTGAGCATTGAATTGCCGTGTGATCTCTTCTCTGAGTTCCTCAACAACAACTAGAGAGGGTGATCGGATGCGCGGCGAAGGTCTTGAGGATTAAAAAGCGTCTGAGAGCAAATTCGATATCCTGTCTTGCTCGTTCAGTAGAAGATACAAAGTGTTTCCAACCCATATCCATGTGGTTGTCAGTTTTCTCCAAAGATGCCCAGACATTATCCAATAGTACCTGTGTCTGATTGAGCATATCTGTCTGAACTTTGAGTTTGTCAGACTGGAGATTGAGCTTCTCAGCAAGAGGATTGACTAGTTGCATTACTTCATAAAGGATGGCATTATGCATCCCAACGGTGTGACTTCTTTCTTTGTCAACTAAGTTTTGCTTGCTCTTCTTCAAATCGCTTCATCAGATCTGCTGTGAGCGCTGCGAATTTGTCTTCAATAGCAGCCTTGATCCCATCCTGAATCTTCAGATCTGCTGTGAGAGCTGCGAATTTGATGATTTTTGAGGAGAGGGTGATGGTGATTTGGAAGTGGGCGTTGGCGATCTTGCTCTCTGGAAGATCTTAGTGAGAGGCAGAGAATCAGATGGTGATTCTTCCTCGGTTGCTCCTTACATCCCCTCGGTGATTTCTCTCCTTCCGCCCGATCATCGATCTTCCCTTACTTCTCTGGCGGTGGGCTCGAGGCGGACTCTGTCTCCTCTTCGATTCCACTTGCATCCGGATCCTTCGTTCGCTAACTTTCATTTGGCGAGAACTTGGAAGCGATCTTCGGAGGAGATGTAGTTCTCTTCGGCGTTTTTTGAGCATCTGGTTTCTTGGCCAGATCCTTCCTCTTCATCATCTTCTCTGGAATGGCCGTTCCCTGCGCTTCAGAAGATGCAGTTACCTTTTCTTTTCCTTTCTTTTCTCCCTTGGGTTTGGGCACATAAGGAGTTGGATCCTCATCAGATTGTCCAGGTAGGGACTCATCTTTGCCCAATATGGCCTTGTGCTTTGCTTGATATATCTTCGCTCCATTCTCATTCCATTTATAATTCTGTGGTAGCTTATCTGACAGAACGATTGAGATTTTGTGTATGAAGGAGCACTTGGAAGATAAGCACACTTCATTTCTCTGGGTTAGTTCGAACTTCCCCGAGTCTTTCCACAAACGTGCTTTGACCATACCCAACCAATCTATATCTGAAGCCTTCTTGATTATTGCAACCATGACACTGATCTTATAGGAAGTGACAGCATCAAGACTGTAAGTTGAGCACATGATCACCTTCTGAACGATCTCAAGGAGAAGGTAATATATTTTCTCTTCAGGTAGGAGGCTTTGACGTTCGTCGTGTTCTCCTTGTTTGTTGGTCTCAACAGCTCGGCTTCAAGAAATTCTTTTTCTCCTACATCAGTCGTGTAGGTCTCTGGATTGATGCTTCCTCGAGTTAGGCCGAAGATCCTCTGGAGATCCTCATTTGACACTCGTACTTCCAGTCCACCAACGGAAGAAATCAGGTCAGCATCAATATCTTCATCCCTCTGTAGATTGTATAGAAACTCTAGGGCTTCATGTGTGTGGACGATGTTCTGATGTGTAGAGCAATATCGTTCAAGTCCACACGCTCGTAAGCACTCCAGGATTTCCCGCGATTCAGGGTCTGAGGTGATTGTGAATACTACATACTTCTCATCAATGATGTCTTTCTTCATCGATGCAAAGTTGCAGAACTTCTTCCCTTGGCCCGATCGTGGAACAAGATATGCCATTTCTTACTGATGGTAGCCTTAAGCATTTTCCAACAATATTCCACTCATCTGATCAGATTTCTGTTTGATCCACTTCGTTACTTATCTGATCCACTTCATTCTTCAGTCTTCTTCTATTCAGGCCGCATTTCCGATGCACTTAAGTCATACTCCCGCCAAAGCATTTACTTCGGGGAGTCAAAAAGTCACCTCGATTCCCAAATCGGCGCGATTTGACATTCCTTAATAATGGCATAGATACGTTGTGATTACTCACACCGTCAACTCATCCAACCATTAGCCGCGTGTTCCTTACGCGTTGTCGATGCAAATTTCTCTTAAGGTCTTCCGAGAAAATAAATTTGCATATATACCCCTAATTATCTTCTATAAATTGGCCTGGGGTGTTAGGCAAACAACACAACATAAACCATTCATCTTCTTTAGCATATACTTCATGCTTTTCCGATGAGTTCCTTATTTCCTGTGAAACTTCCGGCAAAAACCTTTAACCCTTTTCCAATGAATTCAGCTTCTCAAATCAACCCTGTGTGTTCCTTCATCTTTGCTTTTCGTCGTCATCAAAGATTACACATACGATCAATGCAAAGCTTCTTTACCACCGTGGAGGCGGATCTGCTAAGGCAAATGAGAAGGCACTTCTCCTAACCGTATGCACCTTGTGCGCCTATCGAGATGACATAATTAGCATCAACAGACTCAGTCTAAAATAAAACATGAGTTTGGTATACGATCTCGTGTATCAAACTCAATATTTGCATGTGACACTAGTGTCCGTTTGGTCCTTGTGACCAAACCTGTGGCACTGTGCCCCATTTAACAGCTGGAGAGCCCATTGATTTTAGGTCTAGGGGCTCCTGGCACAGAAATCCTTCAAGGCCGATCTCGCTCCTCACTCCGAAGCTCTGAGGGTGGCTCAGGTTTTTCCTTAAGGCCTCTCACGCCCCTTTTAGGGTCGGGGGATAATGAGAGCATCAAGCTCTTGAACTCTCTCTCTCCCTTCCCTGCCTTGGGTTGGCTTAGGGTTTATGATTTTATGGTTTATGTAATGACCTTCGGGTCTTCTTGTACTTGTAATAACACTTGTAGGTAGCTTGTGATATCACTTGTAACTTGTAAATCTGACCTCCGGGTCCTTATCAATGAAAAATTCTGTTATTTCATTGTTGTGTTGCCTCTTCTGACTTATGCGATCTGTATCTTTAAACTTGTACTGCTGGCTTGTTGAATGTAGCTTAATCGACTTATAAAGTGTAACTTTCCAATCTGATAAGTTCCCCTTTAATTTAATATATCTTGAACTGATCGCTCCTTGTCTGAACTTCAGATCGGCTACTTATCGACTTTTCGATTGATCGGCTACTTTCTTATGTTCGATTGGCTTTTTATCCGGATCGAACGGCTACTTGTCTGACTTTCTAATCGGCTTCTTGTCTGACTTTCTGATTGGCTTCTTATCTGAACTTCAGATCGGCTATTTGTCTGACTTTCTGATCAGTTGAGATTCCTAACTCAACTGATTCCTCTTAAATGGTTAGTCTTTTAACCAACTGGTTCTGGAAATCAGTCCACCAACCATATCTGGTGCACTTTCTTCGAGATCCAGAAGCCCTAGCTCGTTGTATAACTCTCGAATCGATCTCACTTAGCGGCTTAGTTAAAAATATTTTTTACGCTTATCGGTATGGATCTTTTCCATTCTGATATTCTTCTTTTCAACGTGATCTCTGATAAAATGGTGTCTGACATCCACACGCTTGCATCTTGTATGTAGAACAGGATTCTGAGTGATTGCAATAGCATTATTACTGTCACAAAATATAGGTACGTTCTTAGCTACGATGTTGTAATCCCTCAGCTGCTGACTTAGCCAGAGCGTTGGGAACAACAACTTCCTGCAACCATATATTCTGCTTCAGTAGTAGATGTCACAACTGATGTTTACTTCTTCGAAAACCAAGAGATCAGTTTATTTCCCAAAAACTGACATGTACATGAGGTTGACTTCCTCTCGATTCTGCAACCTCCGTAATTAGAATCAGAATACCCACTAAGCTCTAGATTATCATCTGATGGGTAAAATAAACCAAGGTTTACTGTCCCCTTCAGATACTTAAGAATCCACTTAGCTGCTTCTAGGTGGCTTTGAATTGGATTTGCTTGAAATCTGGTGCATATACCTACTGCAAAAGTGATATCTGGTCTGCTGGCAGTCAGGTATAGTAGAGATCCAATCAGAGCCCTATATTCTTTCTGATTAGTTTTCTCACCGTCCTCATCTGGATCCATCTTGAACTCGGTCATCATGGGAATTCTGGCTTCCTTACAATGTTGAACTCCAAACTTGGCCAGTAGATTCCTTGTGTACTTCGCATGGCAGATGAATATCCCTTCTGTACTCTGCTTGACTTGTAAACCCATAAAGTAATTCATCTGACCAATCATGGACATCTCGAACTTCCCTTGCATCAATTTGCTAAACTTCTCACATAGCTTCTTGTTGGGAGATCCGAAGTTGATGTCGTCCACGTAAATCTGAACCATCAGAATATCTTCTCCATCTTCTATTCTCGAATAAGGTTACATCCACTATTCCTTTTTAGTGAAACTTCTTTGTCTATCAAGAACCGAGAGAGTGTATCATACCAAGCTCGAGGAGCTTGTTTGAACCATAAAGAGCTTTCCTTAAAAAGCGGTACACTTGGTTGCCTTTTTTCAAAGCACGGAGGTTGTTCAACATAAACTTCCTCTGCTAGTACCCCATTTAAGAATGCACTCTTTACATCCATCGATACACAATGAACCCCTCGTGGGCAAAAAGATATGCGAAAACAAACGAATGGCTTCTAGCGGCGACTAGTGCAAAGGTCTCATCATAATCAATTCTTCCGATTGTGAATACCCCTTAGCAACAAGTCTTGCCTTATTCATGGTTATGACATTATTCTCATCTCTTTGTTCTTGAATACCCACGCCGTGTCAATCACATCTTGATGAGTTAGTACATCCACCGGTTCCCAAACTTGATTCCTCTCAAACTATTCGGGGTTCCTCTTGCATGGCTAGAATCCACTTTGCATCTTGTAGAGCTTCCTCATTTGTAGTTGGTTCCTTCAAAGAGAGAGATAACAACAATACATGGCACTTTCACCAATTTGATGTCTAGTTTTGACTCTATCGATGGGTCTCCGATAATAATCGGTTGGATGGTGGTAATCCAGTCCTTCTTTTCTGATTTGCGTTTGTTTGGAGAACATCATCCATTTCTGATAGTAGTTCATTACTAGTGATTGGGAGTGGTGCGGAATTATGATCCACTTGATAAGAACATGTCTCAACTGATGTTGGACTCATCATGTGCTGATGTCTGTTCATAGGAACTTTTGGAGTTCCCCCTAAACCAGATGGTTCGGGATTGATCTTTGTTTGTCTCAAATTGCAACTTCTTCTTCATAGTTGTGCATACCTTAGGGTGCGATTGACTGGTGAATCGGCAAGATCACGTTCGGGATATACACTGTTACGTGTTCAGATTCTTTCTCCTTGATACTTAGCTGATCCATTTTTTGCGTATCAGGTAGCGGTTGATCTGGTACGGCTTGTTCTGAGGCAGCTTTCTCTTGTTCAGAGGATGTCTCATCAAAGACCACATGGGGTGTTTCTTCCACAACTAGGGTTCGTTTGTTGTAAACCCTGAAAGCCTTGCTGGATGAGGAATATCCTAAGAATATACCCTCATCTGACTTGGCGTCAAAAGTCTTCAACTGACTTTTCCCATTGTTGTGTATGAAACACTTGCACCCAAAGACATGGAAGTATGAAACACGAGGTTTTCTGCCCTTCCACAGTTCATAGGGTGTTTTGATGTGAGTCTTAGTCAGAGAATATCTATTCTGAGTGTGGCATGCAGTGTTGATTGCTTCTGCCCAGAAACAGCTTGGTGTTGCATGTTCAGCTAACATAGTGCGAGCAGCTTCCTTGAGAGTTCTGTTTTCTCCCTTCGCTACTCCATTTTGTTGTGGTGTTCTTGCGGTGACGTCTCATCTCAGATACCAAACTTCGGTGCAAAAATCAGTAATAAAAGAGTTCAGGAATTCTGTATCTTTATCTGATATGATTTTTACAATGCTGACACCCTTTTCGTTTTGTAGCTTCTTGAGCAGCTCGGGTATCTTTGTCGTTGTCTCGTTCTTCTTGTATAAGAATACAACCCAAGTAAACTTAGAATAATCATCCAGGATTACTAGAGTATATTTGCGTCCACTTAGACTGACTGGTGTAACTGGTCCGAATGGATCTATATGGAGCGATTCGATGATTTCTCTTGGATCTTTGGTCCTGGTATTCCCTTGAATGAAGCTTTAACTTGTTTTCCTTTCTGACATGCGGCACATGTCTGATCCTTTGAGAATACCTCATTCGGAAGTCCCTCAACCAAAGGCACCCTAGCTATCTATTTAAGAGTCTTGAAGTTCAGATGATTCATTCTTTTGTGCCAGAGCCAACTGCTACTTTTGGAACTCTTGACAATTAAGCATGCATTTCTTGGGTAACTGTTTCAATCTGCTGTGTAGATTGTGCCTTTCCTTGAACCAGTTAGCAAGATTTGTTGAGTAGCTCGATTCCTTATCGCACACTTGTCGCTCGAGAACTCAACGTTGAATCCGTTATCGCAGAATTGTGATACTGATAGTAGATTATGCTTTAATCCTTCGACATACGAGACTCCAGATACTTGTACATCATCATTCTCTAAGGTTCCTAATCCTTTGGTGAAACCAAAGTTATCATCACCGAAGAGTACACGTGGGCCTTTTTGTTCTTTGTAGGAGCTATGGAGATGTTTGCTTCCAGTCATGTGCCTTGAGCATCCACTATCGATGTACCAGATAGTTGCTTGTACACCTCCTCTGTTGGCCAAACCCACGCGGACTGCAAGAATCGAATCGGGGCTTTAGGTACCCCTTTGGAATTGGGTCCTGGGGGGTTAGTGGTGGATTTAGGGATCCACACAAACATAGCACTTCTATGGTAATCAGATAGATTAGAAGGTTTGATTTGTCTCCCATACATATCAACATAATCATACGTCTCTTTATATGCTTTCTGATTTGTATGATTATTTGTGTGAGCTTTGGGTGAGTCAGAAGACTTGGGATTTTTCTTTTCAGATTGTCTTCTTTTAACCCAGTGGGGCTCAGGTGCAGCAGCCCTAGGTCTCTAGTTATAAGGGTAGGTACAACTGCTACCATTGAAAGATTCATATCTTCTTGGCATAGATGGTCTTTGCAGTTTACCTATAGGTTGCTTGTTAGACAGCTGACCTTGATTGGGTCTCAGATTAGATTTCCTTTTTCTGAGTTTTCTCTTCGATACCTAATCTACTTTGTCGAGTTGAGGTCTCTTCAGAAGAACTGGGTTCTTCTGTTGATTCCTCGGCTGGTGCTTAGTCAGTTGGGGTCCATTTCTATACCCTTTCTGATTAGGCACTTGCCTTACTTGCTCAGCAGGTCTCTTTCCCTTATCAGATACATGTTTAGCTTTTTGTCTATCTTTGTCAGAGACTCGTTTGATTACACCCTTCTGAAGTGAACCAAACGAGGCTTTTGAGGATGTAGAAGGGTTCTCATACCCAATTCCCTTCTTGTTAGTCGGCGTTCGAAAATAGGTGTTCATATCTTGAACGGTTTTTGATGACTTTGTGAAAACCTCTATTTTCTTGCGCAAACTATCCTCAGTAGATTTTAGACTCTCATGTAGTCGGAATAGCTCATCAAATTTAGCTTGTAGAATTTTGAAATCATTAGTTTGCTGTTTGTTGATTGCTAGCTGATCTTTGATCTGCTTCTCCTGATCAGAAGATTTAACTCTCAGAACGTTAAGTTCCTCGGTTACCTTCTGAGCAATTTCGGTGATTTCGATTAATTTTGCTTTCTTGATAGTGTTCTCTTTAACAAGTGATTATTTATGATCCTTAGCTTATCATTTTTTAAACTTCCACTATTGTATAAGTGTCTCTTTGCATCGGAGAGATCATCAAACAATTGCTAAGAGTAGAGTGTAAGTCGATCTCTCCAAAGGTGTGCTAATAATAATTTGGTGTGGAAATTGAAAAAGCGAAGGTTTGGAGGTTACCTCAGTTGGTCTTCCTCCACGGCCATCGGCGATTTCATCGTCATCCGAAGAGAATATCGAGATCTTCATGTTCGAGGAAATCAACAACACCGCTTATCGAACGAAGTCTTCTCTGGATGAGTAGCGAGTCCTCGGAAAGGCGGATAGGAATCATCAATTCGATGTGTAAACAACCATGGCTTTTACGTCTTTGAAGCGTAGCTCTCTTTTGTTCGCTTCTCTTCTCTTTCTCTGGGAGTCGTGCAGGCGTTGGGAGGCTGTAGTGACTGGTTTCAAGCGATTGAAGCATGATCCACGATCCACGGAACTTCCTCTCGCCGGTGAGACACTTCCGTCATAGGATCTGTCGGTGACTTCCCCGATTGTAGTCCGAACTCCTTACATCGCCGATCTGTTATCTCTTCTCTCTTCTGACCGATCATCTCTTTTATCATCTCTGTGATCCCTTCGGTCATCTGATCTATTCCTTTCTAGTGATCTGTCTGTTGGCCTCCTGTTTCTTCTATCTTGATAATCCTTGTAGAATCTGCGATACTTACCAAGCTGAATATTCGATCTTTCAAGTTTTCGCAAGTAAGCGAGCGATCCTCTACCTTGACTCATTATGTTTCCAACAGGTTCAGTGACCTTTGATCTGCTGCTGGATGCTTTGAATGCAACTGATTTGGATGTTGAGGCTTCGACAGACGTCTCGTCTTCATCTGCTTGCCCTCTTTCGATTAAATCAAACTCATGGGCTTTAAGGCTTAGGAATAAGCTACTAGGCTTCATCTTCGAAATGTCTTGGCAATCCTTGATTACCGTGACTTTCATGTCCCATTTCTTGGTGAGAGATCTTAGGATCTTGTAGTTGATGTCTTTGTCTGACATCTCTCTTCCAAGTTCTCGTAGCTTATTTACTGACATGGTGATCCTCCCATCGAGCTCGTTGATAGTCTCGTTGGGCAACATC
This sequence comes from Stenogyne calaminthoides, assembly GCA_037126765.1. Lineage (NCBI taxonomy): Eukaryota > Viridiplantae > Streptophyta > Magnoliopsida > Lamiales > Lamiaceae > Stenogyne > Stenogyne calaminthoides. The sequence goes on from JBBCBC010000035.1 coordinate 3,334,725, forward strand.
TTGAGCTTTTCAAACTTCACCAGTTCAGCTTGTAGTCGGCTGTCTTTGATCTGATCATTTCCTTCGCACATCTCAGCAATAGTATCCCACATTTGTTTCGCTGTTTTGAGATACTTTATTTTCTCCTTTGTGACTTTATCCATCGTCTTCATGATTATATGCCTGGCGATTGTATCTAGAGTATACAACTTTATTTCTTCTGCATCCATCAGGGCTGGACTTTTTTGTACAAGGCTTCCAGGTGCATGATCCGGATCTCCTCCAACTGCTGGGTTGTCGTGATATATGATGATGGGTCCTCGTTCAATGACTTCCATCATTCTCCTGCTTATCGATCCCAGATGATTGCACATATATATAGTCCAATCTGCATACTCATCTATTGAAAACTTAGGCAGATCATGATACATACCAGAGGTATTATCCATGCTGAATGTGATTTTAAAAACGAATGAGTTTTGAAAATGGTTTTTCAAGATCTGTTCAAATGACCACAAGGATTCTTCCTCAAGAATCGATGATACTCAAAGCCAGTGGTCTGCAGAACCACCGCTCTGATACCACTTGTTGGTCCCGAACGGGTTTTGTGAGGGTAGAAGTCTAGAGGGGAGGGTGAATAGACTTCTGAAAACTTTTCGTGCAGATCAGGTGTGATTGCAGATTGCCTAATCAGAGTGCTTGTGAGTCAGTTTGGACTGATGTTCAATCTTACTGAGTGCCTGAGGGCAGATCAGTTTGATATCTGTCAGTTTAACTGAGAGTGCGGAAGCTTGTAAATACCCGTGTGAAAAACCAGTTTTATCAAAATAGATTCTTAAGTCAGTTTTCAACCAGCTGACTAAGGTGTCAACCTGATCAGATCAGTTGCTTGGTGAAGACTGAGCTTAACTTAGAATATGTATGCAATTTTAATACTCAGTTGTGTGTAGTGTAAAACAATAAAGAAAGCAAGTAAATGCACACAAGATTTTATAGTGGTTCAGATGAAACCCTTCTTACGTCCACTCTTCCCTTAACACAGGGGCACCAACTTAACCAACTTAACCTACTGGACTTAGTTTTATGTGTTAGTCCAACACCCAACAGATGTTTATCGAGTTCACACTCATAGAACCGTAAATCGAAACTAGAATCCCTAGTCTGAAATCTTGCGGTAACAAACTTAACCTAACTTGAGTTTGGGTAAAGAATGTTTGAGGGTTCCAACTGGAAATCTATCCTGATGTTTAGGTAGCCAAATGCTAGAGGATAGGATTTCTTGCTAAGAACTATGGGATGAACACTCTAAGAATAATCTTCAAATATGGTGTTCTTCGAGCGGAAATTCTTCTATAGTTTTTGCTTCTTTTTCAGTCTGCTCGATCCGGTATGTTCTCAGTGTTCCGGTGTTCTTCAATTTTTGAAGAGCAATCCCATTTTATAGACCTCGAAATCAAAGAGCCGTTGGAGAGCAATTTGAATTTCGGGCTATACTAGGTAGGTTGTAGGATATGATTATGACGTGCTCCAAAAATCGGCGTGGCCGTAGGCATGATTAGCGCCGTTTATGTCCGCAGCGTCGAATCCCGCATTGTCAGCTCTTTTTATACATGTGTCGCTTTCTTCTTGGCTTCGCGAGACGGCACTTCAGAATTTGTTCCTTAGACGATTGATATTCCTTTTGTAGAAGATTCGTCTTGTCTGGTGTATCATTTTGATTGACGTCAGGTGTGAGCTGACTTGATCAGATAACTGATCAGTCTACCTTGTTGAGTCTTATGATGCAGATTGTCTTAGCTCAATATGCAGACTCGACTGATATAGGTCTTCAGGTCTTCTGGTAGTCTTCTGATCTTCAGGTGACTCTGAGCCTCAGTGTCTTCAGTCATACTGAGTCTTCAGGTTTGTTACTGAGTCTTCAGGTTTATCTGAGTCTTCAGGTTTATCTGAGTCTTCAGGTTCATCTGAGTCTTCAGGTTCATCTGAGTTCCTTAGTGTCATCTGAGTCTTCAGGTTCATCTGAGTCTTCAGTGTCTTCTGTCTTCACCTGATCATTTGACTTCTTGTCTTCTGATCCGTCTTAGTCTTCTGATCATCTGACCTTATCTGGGTCATCTGATACTTCGACCTGACCTATACATATTGGTTTCCCCCTCAATATGTGACCTATCTTTTACATCAGCTATCTATACATTTCAGCTGGTCATCTTAATCTGATTCTAAGTCATCAGTCAGCTAACAGGTCTGACTGGTCCTATTATAACCCGTTTTGGAACTTCCATCAAAACTAAAATACAGATTTCCCAACAGTTACCATTAACCCTAGGCTTATAAACATCTTCCTGAGGACTAGACAGATGGAGTAAGATACTGCTGAATTGGAAATAGGGTAAGTGATCTCTGTCATCACTGGTGGTAAACTTTCTGAATGGACCTTGCAATTTTCTGCTACCAAATTGACTTCATTATACTCTGTAATGCATAAGCTACTAGTTTTTAACTGGCTACCTTCCAAGAACTCCACTGTGTTGACAAAAGAACAGACATTCTTGCTATACAAGATTGTACACCTGAATAAGTTCAATATGAGATAGATCATATTTAACAATATGATGTCTTTTGCTGGTAAGCATGTTGAAGGTGGTATATATCAATATCCAAGCTTGATTTGCCAATTCTTGGATAGACAGGAGTTTGAGAGGCCCAGAGGTGAGAGGATCAGTGGTTATGTTCCAAGTTTTGGAATCTCACATGTACTAAAGGCTGGAAACCGCACAATTGATCTACCCTTGAAAGATCCTGCACATCAAATAGAACATGTTGCCCATTCTGTTGGCAACATTCTATAAAACATCACCAGAAGAGATGGTATCCCTTCTGTCACTTTCTCAAATTCTTTCATTTCTGATCAGACTAATTTTATCCAGCAGAATATAGATGCTCTGGTTATACAACAAACCTCCGGAGAAGCCTGCTTTCTACTCCAACAGGGGGAGGATCACCTGATGATGGTCCTGAGGATGGTGGTGATGTTGGGGTTATACTAGAAAGTATGCTTTTTACTTTGTATAACCAGACTGAATTTCATATTTATTTACTGAAATAAATTATTTATCACTATTGCATTAAATACGATTGAATGTTATATATATTTACTGCATACCTATTCAATAAATAGTACGTGTTACATTGTAGTTAATTTGGTGATTCCAGATCACAAAAGATCAAATTAACAGGTCCTCGTAACTAAGTATAAATTCACAACCTAGATGGAAATGAACAATCCATCATGAAAGGTTGAAGTGTAAAAGCTCAGATTTGCTTGTCTTGACGAAGAGATTACACTAGTGCATTATGATCTTATTGAATAGGACCTCTGAGGAGGATAAATTCTTCAGCACTGAATATAGAAGAATTAGACCTCAGTGGTTCGTTATTTCTTAATCTCTGTTCCTTAAATAGGATCGTGTGAAATTAATAACTATTGCTTTGACTTATGATGGGAAGAGATTCAACGTGATTCGATACCTTATATCTTGGGCAATATTATTAGTTACACGACGATTGCTAAGATTTAATACGGAGAATCATGTGCAAGCACGTCTTGCTTGATTTGTCCCCTTCGTGGGCTCAGAAGCTTTATCATACCAAATCTTGCAAGTGGAAATTTATTTCCAGTATGGATAATAATGTTGAGTTGTCTTTACTCCAAGGATAAAGATATTAATTAATATAAAGCTTTTTCAGTGGCTTAATTAATTAATGGACTAGATAATCTTAAATACGGGAAATAATAATCGGGAGCCATATTATTGAAGCATCGTAATATGGATTAAGATGGATAGTTCAATATTAATTTTATAGTGGAGTAAATTAATATTAATGGGCTTGGATAATATTTTGGCTTAATATTATAAATTCATAGCCCATTGGAGGTCCAATCTTAATTCTCCTAAGGGCCCCTCAAATAGCCCAATTAAAGTCCAATTAATGAAAAGGAGAAGAAAATATTATTGCCTATTTTTCCATGTAAATTTCGAAAATGTGAGTAGGAGAGAGAAAAAGATTTTCTTGATTTTCTTGAAATATTTTATGGAATAAGTATTCTTGAGATACAAGTTTATCACATAAATTCAATAAAGGAAAAAGATCTTATTCCTTCCCTACACATAATGAAATTTTCGAAATTTTATAGTATAAGGAGGAGGAGAAGATTTTGTTGGGAGTTATTTTGGAAAATAGAATATATTGGATATATTCAAGATTGTATCTTGAGGAAGAAGCAAAGAAATTTCCCAATAGCCCAACAAGGCTAAATTTTCGTCCCCCCTAGTCCTATAAATAGGGGATGAATTTTTCATCCCCAATACAATTCCATGTGTTGGAAAAATTAGAAATCCACAAAGGTGGTGACAAATATTTTTAGTTTTCTCCTTTATTAAAATCGTTCGTGAGAATCCTCCCACCGGATTACATTCGTGGACTTGGGACATATTTGAGAAGACATTTTGGGTTGATCCATCGTCTCAACGGTTGTCTCTACAAGAGGTATGTAATTTCGTAACTCCTAAATTCGCATGCTTAGGATTTACGTGAATTACGTGTACGCATGTTGTTGTTGTTTATTTGATTATTATGTTGAATTAATTTAGGAATGATTCATGTTAGTAATTAATTGAATAATTTAAATATGTATTTAAATACACCTCGAATAGATTCGGGCATTCCGTATTTCCCAACAACTGGTATCAGAGCCTCGGTTTCGAGCTCTGTATTTAAATTGTTATTTAAATTTGTTGGATATTAAATTTTATTGAAAATTGGATAGTAGAATTGTTAGATCTGTTTTGCAGGTATCCAATTGTCATGGTATTTAATGTGTTTTATTAATTTCATGCGTATGATTGGTTTTAATTCGACTAGTTCGAATTTGTTTTTCTCGTGAGAAAATCCACGAGTAGATTAGGCTATTTGATTTGTTCAATATAATAGACTAGTATAGATTTAGGTTTATTTATTTTTGTAAAAATAAATTGTAACCTGATCGAAGACGAAGATGGAGACGAGAAGTTAAAATGGACCCGGAACCGTACGCGGGCGACGTGCATCGCGCGAAACGTGCCAAGGGAGGCACGCGCGCGATGCGGACGTCGCCAGGAACGCGTGGGTGTGGTGCACGGCGCCAGGTGGGGTCGGCCTGGACAAGCTAGGGCGCTGGATGGGCGGCGCACATGGGCGCGCGCGGCACCATTTGTGGACGGGCGGAGGTAGGCACGGGTGTGCACGGGCACACGCGCGCACGGGTACACGCGCGCATGCACGGTGTTCTACCTAGTGCTGCCGAGGCCGCCGGGTTTTTCGCCCAGGCGACGCGCGCTGCGCCTAGGTGCACGGGCGTGGTCGCTCGACCAAGGGGCCGGCTTGATGCAGACGTGCACCCCAGCTGCGAGCTACTTGGCATGGCATTTCGAGACGGAATTTTTTTTCGAGACGAACGAGTGGGAGAAATCCAAGACGGTGTTTCTTCAAAGTCAAGCCAAGGAAAATCAAACCATGACAGTTGGATAATTTGTGCCTAATATGTTTATTTTCTGTTTTGCTTGATTTATTGTCGAATTTTCTTATGCTTTATTTAATTTGTTTAAATATGTTTGCATGAGATATTGCTTGTGAAAAATCTCAAACTCAAAAATTACTATGTTTTATATAATTAATTTGGTTTTGAATCAAATTAATTTTGACCTCCATGATTTATTTATTTGTGAATTCTTTTGGAGAAATTCCCCTAAGGGACGGCCAAAAGAAAGCTTTCACATGAATGAATTCTCAAAATGATGATTGTGAATTATTACTAGTGGCGACGATGACCCTCCCAAGAGGCTCGTTCAAAACGAAATAATAATTCTGTATTTAATCATGGTTATTACTTAGGTATAAAATTGATATGCATATACTTATTCGAAGTCCCTGTCAATTTTATATTGGTCAAGTGGGAGCCAACTATTAATTATTATTTTTTTAATTAAAGGTTTGTAACTGTTCTTGTTTGTAACCTGCTTAAATGTGATTTAAATGATGACCCACCCACGTGGCTCATTTAAACTGTTTTAAGATGTTGGCTGATGCATGTTCATATTTTTTTGAGAATTTAAATATGATTCATGTGATCGAATTATGTGATTTTCTTTGTATTGATCTGGATATTGACACAAGATGTATGTTTATTTCAGTTTCATCATGTCGCAACCTTTTAATCCACTGAAATATATGCTCAAAGAACATCAACTTACTGATAAAAACTATGTGATCTGGAAAAGAAATATGAATTTTGTCCTTACTGCACAAAAACACCATTGGGTTCTTAGCGTACCCAAACCTGATAAGCTTACTGAGGGGTCAACTAATGCAGAGAGATCCTTGTATGATATTTGGGAGCAGGCCAACGAATCTATGACGTGTATAATCTTGACTTCATTGTCTGATGATTTAAGACACATTCATGAGGGTGTTGGACCAGCTGCGAAAATCATGCAGAGTCTTGAAGAAATATTTTAACAGAAAACCGCATGATCAATCAGTTTAATAATGATGGTGTGGCAAGGCTAAAAATGACAGAGGGAACACCTGTGAGGGATCATGTTCTCAAAGTCAAGTGCCATTTCGATAAGCTTTCTTACCTAGGTACTAAGTATTGTGATGGGGCTCAAATATAATTCTTGTTCCTAACTCTTCCAAGATGCTTTGATGAGTTTTATTGTAGTTTTGTGATGAGCGATCACATGTTTACTATGGATACTCTACAAGAAATTTTGGAGACAGTAGAAAAACATTTGGGACAAGAAGACGAAGCTTCGGTGACTAAGAATCTTCTCTCAAAATCTAGGCCAGTGGAAGGCAAGATCATTGAGGAGATGAACAATCAGAGCCAAAGCAGCCCCACAACTGAGAAAGGTAGAGGAAAGACAGTCAGTTGGTTGGATATCAGAAAGAAACCAAAGGGGAAGTGTTTCAACTGCGGTGGAAAAGGACATTGGAGGTGGGCATGTTCCAAACCCAAGTGAAAGGTAATTCTCACGCACTAGTTGTCGAAACTTAGTTTAGCGCGTATGCTACCCATTCGTGGGTAGTGGATATGGGATCCACTGATCATGTTTGTTTCACTTTACAGGGGTTCAAACGGACCCGGTAGCTTAGTGGAAGTGAGATCCTCATCACGCTAGGCGATGCTACGAGAGTGGCAGCTGAAGCAGTGGGAGACCGTTTCGAGCACTAAAAGAAAACGTTCAACTAATGTGAACGAGACACTTCTTTGGCATCTAAGATTAGGTCATATTAATCTAAATAGGATCCAAAGGTTGGTCCAAGATGGTTCATTGGAGTCCCTCCGGGTTGAACCATTTCCAACCTGTGAATCATGCTTGGAGGGTAAAATGACCAAGAGGGCCTATGGAGCCAAGGGGCTTAGAGCTAAAGAAGTGTTGGAAATCGTTCACACTGACATGTGTGGTCCAATGCAAATCAAAGCTAGAGGTGGCTACGAGTATTTCGTTACTTTTATCGATGATTACTCACGCTATGGGTACGTTTTCCTAATGAAGCATAAATCTGAGACCTTTGATAAATTCAAAGAATTTAAGGCACAAGCAGAGAATCATAAGGAAAATAATATCAAGTTTCTACGATCTGATCGTGGAGGCGAATACCTGAGAGATGAATTTTTGAACTACATGTCAGACGAAGGGATTGCATCCTAGTTGACTGCACCCGGTACCCCTCAACAAAATGGGGTTGTAGAACGAAGAAACAGAACACTTTTGGAAATGGTCAGATTAATGATGAGTTACGCGGATTTGCCAAAATCGTTCTGGGGTTATGCCTTGGAAACAGCGGCATACATTCTAAACTTAGTGCCATCCAAATCGGTTCCCAAAACCCCTAGAGAATTGTGGACAGGACGCAAGCCCAGCTTGGGACACATGAGAATCTGGGGGTGTCCGGCATACGTGTTGGACAAGAAAGCCGGTAAGTTGGATGCACTTTTTATAGGATACCCCGAGGGAACTAAAGGATGCATGTTCTATGGTCTTGAAGATCAAAATGTCGTAATAAGTATGCACTTTAGATTTTTGGAAGAAGACTATATGAACGATTGAAAGCCTAGAAATGAGATTGTTGTACCCGGTTTGTATTCTCCGGCCAAAAAACAATAACAATAGATAAGCAGACGATCAAAACAAGTAAAAATAGAAGATTTAATTACCCAGTTTGTCTATGAATAAGACTACGTTTGGGGGCGACCAAGCCAGGTATATCTTACTATATTTTCTGCCTAGAATACTAAAATGTTCGATCCCTTACAAAGAATGATACAGGTTATATTTATAGATGTAGAAATAGGTTAAGTGTCTTCATGGGCTCCTCCCGCGGGCTTGCTAGGGTTTCAGCCGCCAGGGCTAGGGTTCCTCTTAAGGATTCCTAGCTTATCCCGCAATCCTCGCTCCTGGATACACATACCATGATTATGATCCGCAAAATCCGCACCATTAACTACTCGTATCTTTTCCATATCTTTCCCATATTTATCCTTTAACCAACCTCGACCAAGTCACCTCCGACCTGCGCGACCTCCCAGGTCACCACGAGACCTTCATGTTCCTCCAAGTCGCTTCGCGACTTGCATAACCTTTTAAGTCGCCTCGCGACCTACCTGGCCAAAGCGAAACTGTCCCTAATGACAAGTGTAAGATGGAGAATTACCGCATCTGGAAGGTCAGACTATTTCATGTTACAACAATTACCCCTCAAGCCGAGGTCGCAAGCTCTCATTGGGGCCTTGACTTGATCCGTTGTTTTTTATCGACCTTGGGAAGTGTGTCCGAAGCGAATCATCATCTTTTGGGAGGTGAATCATTGCCTTGATTTCATGAATCGGCATGAGGTGTGATGGATTCGTCATGATGGCTTGGCAGATAGGTGATGTCATGTGTCATGAGCTTCCCAACCAAATAGATCACGGTGTCGATCCACGCATATTACCCGTGCGACTTCATTTTCTTTGGGGGGGCTCGAATTTATTCATTTTGCACTTCCGACCCCCTCCTCTTCCTCTATAAAAGGGGCTAGGGTTTTAGGCTTAAACCCTTCTACCTCCATCTTCCCGCAAATAATTCTTCGGCTCTAGCGTCTGAATTTCCGGCGAGCTTCCGATCGAGAGATTAAATCAGGTAATATCTTCACCCTTCCTCCACTCCTTCCATGGCATACAGTTCTCCATCTGCTCCCATGCCTCTCCCATTTCTGATTCCATCATCTTCGGATGACGATGATGCGGTCATAGCCCACCTCTGTCGCCGCCATGATTCTAGCTCCGCCACTACCAATGTGGGGGAGCCCTCGACCGCTGATGCCCCAATTGATAACAGAGACTGCGGGGGAAATGATGAAGAACACGACGAACAGTTTTTGGCTGAACTGGACGAAATCACACATCTCCCTCCGCTGAATATCAGTCCTTCCCATTCCGTTGCATCGGGGACGAGTACATCCGCAGGTCCTTCCAACCCGGCTTGCAACTATGGGGCATATGAGCGGGTCCTCGACTACCAGGAATATGAGGCCCGAGCTCCCTACAAGCGATCAGAGCAAAGCTATAGGAAGTCGGTCAGGTCGGACTTTGCGGCCTCCGACCAAAAATACCAATAGACCTTGAATGATCGGTACGTTCGCTCCCTCCGACGAATGTACAAAGTGCCCCAGGACATACACTTCTATGGGCCTACCCCTGACGAGAGTGCCGACCAGCCTCCGCCTGGCATGATCACCGTTAACGAGCACACGATGGAGGCGGGGATTCGCTTCCCATTACATCCTATCGTCTCCCATCTCCTCGCGGCTTGAAATCAGAGCCTTACACAAATCACCCCTAACGGCTGGAATTACATCCTTGCTACCATGACCGTTCTGGGGCAGGCCGAGCTAAATTGGCTGCCGACTCCTGGCGAGATCGCATATGTGATGATGCCGGTTGCTCAAGCCGGTGGCTTTAATGTCGTGCCGCTTCGGAAAGGCCGCGAGCTAGTGAGTGGAATTCCCAGTAAGGTCGCCGACTGGCACCGCAAGTGGTGGTTCGTCAGGGGGGCGTGGGAGTCTGTGGATCCTTCGAGCACCCTGCCCATACGTGTCCCGACCGATTATGCCCATCGAGTTGAACATGGTGAGTTTTGCATTTTCCGACTTCGAGGTTGTACTGATCTAATTCCCTTTTTATCTTGCAGTGTTCACGCCTACTTCTGCCGACCTGCATTGGGACTTCTTGGAGGCTTACAACCTTGTTCGTGATACCCCTCCGAGCTGCCGAGATGTCAACGCCTTGAATTCTGAGCTAGATCGTCTCAAGGCCGGCTTGTATACATATCCACGTCATCTCAAGATCCCTTATAAGTAATTTGTAATTGTCATTACTTAGAAGTTTTACACGAGACCTGTCTGACCGGTTTCCCTTGTGTGCAGTTCCTACTATCCCCATCTACCGACGTTAACAACCTACCTTCGTGATGTCTGCCCGCAAGAAATCAGTGCTCGGCTAGATGCGGCATGCGGCGACCTCCTAGGCCGCTCCTCCAAGCTCAACCCCTTCTGGTCCCTCTGTCGCCGACAAGGGAAAAAGAAAGGCCTCGGGGCCGACTCCGCCGGCTTCCGAACCTGCTCGAAAGAGGGTGAGGGAGTAGATAGGCGTCTATCAGTCGGAAATAAATAGGGGGCTTGGGAGGTCGCTCCTGCGCCCGACTTCACAGCCCACTCCCTCGCGCCCGACCTCACAGTCCGCCCCCACTCCTGATGGAGGTCGCCATCCGAAGGATGACTCCTGGCTGGGCTGAGATGCAGATCGGGTGGACGAGTAAGTCTTTCTCCTCTTTTCTCTCTTTTTTTTTTACTAACGACTTGAGTCTTTCCATGCCCCGAGTTTGGGCCGACTAAATTTTCCCCGGAGGTGGTTAGCTTCCTGAGGTCGCCCCAACTTGTTCCAACCGGGATCCCCGAGAATTGGCCGGGATACCTTTCTCGAGGCCTGCAGAACCTGCCTTGGGGGTGGACACGAACCGACCACTCCAACGCCCATCATCAAAAGGTGACATGCAATCTGTACTCGGCCCTCGTCTACTCCCAGAAGGCGGTCTTCTACTTGGAGAAGTCCAGTGCCCAGCTGGACTCGGAGCTCGAGAACCTGAGGAAGGCACGGGCTAGGGTTGCCGACCAGGCCAAGTCGATCCTCTCCGCAGCCGAGACCTAGAAGGAGCTGGAGAAGTCCAACTCTGAGCACCTTCAAAGAATGTCAACTCTTGAAGGTCGCGTGGCGGAGGGATGGAGGTCGTGGATGAGCGTGGCGTGGCTCGGTTTGGCCGGGCGAGGTGGGAGAAAGAGGCTGGAGGCGTGAGGGAAGGAGTTGGCTGAGGCGAAGGGGGAGTTTGTCGCCAAGGAGGCGCATTTCCAAGTAGTCGAGGAGCTGAACGCCAACTTTGCCTATGTGATGGCGTTCGTGGGTGCCATCCGAATCTGCCACAAGGCGAACCCCACCAGCGACCTCAGCGGGCTTGTCGCCGAGATTTTTGATTATGTCCGCAATAACCCCCCGGCCCCTAGCGTCATGTTGGAGATCAAGGACCTAGAAGATATGGGCATCGACCTCTCCTTCTTTGCCAACCCGAGCTGGATTGTGCATCCCACTCCGGACCCCAAGGAGGCATCGCCGGGCTCCGCCGATCCGGCTCCCGAGCCCCCCTTCGGAACAGTCCGCCCTCCGCCAAAGGTCGTGGGGGGGAGGCCTTGGATGGACCAAATGCCAGCTCGGCCGGGCCTTGATGAAGGAACTTATCTAATGAAGATGATGTAATTTTCCTTTATTTTTTTTTTGAACTTCTCCTGTACCGGCCTTCGGCCTTTATTTAATGAAAACTCTTTTTATTAATTCCTTCATCGTGCTGACTTGATTTCCTTATGCGACCTTTAATTTTTGCTAAATCCTTGTCGTCTTATTTTGTATGCAACTTGTGATTTGGATATTGCTTTTAGTCGTCTTATAAAGTCGGGCTTAATCACACCTCGCTGGGTTGTGATTTTGCCATCGGTATGTCGAAAGTCACACCTCGGGTGATTCACATATTATCATTTACATATTTCTTATACGACCCGCTTGGTTTCAACACAGGAATTTGAAAAAGAGAGGATCATTATTATCGATTGATATAACTTGTTTACATGGATGTGAACCTACTGATAGTACTTCTTCAGGTGGGTAGCATTCCACGGATACTGGGCCTTGGTACCGTCTGGTTTCTCGAGCTCATAGGCTCCATTTGGTAGGATCTTTGAGACTTGGAACAAACCCTCCCAGTTGGGACTGAGGGCCCCCCTTGACTCTCCGAGTACCTTTTTCAATACCAAGTCTCCCTCTTTGAAATGTCGAAGTTGCACTTTAGAATTATAGTACTTCTCCGACCTTTGTTTGTATCTTACATTTCTCATGTTAGCCTCCAAACGCTTCTCTTCGAGTAGGTCTAGATTTCTGGCCAAGGCCTCATCATTGTGGTCGAAGGCGACCTAGCTTGTGCGAAGATTGGGAAAGTCGACTTCTGCAGGTATGACTACCTCGGTTCCGAAAGCCAGCGAGTAAGGAGTTTCTCCTGTTGAATTTTTGCAGGTCGTCCTGCATGCCCACAACACATCCGGGAGCTCGCTAGCCCACTTCCCATTTCCTCCATCAATCTTAGCCTTGAGTGTGTGATTGATGATTTTGTTCACGGCTTCGACCTGACCGTTTGATTGGGGATGGTACGGAGTTGAGAAGAGCTTCGTGATCTTCCACTTTTTGAAAAAAACGTCTATTTTGAGCCCGTCATACTATTTTCCATTGTTAGATATGATCGCCTGAGGCAATCCGAATCTGTAGATGATGTTCCGCCATATGAATTTGATGACGTGATCTTGATCTATAGTTGCCAATGCCTCAGCCTCGACCCATTTCGTGAAGTAATCTACTGCTACCAGGGCATACTTGACCGAGCCTGGGGCTGTTGGGAGCGGCCCATTGATGTCTATCCCCCACTTTGAGAATGGCCAAGGACTGAGGATGCTTGTAAGTTCCTCTGGGGTGGCTTTGATGGAAGGGGCATAGATTTAGCATCTATGGCACTTGCGGGCGAAAATAATAGCATCGGCCCTTAGAGTTGGCCAAAAATATTCTTGCCTTGTGGTCTTGTGGGCCAGCGACTCCCCCCCGACGTGGTTCCCGCACACCCCTTTGTGTATTTCGCGTAGGACAACTTGCCCTTGCTCTGGTGTAACACATCGAAGTAGGGGTGTGCTAAAGCCTCGCTTATATAATTCGTCATTAAGTATTGTGTACCGCGCGGCTCGCAGTTGCAGCTGCCGAGCTCGAACACGATCAGTTGGCGGGAGGCCGCTAGTCAAGTATTCAATGATGGGTGTCATCCAGTTCGACGTCGGGGTTTCTAAAGTCGTAACTTTCATGTGTCTGGTGGATGGATAGGAAAGTGTCGTGATGGTGACATCCTTCATTTCTGGTGATCCTTCGGAAGTTGGCAGCCATGCTAAAGCATCGGCTAGCGAGTTCTGCTCTCTCTGGATTAGTTTGACATGGATTTGTTAAAAAAATTGACACAATATTCTTACGATCTCTTGATAGGCTGCCATCTTATCATCCCGTGCCTTGTATTCCCCCGCAACTTGGCAAGCTACAAGTTGGGAGCCTGTATGAACTTGCAGTCTTTTGACGCCCATGGTCGTCGACATCTCTAGGCCGCTGATGAGTGCCTCATATTCGGCCTCATTATTTTTCGCGGGGAAGTCGAAGGTAATGACATTTTGGAAAGAAATGCCCTCTGGACTCATCAGGACCAAACCGGCCCCCAAACTGTGGGAGGTCGCTGACCCATCCACAAATAACTCCCACGGCGGGCTATTTGGGCACCCGGCCTCCGAAGGGAAGGTGAGCTAGACGATGAAATCGGCTAGTGCTTGAGCTTTGATGGAAGGTCGTGGTGCGTATGTCACTCCATACTACCCGACCTCGATAGCCCACTTGAGGCACCGACCTATCGTATCAGGTCGGTGAAGCACATTCCTTAAGGGCAGGGAAGTGAGGACTTCGACTTGATGGTCGAAAAAGTATGGCCTCAACTTCCTTACACTCATAACTAGTGCATACACTAGCTTTTCTAGTGATGGATAACGCTGCTCGGTCTCGTTTAATGTCTGACTGATGAAGTAAATGGGGAAATGAATTTGGCCCTTTGCCCGGACAAGCACCGCACTTAGAGCGGTATCTGAAGCCACGAGATATAGGAAAAGTTTCTCCCCCGGGGCGGGTTTGGATAAAATGTTCACGTCTGCCAGATAAGCTTTCACTTTGTCGAGAGCTTCCTGGCTTTCAGGTGTCCACTCGAACTTTGATTTTTTCTGGATCGTGTTGAACATTGGCTTGCATTTGTCCCCCATTCGGGAGATGAATCTGTACAGTGCGGCTAGGCATCCTGTGAGTTTTTGAACCTCTTTCACATTTCGGGGTGCCCCATATCTAATATGGCCTTAACCTTCACTGGATTCACCTCTATTCCTCGCTTGCTGACCAAATGCCCCAAGAACTTCCCTGATTCAACTCCAAAATTGCACTTTTTGGGGTTGAGTCTCATGTTGAATTTCCTAAGGATGTCGAAAGTTTGTGCGAGGTGCACCAGGTGGTCTTCCCTCTTTAGGCTCTTGATGACTATATCGTCGACGTAGACCTCTACCGAATTACCGATTTGATCGGCAAACATGTGGTTGACCAACCTTTGGTATGTTGCCCCTGTATTTTTTAGACCAAAGGGCATCCTCTTCCAGCAGTAGAGATTATTCTCTGTCAGGAATGCGGTGTGTTGTCGGTCTGGTTCATACATGGCTATTTGGTGATAGCCTGCAAAAGCATCCATAAACGACATCATCTCATGTCCGACCATGTTATATATCAGGTGGTCGATGTGAGGCATGGGGAAGAAGTCTTTCAGACAAGCCTCGTTGAGGTCGGTAAAATCAATGCAAAGTCGCCAGGTTTCGTTTGACTTTTTCACCAACACCGCGTTGGCTACCCATTGTGGCTGGTCGGCCTTCATAATCAGGTCGTTGTCTAGCAACTTCTTCACTTTTTCAGCCAGCGCTGCATATTTTTCCGGGCTAAATTTCCGCCTCTCCTGGGCTATCGACCTCCGATCTGGGTCGATGTGTAGTCGATAATGACGACTTCCGGATTGATCCCTACCATGTCTTTGTGTGACCATGCGAAGACGTCCAAGTTCTTTTTGAAAAAGTCGATGACTTCCCCCTTCAGGTCGTCCGATATCTTGGAGCCTATGATGACTTCTAGATCCGGGCGAGCTGGATCTATCTTGACTTTCTCGAGTTCCTCCACCGGGTGGCCCTTGAGCCGTCTTGACGGGGGTTGTCAATCTCGACTTCGATTAGAAACTCTTCAGGTTCGGGTCCCATTCTTGGGTCGAGGTCGCTGTGACTTCTTTTCTTACTCGCTCTTTTGTTATTTAATTCTTCATATTGTTTCTCACTATCTATTACAAGTGTTTGTTTGATAGGTGTTGATGCGGAATTGAAAAGAGACGAACAATAAATCAAACAACCTCTTGCATCAACCTGGTTGCCCTTAACGGTGCCGACCAGCCCACTCTTTGTGGGGAATTTTACACAGAAATAGAAAGTGGAGGACGCAACCTCAAATTCATACTCAAAAGTCCTCCCAAGAAAGCCGTTATAGGAGCTTGGGAGGTCGACAACTAGAAAATCTAACAACCTAGTCTCCCTAATTTCACTGTTCAAAGTAGAGACTAGCTCGACAGCCAGCCGAATCATCCCCAACGGCTTCACCGTTGCATCACCGAAGCCTCTCACGACGTGGTCGCATGGGGTGATGTAAGCATCATAATCCACGAGCTGATCCAGGGTTTTCTTGAAGAGGATGTTTCAGAAGGCTCCTCCATCCACCAGCAGTCGGCACACGGTAGTCCCCATGATATTTGCTTTGATCACAAGGGGATCGACATTGGGATAGACTATACAGCTTATCCTTCTCGCCGAACTCGATCGTGCTGGTTTCTTCCCCGACTGTAAAAACTGGCAGCACCATTTTCTTGGCATTCTCTATCTCCCTTGTCTCGGTCTTCATCTTCCGTTTAGAGGAGGAAGTCGAGGAGAGTCCTCCAACTGTCCCGAGGGGGGAGAGGGTATGTATGACGTGATCTCCCGCATTCTCGGGCATGGGCGGGATAGGTCGTTCCCCCTACCTCATTCCCTGGTTGGCATTTCTAGGAGCGGGTTCCACCTGCTATGGACGATCCGCCTATTGGCGACCTCTTTGAGCGCGATCATGATCCTTCTGAGGTCGCTTGACGAACTCGTCCAACAAGCCATCTTTGTACAACCTCCAGAGTTGGGGAAGTAGGTCCTTGCATTCGCTTGTGTAGTGGCCTACCTGTTCGTGAAAGTGGCAGAACTTGTTGTGATTTAGCTTGCCTTTGTTCTTGATAGGGCGGGGAGGGAGGAGTAGTTCCCGCTCTCTGATCGGATTGTAAACATGTTTGGGGTCATGCCCAGTGCTTCCATCAGCTTGACTGGGATGTTCTCTTCGAAGGGTTTGAAGCTGACGGGTGCCTTATACTGCCCTCCGGCTTTCTTGGAGCTTTTCTTAGGATCTGCGACTTCCTTAGTATCGGAGAGTCAAGATTCCAGTAGCTCCGTAGTATGGATCAGGTCGCTAGCTCGCCTCCAGAAGTCGGCATAGCTAGTCGGGTACTCGGCAATCATGCGCCGCCAAAGCTTGGTTCCTTTCCTGAGGCCTGAGACGGCCCCAACAATTTTACTTCATCCCCTATAGGATCTCCCTCGAGAATGAGTTTGTCGATCCTCTCAATGTAAGATCGATCGGACTCTGTATCACCCTGCTGAGTGTTCATTAGACGCTGCCTGGTCGCAGGTCGGGGTGCCAAAGCTGTGAAGTGCGTTAAGAACAGCCGGGCGAGCTGTTCAAAGGTGTCCACCGAGAATGGTGGCAGCGAGGTAAACCACTGATGAGCTTGGTCGCTCAGAGTCAAAGAAAAGAGACGACACTTAGTCTCATCGGATGCGCCTATAGAGGCCATGTAGGAATTGTACTTCGCCACGTGAACTCTTGGGTCCGTGTTTCCACTATAGCGATCTAAGGATGCTGTGTTGATCTTTCTCTGGGTAGGCGCCAGAGTAACCATAGCCCCGAGTGGAGAGTCCGGGATGGTGAGGATATGATATGTTCCTGCTGCCCCGTTTTGATTCTCCACCCGCTCAAGAAGTCGCTGGACTATCCGGGTTAGTGCCGCGACCTGAGCATCGCGATGGTCCCCTGCTACACCCATCATTGGAGGATCGCCATGGTGAGTGGATGATCCCCTCGGCAATTCGTTGTGGTGCAGGTTCAGAGCCAGTGCGAGGTCGCGCTCCACCTGATCAGCATGTCGAGGCTCAGATTGCGCCTCATCCTCGGCGACCATTGGGACTTTCTGAACCCCTTGTTGGGAAATTAGGGGTGCCCGGATCTATTCGGGTTGAATTTAAATACATATTTAAATTAATCAATTAATTACTAACATGAATTAATCCTAATTCAATTCAACATAATAATTAATGAACAAATAAACATCATGCGTACACGCATTTCACGTAAAACCTAAACATGAGGAATCTAGGAATTACATAAATACTAACCTCTCGTAGAGACAACCTCTGAGATGATGGATCAACCCAAAGTACCTTCTCAAATAGGTCCCACGTCCACGAACGTTATCCGGTGGGAGGATTATCAACGAACGATTTTAATCTTAAAGGAGAAAAGAAAATTTTTGGCTACCACCTTTGTGGATTTCTAATTTTTTCAACACATGGAATTGCACTTAGGGATGAAAAACTCATCCCCTATTTATAATACTAGAGGGGTTCGAATTTTAGCCCTAGGAATAAGATGGGAAAATCTTTTTCTTGATCTCCAAGAAATCTTGAATATATCCATAATATTCTTTTCTCCATAATAAAATATTCCACAAAAATCTCACCTCCTTATATTATAGATATTTTTGAAAAATATCAACTAAATAGGAAAGAAATAAGATCTTTGACCTTTCTTGAATTTATGGGATAAACTTGTATTCCAAGAATACATATTCCATAAAATCTTTCCAAGAAAATCAAGAAAATCTTTTCTCTCTTCCTACCCAGTTTTTTTCGAAAATAATAGAGGAAAAATAGGACAAAATATTTTCTTCTCCTTTTCATTAATTGGACTTTAGTTTGGGCTATTTGAGGGGCCTTTAGGAGAATTAAGATTGGACCTTCAATGGGCTATGAAACTTTAATATTTAGCCAAAATATTATTCAAGTCCATTAATATTAATTTACTCCACTATAAAATTAATATTGAACTATCCATCTTAACCCACATTACGACTTCACTATAATATGGCTCTCGGTTATTATTTTCCGCGTTTAAGATTATCTTAGTCCATTAATTAATTAAGCCACTGAACATACTTTATATTAATTAACATTTTTGTCCTTGGAGTAAAGACAACTCAACATTATTATCCATACCGGAAATAAATTTCCACTTGCAAGATTTGGTATGATAAAGATTCTGAGCCCACCAAGGGGAAAAATCAAGCAAGCCGTACTTGCACGCGATTCTCCGTATTAAATCTTAACATTCGTCATGTAATTAATAATATTGCCCAAGATACAAGGTATAGAATCGCATTGATTCTCTTCCCATCATAAGTCAAAGCAATAGTTATTAATTTCACACGGTCCTATTTAAGGAACGAAGATTAAGAAATAACGAACCACTGAGGTCTAATTCTTGTATATTAAGTACCGAAGAATTTATCCTCCTGTAGGTCCTTTTCAGCACATCATAATGCACTAGTGTAATCTCTTGGTCAAGACAAGCCAATCTGAGCCTTACACTTCAACCTTTCATGATGGGTTGTTCATTTCCATCTGGGTTGTGAATTTGTACTTAGTCACAAGGAACTGTTAATTTGATCTTCTGTGATCTGGTATCACCAAATTAACTACAACGTAACACGCACTGACTTTATCGAACGGGTATGCAGTAAATATATATAACATTCATTCATATTTAATGCAGGATGTGATAAATAATTTATTTCAATAAAATAAATAAGAAATTCAGTTTGGTTATACAAAGTAAAAGCATACTTTTCAGTATAACCCCAACAATCTCCCACTTATACTCAAAGTCTGCTTTTAAGTATACTACAACATGTCTCGTGTTCTATGTGACATCTAATGTCACCCCACACCAACCTAATAATATTTCTCCCACTTATACTCAAAGCAGATTGACAATGCTCTTGACACTCATTCCTTCCACATGTCTCTCGAATGTACTCTGAGGCAAACCCTTTGTGAAAATGATCTGCTAGGTTGTCTTCAGACGCAATCTTTGCCACCTCTATGTCTCCTCTCTTAACAATTTCTAGTATAAGATGGTATTTTCTTTCTATGTGTTTGATGGCCTTGTGGGCTCTTGGTTCCTTAGAATTTGCAACTGCTCCGGCGTTATCACAGTAAACCGTGATGCTGCAAAGTGAAGATTAAAGCAAAATATTCAAGCATCTCCATTCAAGAACTTAGAGTATTAAATATCCAAATTTACCCAAGAGTGTTCTTCATTATATCCAAGGATAAATGCCATATCATAAGCTTAGAGAGATTTTCCCAACCTTAGCTTAAAGGCTAAAACAATGTAAGGGAAAATCTCACCTAGATGGAAATAACACCAAACCCAAACCCTTTCTTGAGAGAGAATTAGTGGTTAAGTAAGGTAGTTAATAGGCAATCCCGTGAGGGAGATAAGTCCAGTGAGAGTGAGAACTCATTAAACATCTATAGGCAATCCCTTGAGAGAGATAAGTCCCGTTGAGTGAGAGCTCCATAAATATCTGTTGGTTTAGTTGGTGCCCCATGAAGGGAAGAGTGGATGTAGGAGTTGGACTCTGAACCACTATAAAAATGCTTGTGTTCTTATTTGCTTTCATATTAATTGTCATACATACTTTAGCAAATCTGCATAACACACATTAAAAAAAAATTAAGTCACCTCCCATTGAGATTTTACGAGTTTTAAATCGGGTTTTTCGGGACCAAAAAATTTCTAGAATGACACTGACTTCATCAGATAATAGACAATCTTTAACATCTTAGAAAGATAATTTTGACTAATGATATCATATGGTGTGACCATTAATTAGAATTATAGACAGATATTAAAAACCTTGAACTTTCTTAAGGAGGTCAATTTCAATCATGGGTACTTATATGTTATCATATTCAGAGTAACTAGAGGGGACAATTTGAAAATTTTGACATGCATTGGGAGTTGGGAAGACGATAATATGTGAAAATCAAAATGGTTTAGAAGGAAATAATTCAAAATTGTAAGAAAAAAATACTTTTAAAATTGAATTATTTAACAATGTAAATTTTTAAGCAGTTGAAGCGCCACCCATTTCCCATGTCTGATTACAAAAGCAAAATATATTCATAAATCGTGCGTTGCATCGAAATGAAATATATATATATATATATATATATATATATATATATATATATTAAAAAATGAAAAAAAAGGATTCTTATTATTATTATAAGTAAAATATTTTTTTATAATTTATTTAACACAAAAATGAATACATTTTATATCATATTCATTTTATACTCATAAACCGTGCAACACACGGGTGATATACTAGTCTGTCTAAGAAAATAATTTTTTTCAGTCTCAATTTGGGCGCTGTGTAAAGTAATAAGATAATATTTATTTAAAAACCTTCGTATAATTATATGATCTCATCAACACCATAAATTAATAATCTCTTAAAATTACAAAAATATTTAGAATAATTTAGTGAAATGTGAATATATTTTTAATTTTTTTATAAATTTATAAATCAAAATGAATATATTTCATCTCTAATTCTTAGATGAGAAACCATTGTGTTGTTCGGTGTGATTTTTAGAAAAAAGTTTTATGTTTGGCTTATAAAGTAGTTTTTTCGTCATTATACATGGAAAGGGGTTTTAATGTGAAATGTTTTACTATGAAATATTAGTTAAAATTGGGCGGATTTAGAAATTCGCGGATCATATGCGGATCGAACCGGGTCAAGAAAATATTTTTTAAAAATTCGTGCAAAGGCAAAATAGGAAAACTCGCTCACAGACTGTGTTATTATAAAGACAAGCATGTGTTATTGTAAGACAATTATGTGTTACTACATGATTATAGAAAAAAATATTTTTACTAATTTAGTGGTGTAATCTGGTGGTTTAGGTTACATGTCAGAAGGAGAAGCAGATAAAAAAGACATAGGGGAAGCGAATGAGAATAGAGGGAGTGTTGTTTTGTCCTTACAATAACACATATATGTACTTGCAGTAATACATGTTTGCCCTTATAGTAACACAGATCTCGGAGCGAATTTTGTTGTTTTGCCATTACGCGAATTTTATAGAAAAAAAATTATTTGACCCAGTTCGACCTGCACATGATCCACAAAATTTTCCTCTCTATTTATGCGCTTCTCTTTCTAACCCACAAGTCATGTTTTACTGATCCTTCCTTATAGTAACAAATATACGTACTCACAATAACACATATTTGCCCTTATAATAACACAGATCTCCGAGCGATTTTTGTTGTTTTGTCTTTGCACGGATCTTTAGAAAATATTTGTTTGACCCGATTCGACCCACACAGGGTCTGTGAATTTTTAGCTATAGGTTATGCAATTCTCTTTCTGATTTGCGGGTCATATTTCACTAATCCTAGATCCGTAAAATATTTCATATAAAAATTTGCCTACATTAAATGTATTTAGTTCTAGTACATTGAATTCCTAATATTCATATAAATGGAGTAAATTACGTGCCCGATTTCTTGGTTGAATTATCTTGCTGCAATTAACATTGATTCCGCAATGTTTGCATTTTTCTTCAGTTTCAGTCCACACAACTTGCATCCAATCTGACAATTTGTAAAAGGCTCTAAAATAGCCTAAAATTCATGGAAAACACAAAATCATAGCAATCGAGACCAATATAAAATAAATCGAGTAAAAACAAAATATTAGTGAATTAATAACCACAAAATAATCACAATTAATATATAAATAACCCACTAAACTCGACTTATCAGTCTCTTGTGCACCAAGTGTACCGACACTTCATAGTCTATGTTAGAAACTTGCAACTTGTTGCATTGAAACATGCGACTTGTTGCGCTAAAATGTGCAACTTTTGTTCGTAAAACATACTTGCACATTTTAGTGTAACAAGTTGCAAATTTCAGTGTAACAAGTTGCAAGTTTTTAAAATATACTTCTAAAATATACTATGAAGTGCACACTGCACATGAGGCATACAAGACGTTAACCGTTTATTTTCCCCTAATAAATAATCTCCCCTATTTTTATATCACCTACTAAATTATACTCACCCACGTCTTTTGTTCTATTTTTGATAAGAGAGTAGGTCTAGTGTCAACATTTTCATGTATGAGAATCTATAAAATTGTCTTAAATCAACCATCTACATCCTAAATACTAAATAATGAACCCTAAATTATGACCTATTCGGGCCGGGTGAACCATGAATCACTTGGACCGAGTGAACCATGAACCACTCAATTTTGTTTTACCTTCACCAATTACAAAATTTAATTATAAATTAAAAAAAAATTATGTATGAAAATTTTCATACTAGAGTTTGTCTTTTAATAAATTTATTCCACAGTTCAATCAGTTTATTAAATTTTTATATCGCCCACACTCAAGGAGCGCGACAGTGTTCAATTTTAAGTTCTCATCTAACGAGTCAAAGGAAAGAGTAGGTAAAACTGAAGCATTCATTCACCCAACCCAAATCCCAATTGAACTCGTATGAACTAGGGTTTCTGAAAGTTAGATAAAGAAGGTTCTGAATTCTTTCGGATTAACCAGCTTGTCTCAGCCTTTTTCAGGTAAAGGAGATGCATCTTTGCAAGTTCTTTGATGTATTTTTTATTTATTTTTCGTTTTTTCCCCTTAACTATTATCCACTGGCGCTAGCTCTTGTTCCTGATGCGATTACACGCTTTACTTTTTTTCTCATCGGTTGTGGTTGCAATCGAGGCTCCGTAATCGTGAGTTCGATTTAGACTTGTTGAATTGAACATTTTGTTTCCTTTTTCTAGTTTCTGATCTTGGTAAGCATATATTTACAGATTTTTTTTTTAATAATCCATCTTTGCTATGATAATTGCTATTTTTTTTTCTTTTCTTTTGGGGTTTTTTTTTTTTTTTTTTGTAAAGCATTCTTTTTTTGGTTTGAAACCTGAATTCTGCTAATTCCATGATGAATCGGATGGTCAATTTCCTGTTGTAGAAATGATTGTTTTTCTATTAATTTTCTTTGTCCTGTTATGTTGATTGTTCTCTTTGTTAGCCAAATCTTAGCGATTTCGGAGGTAGGCAGGAGGTTGGATTGTTATTTTTATTTATTGTTTAATTATGAATAACATTTTTCTCAATTTCAAGGAATTCTGATAATGTTGTGTGCCACTTAATACCTGTATGGTCTTTGTAATGATTTGATGGTCCCTTACTTACCCTGCTTGTCTCCAAGTGTTTTGGTTGTACCACCTGTGAATCTCTCTACTTTTTTCACTAGTTTAGAATCTGCTAATCTATATTTAGTTCAACTGCAAGTTTTCCAATTTCATGAGATTTCTCTAACCCCCTGCACCCCATTTTTCAAGAGAATACTGAGGTTTATGTTTAAATTCGAGTAACAAGTGAGAAGTATGTGTCACATTGAGTAGAGTGGTTAGTAACCTAATTGATTCTTTGCTCCAGATTACTGAGAACATTCTCAGATGGGAACAGCATCTGGATCTCATTTCAATCATCAATCATCAATGCTGCCGCCACGTCAGCAGCCTCGTCCTGGTGGTGGGGGGCTGCAGACCTCCCTATCCTTAGTCTCCCTAGATGCCTGTGGATCCCCACCTGAGCGTGGCTCAAATTCCGATCAGGAAAGCGCCAGTTCCCGAGAAACCTGGCCAACGAATGAGCCTTTGGTTGCGAAGAAACTCGACAAGGAAAAAGAAAGAGAAAACGGGCCCACCGAGCACTCGGTTGTCCGCCACTTCTCGAGCTCAGATAAGATGTCTCTTCAAGATGTGGCCAGAGAAAGGATAGACATTGTTGCAGAAAGAATGCAAAATCTACCAGATAAGTATCTTGAAAAATGTAAAAATGAGCTCCGTTCCTTTCTTGAAGGCTTAGGTGGCTCTCAGCAAAAGAGAGGTTTCTCTTTCTTCAGAAGCTGGTCCAAAGTAGGGGTGATTTGACAGATAAGACACTGATTATGGCACACCGAGTTCAGCTAGAAATTCTAGTTGCTATCAAGACTGGAATCCAGGCATTTTTGCATCCAAGTGTTAGTCTCTCTCAAGCCTCTCTCATTGACATTTTCTTGTACAAAAGGTGCAGAAACATAGCATGTGGAAGTCAACTTCCCGCAGAGGAATGTACTTGTGACTTGTGTTCAATGAGAAATGGTTTCTGCAACCTCTGTATGTGTACTATCTGCAACAAGTTTGATTTTGAGGTTAACACATGCCGTTGGATTGGGTGCGATTTATGTTCTCATTGGACTCACACAGATTGTGCTATTCGAAACGGGCTGATTGGAATGGGCCCCACTATTACAAATGGGTCAAGTTCTGCAGAGATGATTTTTAGGTGTCGGGCTTGTAGTAGGACTTCGGAGTTAGTAGGGTGGGTGAAAGATGTCTTCCAGCATTGTGCACCTACCTGGAATAGGGATGCTTTAATCAGAGAAATTGACTTTGTGAGTAGAATTTTCCGTGGGAGTGAGGATGCGAGAGGCAGGAAATTGTTCTGGAAATGTGAGGAGCTTATCGAAAAATTGAAAGGTGGGGTTGCAGAAAATGTGGCTTGTAAGGTCATCTTGATGTTATTTCAAGGTAAGATTTATTAACGGGTTATAGTTATACTATGGTTGTTGGTTATGTTGATATCTTTCTTTGGTGGTATGTGTCTTCAGTTGTGTGATGTATCTTAACATATTGGAAGCACGTATGAAATCTCTAATTTTTAATGGGATTAGAGTGGGCAGGGGAAATCCTGGACTTTGATATCCTAGTAATTTTAAATCTTGGTAAATAAGTTAAAATGCATGTTTGTTATGAGATTTTAGAGGGTAGGATGGTGTAAATGTTAATTGATGTTTTATTATTATGTATTATGTAGTTGTATTATAAGGATTGAATGATTATTAGTTGGAAATTGTGTAAAAATGACAAGATTATTATTGGGATGCCAAAAAGGCAGATGATGTGAGTGCATTGAGAAAAAAGAAAAGAAAAGGAAAGACGATGGTAGTTGATAAAGTAGATTCTTATAAGGTGTAGTAGAGTTGGATTTAATAGGATTTTGGATTCCATTAATTTAAGTCTCCTAAAGATCTATATCTGCTTTCTTTTCGGAAAATTTTAGTTTTTGCAATTATGAATATATTGCCACATTGCTGGACCCTTCCAGTTCCCACATGAAATTTTGTTTATCATCTACTTGTTAATTCAGTATGACATTATCAGTATCCTAAATTCCTTGGTGCACTTAATTTCTGTCCCTGATCATTTCCACGGATGCAAGACTCTCGTTTACCTTTATGTTGTGTTTGGATCGAGGGATTTGAAATTCATCCAAATCACTCAAAAATTAATCCAAAATAAGAGTGATGGGGCTTCAACCTTATGGCGGTCCAAACTACCAAATGGACTTGTCACTATATGGATTCCATCCTCAAATAATTAAAGCCAAACAACATTAGTGTCAACTGGCATAGGGCATGTTTGCAAAAATATATGCTTTCAAGGAAAGCGATTTAATTTATTGGTTGTGAGAATAATTGCCTATTATCAAAAGTGGCTTGTGTTTGTTAAATCTGTAATGAGTAGAGGTTGAGTGTTTGGTAAAAGATTTGAATTAAGTAAATTATTAGTGAGAAGCAGTATAGCTAGAACCATACATCTTTCAACTTGTATATTCTGGATTCTAAATTGTTAATTTAAGCAGAAGCATTTTATTTGAAAACACTCGAATCCGTTTTCCTTAAACAAAAGCAGAGAGTATACGTGATTATAATCTCTTACAGACACTCCCGTAATATTCTGAACAGTTTCCCATTCCTGCCCTTTTCTCATTCCGTCCCATTTGAAACCGTGTTTCCTTTTCAGAGCTCGAGGCAGATCCCTCAAAGAATCAAGAGACTGAAGAATCCGGAAGGACAATATCCCCACAAGAGGCCTTCAACAGGATAGCAGACGTAGTCCAGGAAGCTGTTCGAAAGATGGAAATGGTCGCAGAAGAAAAGATGCGAATGGTAAAAAAAGCCCGTCTATCTGTATCAGCTTGCGAGCAAGAACTTAAGGACAAAGCTAGGGAAGTTGCTGCCCTAAAAATGGAAAGGCACAAAAAAAAGATGCAAATCGACGAGCTCGACAGCATCGTACGCCTTAAACAGGCTGAGGCAGATATGTTCGAGCTGAAGGCCAATGAGGCCCAAAGAGAAGCTGAGAGGCTACAAAGAATCACACTCGCTAAAACTGAGAAATCAGAAGAGGATTATACGAGTAGGTATCTTAAGCAAAGATTGCACGAAGCTGAAGCTGAGAAACAGTATTTATTTGAAAAGATTAAGCTTCAGGAAAGTTTGAGGCCAATGGGGAATAGTGGAGGAATGAGCGATTCTTCGCACACAATGTTTGATAAAATCCAAGATTTGCTGCAGAATATGTATGATACGCCGTCGAAGGGAGAGGCCCGATCTGGGGAGCTTCGTTCTCTGGGTGGTATTCCTTGACTTACTTTGTACATTAGTATATGTTTGAAAAATTAGGACTTGGAATGAAACTTTTCTGTTATACTGTGTGCCTTTTGTACTAATCTACTGTAGGATAGATATTAGCCAAGTTAATGTTATGCTGTGAAAACCATATCCCCTGATCTCAGTGGTGCATCTTAAAATGTGTACAGCTGTTGATTTATGAACCTTCCTTGGTAATTGGTGTTTGTTTTTTTAATGGCAAAGTCTCGAGTAAATCAGTTTTACTATGCAATTGATTTGCATTTTTGAGTTTATTTTAAACAGTATTAGTTGGTTTCATTAAAAGGTATTAGTTTGATAGGATTATAATAGGGAAAAAAACTTTCCACTACAAAGTCATCTAACAAATTACAACCAGGTACAAATTTCTGCACTTTGTACCTGATTGTTATTTGTACTTAAATTTTATATCTAGTCGTAATTTTTCCATTATAATAGAGAGAAATTGTCAAACCGTTGCAGGTTCAACTGTATTACATAAAACCAAACTCCAGCTGAAAAAAATGCTTATAATGATTTAGTGCTGGTTGCATGAATGACAGCAAAACGACTCAATTTTGCCCATCTTGCTTTGTTTTGTTTGAATTATTAAAATATAGAAAAATATCGGGTGAGACGGTGTATACCACGAATGTTGTGAGACAGATTCAAATTAAATGTATTTTATTATCTATTTACTTGGTTTGCTTTCTTTTTTCCGATTGATTGATGAATTTTTGTCGAGTAGGTTTCATGTGCATCCAAGTGCACCGTGCACTTATAGTGCATTTTAGAAATATGTCTTTTTATACTGAAAGATGTAACTTGTTTACACTGAACCGTACAATTATTAATGCACTATGAGTGCACGGTGCACCTGAATGCATACAAGACTTGGCCATTTTTGCCCATATTTCCCAAGAAAGTCCCTTTTAAACATAACCAGGGTCAAGCATGATAGTATGAAACGATAATGATTTATGCATGTAAAAACAGCTAAGCACACGTTATTCCAATTTCATGTCGTGATTGTCAACAAAAATGGACAAACCCCATAGGAAACCACCCCATTCTAGTTGTTTATTTAAAGGATGAGATTGGGAATTCAAAAAGTTATACCACATCTCAAATCTATTGCACAAGATCTGAAGATCTGTTTATGTTTTTCCTCTGTTTTTTATATATAATAATTCCATCTTCACTTATTACTTTCTGCATTCTACACTATGGCGAGTTGCAGGTCTTGTATTCCACTTGTCTTGCTCCTCTTCTTGTCAATATCACTTTCTTCAGGTAACTACAATTCCTCATCCTTACTTTACTGTTATAATTATTATGAAGGAAGTTATTGGGTTTTATGTTTTTTTTTTCTTTTCTTTAAAATTTATGAGAATATTTGAATAAAATTACAATGAGAATTATAGTTACATTGGTAGTATTTTGCTCTGATTTTGAAATAATTAGGGGGAAAATGATTAATTGATTGGGAGATAATGGAGTAAGTGAAGAGAAAAATAATTATGGGAGGCAGTGTAGTTAATTATCAAACAAAGTAATAATTAATTTATTTTAGAGCAGGTCTCTGGTGAAACTTGTTCACGTTATGAAATTTATACCACCACACTTATAAACTAATACCATAACACTTATCAATTAATACCATTACACTTGTAAACTGAGATCATAACATTAAGTTTATAAGAGTGGTGATATTAGTTTATAAATATAATTGTATCAGTTTCATAGTATGAACAAGTTTCACGGAAGAGTTTAAGTTTATTTTAAATCTCATAACCTCAACAAACTACAAAGTATGATGAAGATCATGAATCAATCACTTTTTATTCTCAATAACCACCCTAATTAACTCGCTCATTTTCATTAATATTCTCATTGATTTTTTTTTTAACCAATTGTCCCTTAGTTTTATATTCCTGCCACTAATTGTTAAACTACATGCAACCATGCATTTTTTATAGCAGACAAAGGGTGTGTTTTCAGTCACTACTGAAGACTCAGAAACGCTTTTATAATTCAAAAGTTGAGTCACACCAGCTTTTGAAAAAAAACTCTTATCACTGTTCTATGGGGTTTCAAAACAACCCAAAAGTCTTATGGAAACAAGTTTTAGTGTGTGTGTTTATATAGTATCAGTTTCTTCATTAAAATGTGCTAGTTTAATGGTATTAGCTGTTTCATTAAAGAGTATTAGTTTTCTTACTATAAAGTATTGGTAGATGCGCAGTTTGAGGATTATTGTGTAGCGGATGAGCAAGCTACAGAAGATGTGGTGGTGAACGCAATGAGGTGGGCTTGCAGCAACGGTGCAGATTATTCGCCAATTCAATCGGACGGCGCCTGCTTCTTTCCCAACACCACTAAAGATCATGCCTCTTATGCTTTCAACAGTTATTTTCAGAATATGAAGCACAATGGAGCAGCTGCTATTTCACTGCCGCTGCTATTTTGATAGGTCAAGATCCAAGTAAGCACCAAATCTTTCTACATTTTTTGTCATCAATGTTTGAGTTTTCAAAAATTAGGAAGATGAAATGCTTGCAAATTTCTACTACACCCATTTTAGACTAAGTGTCCGTTTGCAACTTCAATTTGATGGTGTAGAAGCACTTTTTCTTAAAGGTGTTAGACACGCTTGTTTTGACACCCGACTAGAATAGTGAAAAACACTTATTTTTTAAATTGGTAAGACCAATATTTTTGAAAAAATAAGTATTTTTTGAGTGCAAATAGTGTTTCACCACCTTAGATTGAGCTCTTTTTTTTAAAAAATGAAGTGTTTCTGTCTTTTCCATATAGTTTGCAAATATGTTCAAGTGTCCTTTAAGCAATTAAAAAAAAAAAACTAACTTAAAATTTTGACAATTTTAACCTCAATCAATCTATTAAAGAATAGTGGATCTCGTGTACATTTAGGTGCACCGTACACTCATAGTGTATTTTAAAATCATGCGACTTATTATAAAAAAAATGCAACTTGTTTATATTGAACCGTGCAACTATTTTTCCCTAAGATTAAGAAGTATGGTATAGGAATGATGCAAGAGATAATTGAAGATTAAAAAGTATGAGACATGGAATAAACTTTTTTTTTTATTATTAAAAAGTACTAAGAGATATTCTAGGTGTTGTGAACTGGGAATAAATTAGAGAAAAATAGTTAATATAATGCAATTAAGTACAAAATTTAGAGTTTAAAAAGATAATCTCAAAGTACTTTATTAGCAGAATAGGAACAAGGCATAAATGAGCCTATTAATTTTGTAGCAGGATTTCAATGATGGATTAGGATTTGATTATGTTGAAGAAAAAGCAAGACCATTTGATCGAGAAAGTAATTAAAAAATGTCAAAGCTAGCTGGATCTTTTTTAAAAACTAGCTGGATTTGAAAATGATATGTTTGAGAAAGTGAAAATAAGTTTGTATGGATTGAGAACCACTTTAGTTCCATTGCATTTATATTTTATAGGGGGACTAATTAATAGGTACATTTCAGTATTGTAATTTACTAATATGTACATAATGATTGCACATATGTATGTATATTTGTAATTTTTTGTGCAATTTTAACTGCATATGCAATTTATTTTGTACCTATTAGTAAATTGATCCCAATTTTTTTACCTATTAGTAATTTGATCCCAAATTTATTTCATTTATGCATGTTTAATGAATTATTTTAAATTACTTTATCATTTTCATGTTATTATCCCTCATGCGATGAAAATTCACCAAAAGAGTTTTGTTTGATGATGAATGTGTAGCGATCCCAACACTACAAGCCATGTTTTTGTGTAATTTTCTACAGTTAATAATGAAAATTGCATATAGGGAAGGATATGAGAGTTTGAGAGGGAGACTAGGAATACAGAGAGAGAAAGTTAGAGAGAGAAAGTTAGAGAGAGAAACAACCGAGAAAGAAGAAAGAAGCGTGAAATATGTTTTCTGATTACTCATTCCATCTGCATTTTTCCTATTTAAATCCCACCACTATTACAATCAAATCTCAAGCCCACAATTAAATCTCAAAGCCTAAGACTATTACAATTAAATTTCAAGCCCATAATTAAATCCTCAAACCCACGATAAATGAAATGGGTCAAGCCCTTATAAATATAATAGATCATCAATTTTCCACATTTCATGCTCATGACAATACTCCCCGGTTTTTGAGATCCTTGTCCCCAAGGATCTAAAATAAGAACTG
This sequence comes from Stenogyne calaminthoides, assembly GCA_037126765.1. Taxonomy (NCBI): domain Eukaryota; kingdom Viridiplantae; phylum Streptophyta; class Magnoliopsida; order Lamiales; family Lamiaceae; genus Stenogyne; species Stenogyne calaminthoides. The sequence goes on from JBBCBC010000035.1 coordinate 3,365,972, forward strand.
ATTTTGCAGTCATGGCGATTAAACCAAGATTCATTTCCAAACCTTGCAATCCCATAATAATGAAATCAATGCAAGCAAAAACTGAGCCAAGCCATGAGATAAGGGAATTAGGAGCTATTTTCCAATGTCCAACATCCCACGTTCCAACCCAAATGACTAAACCTATCATGTGGCTTCTTAAGTAATTTCTCAATAATTTTGTTAAGAGTTTCAGCCCCAAGACAATCACTTGTTTGCAGAAGATGATTCATCCTTCTAGCCTTTAGAGCAGATTCACAACCAAGGTTTGATGTGTGTTCTTGGGTGCTGCATTTAAAGACAATAGCTGGTATTTTCTCTCTAAGATACTTGAGCCATTTTTCAGCATCAATTGTGGAAATCTTATCACCCAGTAGAACACTAATTTTGTAGAGAGGACTGTCCATTCTCGAAAAAAGAAAATTGTCAATACCATTACCTGTTGGATCAGTAAAACCAGTCCTCAGCCAACTCCTTGATGTGAGAAGCATAAGTTTGAATCATCTTGCTATTTTTCTCAAGTTTTTCTCTCACTGAAACAACTCCTTCAGAGAATATCTGCCTTTTCAGTTGTGTATGTCTACTATACAAGTTAGCCAAAGGATCACTCACATGTTCCTCATGAGATTTCTTGGCCAGAACCATATAGGACAGAGCATAAATTTTTTCAACAATAGAACTCACTATTTCTTGCTTAATATTTAGTGTCTTAGCCATTGCAACATTTTTCCAACTCGTTGCAACTATAATTGCAAGGGTAGCAAGTTGATCTTCTTTCCAATATTTAAGCTTACCAAGCATCACCTCCAAAATATTAGTTGTAGTAACATATCCATCCCATTACTTTTGCTCTGTTTATATGCATATTTTTCTGAGCTTCCATGTACAATATCACTTCTTGATTTAGCAACCCCAAAACTTCTAAATATCTGAACTATCTCATCATCTGCAACCTTTCCAACACCAAACTCAAGCGATATCAAACTAATAAAATCAACAACTCGGCTAATCAACCTAACTAATTCATAAACATCACAGCCAGCTAGATACACCACTTCTACAATAGGCAATGGCTTCTGATCCTTTCCCATCACAATAACACCCCCAACCAGATTTCCATATCTACTGCTACTGCCGAATTCACCAAGCAACTCAGCATTCCCTTGTTCAACAACACTCCTGATACAAGTTCCTCCACAGTATTCATTCCCCCCACTATCAACAAGTCCAATAAGCACTAAATTTGCAGTTGAATGTATCATTGAGGATCCCTTAATAACTACTAAATTTCTAGCTTCAAGAAAAGAAGTTGAGACAGTTGCCTCACCTTCCGAAAACTCACTTCCGGAATTAACAAGTTTAATCAAGCTTGTATGATCCTCGAGTTCCACCAATTCCAGCAACTTATCAACTGTCAAACTAGCAATCAGACCACCAAGAACACATAGAAATAACAACCACTCAATCAAAATTATGGTTCTCACTTTCCTGTCGTATAGCTTCTTCATAATACTGTCCCACTTATATATTACCTCAATCTCATCAACAACAACAATAACAAAGGCATCACGATAGGTAAAAGTCAGACATGGAAAATCATTGGGAAACAAAGATAACACTATAGGTGGAGGCCAATACTCATCATCAAAGAATTCAAAAGAGGAAAGCAATATACTTACCTCAGCTTTCATTTTCGCTTTCATTTTCAATTGCTTCTCGAAAATCCCCACCATTTGTAGCAACGTTACAGGAGAAGTATCAACCAGATTGAAGAATTGATACTGAGCCAGAGCCAATTTCTTCACACTCGAACCCAAACTCTTCTTCACGGTATCCTTCAATGACGCACAACCCTCGACAGTATCTCTAACGTAGGTGAAATTACCGGCCAAATCGACCCAATTCCCATCCCTATTAACCACAATCGACTTACCTGGAATAATATTTAGGGTTGCGTCACTTTCCTCGGGAACTGCATCAATTTCCTCAAGGGTTTGAACAACAGCATCCTCCAATTCAATTGAGCAATCACAACTCGTTTGATCAAATTTCGTATCCACCATGACATCTAATGTATAATCTTCAATCTCACCTCGAATCGGCTCCCTATACGGTGTTACTTCTTCACATTTTTTGAGCGAATAACTAACTCCATTTCTCCGCAGCATATTCTCTAGCATTTCGGTAATCTGATCTAGCTGCCTGTCTATTTTCTCAAAATTCTCTTCTAATTTAGAATTGAATTTCTGTATCGCCAAATCAAGCCCGGACGGAGAATCGTTGGCTCTGATACCAATTGTAGCGATCCCAACACTACAAGCCATGTTTTTGTGTAATTTTCTACAGTTAATAATGAAAATTGCATATAGGGAAGAATATGAGAGTTTGAGAGGGAGACTAGGAATACAGAGAGAGAAAGTTAGAGAGAGAAACAACCGAGAAAGAAGAAAGAAGAGTGAAATATGTTTTCTGATTACTCATTCCATCTGCATTTTTCCTATTTAAATTTCACCACTATTACAATCAAATCTCAAGCCTACAATTAAATCTCAAAGCCAAAGACTATTACAATTAAATTTCAAGCCCATAATTAAATCCCTAAGCCCACGATAAATGAAATGGGCCAAGCCCTTAGAAATATAATAGATCATCCATTTTCCACATTTCATGCTCATGACAGAATGACAGGTCATGATTCGTGCAAATTTGTGTATCTCCCTTAAGAGCCCAATCTCTCCACAATCGACAAATGCAATTTAGCTGTTGTACTTTCAGATTGGGAGCTTTTTTTGTATTTGATTTTTGAGAAGGAATTTCTCATCACCTTGTATTGTAATACCATTAATATTATTATTTTATTATTTATTCTTTAATCCAAAAAATAATTATAATTATTGGGCCGAGAAGGCCACATCCACAATAGTTGGAGGTTCGACCCAAAAATAAGTGTTTGGTAAAGTCCCAAATGCTCGAATGAAACAATTGAACAAATCATTGACATTTCTACGAATATGATGAATCTTGTAATCATTATCTATAACTTTATAATACACCTACATATTTTCATATTTGTTTTCCCGCTCTTTTTCTTGAACTGTTAGATCTTCACTAATCGATCTCAACCGTACATTTGGTACACAACTTATTCATAGTAGTTTAAACTATATAATAAGTTAATGAAATTAATATTATCTTAATTACTAGCTTATTCTGAGGTAAATGTTTGGTTCTCCCACCTATTTAAAGAGGAGTTTCGCACTCCATTTTTTCAAACCTCATTAGTAGGGGTGGAGAAAATACCGAAAATATCGGTATATCACACTTACCGTACCGAAAAATTTGGTACGATAACGGTATGAAAATATAAAAAATTTTGGTATACCGAAATACCGAAATTTTTTAAATTATATACCGGAAAAATATCTTGTAAAACCAAAAATTTTTTATATGAAAAAATTTTTCGATATACCGGTATATCTTTGAAATATCGATGCGGTATCGGTATGTAATATTGACATACCGAAAATTTTTATCTTAAAATTTGAGATACCGAATTTTTGCATTACAACAACGTGTATGACATTTTTCGGTATCAAAAATTTCGGTACGGTAACGTATGGTGAGAAAATTTTCGGTATGTCGTACCATCCACCCCTACTCAATAGTAGTATTTTCATTTTCATTATATTTTTTGTGTATTAAAAATTAGATTGTTTTACTCTTTTTTAGAATAATTCTTAGTGAATTAGAGGTAATGTTAGGAATTTTATCAGTTTTATTTGATGCTAATAAGATTGTAACCGAGCGTGTACCTATTTTCAAGACAATTGTTTATAAGATACTAATGACACCGTCTATAACTATATAATACACCTACATATTTTCATATTTGTTTTCCCGCTCTTTTTCCTGAACCGTTAGATCTTCACTAATCGATATCAACTGTACATTTGTTACACAACTTATTCATAGTAGTTTAGACTATATAATAAGTTAATGAAATTAATATTCTCTTAATTACTAGCTTATTCCGAGGCAAATATTTGGTTCTCCCACCTATTTAAAGAGGAGTTTCACACTCCATTTTTTCAAACCTCATTAGTAGTATTTTCATTTTCATTATATTTTTTATGTATTAAAAATTAGACTGTTTTTCTCTTTTTTAGAATAATTCTTAGTGAATTAGAGGTAATGTTAGGAATTTTATCAGTTTTTTTTATACTAATAAGATTGTAACCGAGCGTGTACCTATTTTCAAGACAATTGTTTATGAGATACTAATGACACCGTGTTTTAGAAATCTCCTCGAGAAATGAAGAATCTACAATTCATGGAAGATAAGGACAGCGAATACATTTTTTTGGTGATTATTTTTATAATGTTTTGAATTTCTTGATTTTTTGTTTGTATAGGTGTTAAGTTTTGCATTCGCTCTTTAGATTTTCTGGTAGCATCGACATTTAGTCTTGCATTTACTTTAGTTCTATTCGATGTCGCCTTTATTCAAAAAATAGTCAATTCTTTCCAGTTTCGTCGAATATGATATTTCAGAGTTCCATCTACTATTTTCGGCGAAATGACCTTGTCATGCACAATGACGTTTATAATTGTGCACTGATTTATTCACTTAATTGACGTTCCAGTCAAGCACTAATTTGGTGTCTTCCCTTTAATTTTGGGATTACTTCACTTCTAATTATTATTATTATATTTCCTTATATTTGTAAGCAGAGAATTATAATTGGTTGTGCAAGGGGATGATAATTACTTGTTCCATGAATATAGTAATATTACTTATAAAAATTAGTTTCTATATAATATCAAATTTGTATTTATAAATATGTGCACATTCATAATTGTATATATATATATATATATATATATAAATTTAATTAATAAAAGAAAAAATCTCATTTTTTATATGTTATACAATTATAAAGAATGAACCTCTATATATAATTTAATTAAAAAAGTAACATACCTTTTTTTTTATACCTTTTAATCAAAAGAATTCTTCTATATATATACCCTTCAATCAAGCAACTCATTTTTTTTTGTGTACATGATAAAATCTTATACTATCCCTTATCTATCCTACACCTCCTTAAAAGATATTTTATCATTGCATATACTAATAAACAACTCACTCGTTAAAACACGAGCCAAAAGTGAAATGACCAATCAAAAACAGGACGGAGGGAGTAATATTTAAGCAGTTAATTTTTTAAGATTTTGTATATTTTTCAGACTTATAGTATTATTTAGGTGATTAAACAATGTTAGAATTATCATAGTTTAGCTTGAATTGTTTTATTCTTTTAAAAAATTATGTTATTCTTAATTTTAAAAACTTGATTTAGTATTGCCTTTTACTATGATTAAACATAATGAATAAATAATATGTCATTATATTTAATTTCTATGTTTAGTGTAGTCTTAAGTTATGCATTGTATTCAACCTATTGTCTTTATGGGTCATATATGGAGTATGTATTTTTTTTATATGTATAAGATTTTTTTTTGGAAATATTTTATATATAAGATTTTGATCAATGTGTTTAAATGTAAATCTTATTTGTTATTTTGTAGAGTTTAAATATTTTATTATATTTTGAGGTGTAATTAAAATATTCGGTTAAAGGTTTATATAATTTAACATATGTTATTTAATATTTCATAATTTGTTTAAGTAATCAGTAAATTACTAATCCTTGATGTATAGTAGTATTTAAAGTTGGTATGTTTTGGTAATTTATTTATGCTATTAATACGTATATTAATAATATCTATTAAAATATAGCTAGATTTAGTTAAAGTATAATTAAATTAAATTATTAGATATTCATTTGATAAAAAAATTAGTTGTTGAAATGACATATAAGATTTTTAAATTACATTTTAATTATATTTATTTTAAAATTTTACATATCAATCTTATGATAGTTTGATATATTTTTGACATTGATCTATGATTTTTTTTCAATATTTTGATGATATTGATTATGATGCAATATATTTTATGTAACTTGATTATATATCAATTTTATTTAAATTATCCTAAACATAAAATTAACTATTCTTTAAGATATCCATACATAAAAATTCATCAATAATTGTTATCAATTTAATTTTAAATGTTAAAGATTATTGTAATTCCATCAATTAATTGAGTAAGACTAAGTCTATTTTCTGTTATTATAATTAGTTCACCATTTTTTATATTATATTTTTATTTTTAAGTCCAAAACTTTAGTATACTGTATCTTTTTTTTATGTGAATTCAATGTTTAGCTAAAGTTCAAGTTACAATGAATTTCACTAATACGGTAATACCTCAAATCATTGATTGTTCGTTATGTTTAAATGAATATTTTTTATGAGAAGTTATATATTTTTTTAATATTGATCACTACATAATTAACATCCATTGATTTAGCTCAAGTATTAAAGCTTATTTATTAACTTTTCCATAAAATTATCTTATAAATTAATCATTGCCTATAACCATGCCAAACTATTAATTGATAATTATTGATAATTTATTACACATAATAACACAAATTAATATGAATTGTTACATATTGTTTATTTAATCACATATTTATATAATTTTGTGAAAATATCAATTTCCAGATCCTACAAATCGTACTTTCCTGGTGAGTCGTAAACAATTTTTTTTTTTATTTTAAATACTTTATTGATTGATTAATTATGTTAGGCTATAATTTTTTTTTCCAAATATTAATCACTACATAATTAACATCCATGATTTAGCTCAAATATTAAATCTTATGTAATAACTTTTCCATGAAATTATATTATAATTTAATCATTTTCTATAATCATGTCTAACTATTAATGGACAATTATTGATAATTTAATACACATAATAACACAAATTAGTATATATTGTTACATATTGTTTATTTAATTACATATTCATATAATTTTGTAAAAACATCAAGTTCCACGTTCTACAAATCGTCTACTTTCCTGGTAAGTCGTAAACGAATCTTTTTGTTATAAATTATTTTGTAGAGTTTACCTAATTTTATTATGAATTATAAATTTTATTTCTTATTATTGTTATTACTCAACATTTGCTCTAATAAAAATAATGCATAATATCCAAATGTCAAATTATATTTATTCTATAAGCTTATTTAAGGATATTTACTTATTTGGCTAAATTTTTATGACTTTCTAAATGTTGTGTAAATGTTAGCTATATATAAATATATGGATTTTAGATTTTGTTTTCACAATTCTCTTCATTTACCGGTGATCACTTTGTACACTATTTATTTGGTTTTTGAAAAACATAATTGTAAGTTATGACTTTATTTTATTAGAATATAATTATTCAATTTGATTTCAATTGACTTTATTTTCTTAGAATCTAATTCTTCAAGTTGTTTTTAATTGTGCAGTTTGTTGAAGTCGCTCGAATATGTCATCTGTGTTATCATTGATTAAATATGTTAATGCTTAAAAAACTAGTTGTTAAAATTACACTGTGTTTGTATTTATCATGCTTCTGCTTATGGTGTTAATGATCCTTTAAGAAATGTGGAATGTGTATTCCATGATTCGGAGGTTTCTTTTATAAACAATCTTTCTGCTTTTTCAATATATATACGTAATATATATACACACTATATTTTTTATCTTTTAATATATTAATTTATTTAGTTTTCATGTTCAAGGTGATAAGGTTCATGCTACAATCTAGTCATATTATTTTGATAAATACAAGGATAATATTGTGGAAGACAGATTATACATTGTTAGGAATTTCATTGTCACTGCTGACAAGTCTTCCGTTAAGACCACCATTAACAATTTTAAGATCCAGTTCATTTCTAATACTTGAATGGTTCAAGCAGTTGATGTAGATTTTCCTTACAACATATATTTTTTTAGGAACTTCACACAATTAACAATTGATAGTGAAATTGATGAGAATCTTCTTATTGGTAACTTGATATACTATGTATATTTGTATATATGTTTATATATTGACTATTCTTTTTAAAATATATAATTACTTAATTTCTTTTATATTATTTTAAACCTTTAATTTGATATTTTCATTTACGTAGATGTAATAGGCAGAGTCTATTATATTGGTGATAGACAAGTTGGGACAATAATTACAAAATTGTTGGATTTGATCAAAGAGGACAATGTGTAAGTATTAATTTCTTTGTATGTTTTTTAACTTATGATGTTATATTTTTTGTTATTTACTTTTTACTTTATTTTTGTATATATATAATACAAGGGGTCCGCAGTTGAAGGTTTCCCTTTGGGATGATTTCATAGATGAATTGAAAAAAGTTCACATGTCCGGATACGACACTCTACATGTACTTATTTTCAAAGTGTTTCGAGAATTTTTTTTAATGGTATGTTTATAGTATTGTAGATTTTTTTCTTTTTAGTCATTGACAAATTTCTAATTTATAAAAAGAATTTCTACATTAATTTCCATGTGAAGTATCAATCTCGAATTCCTTCAATACTTCTCAAATTATTCCTTCAATACTTGCCGACTACTGGGGCTCAAGTTTGCCACATGTCTCCTCTAATCTTTGAAATTTTATTGATTATTTTAAATTGTGTCTCCATGTAATTTTTTGTTTATTTAATAATTATGATATTGTTAGTGTTAGTGTCCTAAAGACAATATATTGCAAGGACATAATACTCGATGATATTCAGTTTGATTTAATATTATAGTTCATTTAATATTAATGTATGGCAATACACTTGTTTGATTGTTTGCATTTATTCATGCAAGTGTTCCCATGAGTCATTGCTGTCATTGATGTTGTGAGAACTCGGATGACTTAAGCATGATTCTCAAATGGCCCCGATCAAGGATCATCAAGAATGAGATATTGATGATGCAATTGAGATTGGTGTGCGATCTGCATCATACTCTTAGAGAGTGTAGTAAGATCTCACTTACTACGAGATACTAGGTATCTCATGATGGATGCACAGATACCTTAGAGGGTATTGGTATACCCATCCGAGAAACCGTTTGATGTAGTTCCACTATATGTGTCTACGGGTGTCTCGGTTAGTGGGATCGATGTGATACTCCTTTGACTTGAGGTAAATACGCACGACATGTGTGGAGTGATGAACTTTGACCATGACCAACGCTTACACCCTTCCATGGGTAGATATGACTTGAATTGGGTTCATCACGAAGTGCATATGCGTGGTAGTTGAGCCAAGAATATGATTCATTCCTCAAAGTGAATTTAAAGAGAATACTCATCTTCTCATCATAATTGGATCTAAGTCATTGGTCGATGCACGTCAACTTGGACTTTGTGGCCAAGTGTGAATAAGTGATCAATTAGTGATTAGAGATAATATGATTAAGTTATTTGAATAGACACTTCATCATGTTCAAGACTAATCGAGTATTCGTGAATGAAAGGAAGATATCGCAATAGCCCATGTTTCAGTTACAGGTAGTTGCACGTTTCTCGTAACGTATCTCATATATTGAGAATGTTTCAGTTACATTTACAGGGTTCAATTAAGACCGTTAGTTTGACTAATCGCTCGATATATAAGGGCCTATGGGTCACACAACAAGTAATTCCCTTTTACTGATTATAGTTGGTTGATTAAATATTAAATTGAATTTAATATTTAATTTATGGAGAATTAATTAATAATATATTAATTTGGAATTAATAATTATTACTGTTTAATTAAATTAGATTTAATTAAATAGGAATCCCAAATAATATATGGAATATTACTGTAGGAAAATATATTTAGGGAAATCATATCTGGGAGATATGATTTGCAAGATTAGGAAATAATCTTCCTAATAAAGATTGCTTAATCTTTGCTGAGCTTCCCCTATATATATGAGATCCTAGGGATTCATTAAACACACAAGAAAACCTAATTTCTCCATAAAATCTAGAGTTAGAATTTTCCTAGCAAATTCGTCTCGGGATTCAACGCTGGCGAATCTGTGCAAGTCCGTACAAGGGGATTACATGGATACCGTAGTAGAGGAAACTGCATACAAATTTCTGTAAGATTCCTCGTTATGTTTATACGTATTCAATTATGCAATTACTTGTTCGTTGTTGGTGAACTATTTATTTCTGCTGCGCATGTAATACATGTTTACGTGCCTCTAAATTCCAACAGATATTTCCAGTTCATTGGTTCAGATTGATTTATTGTTTCCGTCGGATTTGGGATTAAAGTTCTGTCGCAGTTAGTTTTTTCTGTGCAGATGTTTGTATGTTCATCTAGATTTTATTGCGTTGAAGTTCTTCGTGATTTCTCTTAAGAGCGTTTCAAGGTCTCTTTACAGTTTCCGGCGACAGTCACTAAATCTTTCGAAAGTATTGGTGTGGCTATTCTGTTGATTTGACTCAAGTTTGCTTGGGCGACTATTTCATAAGGCCATGTTTGAATGGACCTTAATTTTTTCAATTCATTTTTTCTTGGTTTAAACTTAAATTTAAGATTTGTAATAGATGCTAAATCATATTGAATAATTTTTCGTTATATGTTTTATCGTAGAATGTCTTGGAGTGTAATATATATGGAATCAAATCCGTAGAGATTTGATATACATGGGAATTAAATCCGTAGAGATTTTATATGTGGAAATAAATCTAAGAGATTTATTTTATAAGATTAGGGATTTTATTTCCTAATCAGGTTAGCTTAATATTTAAGCTGGGCATCTCCTATATGTATGATGTTGGGAGATGAATTTAATAAAGAAGATTTTGATTAGATCCCAAAATCTCTGAGTATGACATGTTCAGGATAATCTTGATAGTTGAGTCAGGATTCAGTTTAGAGTGTTCAGGATGTTATCTGCACCATGTATAGTCAGCAGATATAGATCAGGTTAGATTCTGAAGACTCAGTAAGTTTTCAAGTTTCGAAGATGAAATCGAGAAACTCAAGTGTGGCAGGAAATCGAGAAATCAAGACTCAAGATGAAATCGAGAAATCAAGATAAAGATATGAGTCAAGATATCTCGAAGACTCGAAGACATCAAGACTCAAGACTCGTAAGATAATCAAGACTCAGAAGACACTTAAGACTTAGAAGACACCAAGACTCGTAAGATCAAGATATCAAGACAACAAAGGATATCGAAGACACATGAGTTACCGAAGACTCTGTAATCCATCAATGCTTCAAGATAAATCAATGTTCCGAGGCACCGAATAATATCTATCTCAAGGCTACAATATCGAGAAAAACGTAATACTCGAGAAATATATATTGCCCAAGACATTATCTATCTGCGCACACAAAAGGAACTAAAACTAAGTGTTGGTTAAGGTTATATCACCCGAGATATTGACCAAAAAGAGCCGTTATGTTTGTCTACATTTACTGAAGACAAGAGCCAATCAGAAGAAGACAACACTGTATTTATCGATAATCGAAAGCGACAGTCATCAAGCATGTCGAGTAATCTTATGTTTCAGATCGCAAAAAAGTGGTGAGTGGTCGCATGAAAGCATATTGCCTAAAACAATGCGGAGTGTTCAAACCACAAAATAGCCGTTCATCACACACCATAAGAGGAAACTCATGAAGCTATCTCTTCCAACGGATAGTTTTTCAAGAGTGACCTTGGTGATTGCCTATAAATACTAGTGACCCTCTACATTGAAGGTTACGGGAAATTTGTAAGCAACTCAAGAGCTCAATCTTATTCTTGAAAATTGAAGCACTCGAAAACCCAAGAATTTCCCAAGTGCTTTACATTGAAGAGAGCTCATTCACTAAGCCTAGTTTGATAAGATATATCTAAATCTTAGTAGAGATATCCTAGCCTTTGCATTGTACTTATTGTAAAGGATATCTCATCCTAGTTGGAAACCAACCAAGAAACCCCAAACCCTTTGTAAGGTAGTTTGAGTGTGATTGTTGGTGAATTGGAGTTGTAAAGAGTTAGTAAACTACATTGAGGTAGTCAGAAAACTCTAGAGAAGAACTGAGTAAACTATCTTGGATAGTCAGAAAGCTTGTGTGTGTTTGAGTAAGTAAACTACAAGGAGGTAGTCAGAAAACTCAAAGTAGAAAGGTTAGTAAACTACATTGAGGTAGTTATAAAACCTTAGGAAGTGGTTAAGGAATTTCTCTGAAGGTCAGAGAGAGTGGACGTAGGAGCTTGAGTCTCCGAACCACTATAACTTGTTGTTGTTTTTGCTTTTCATCTTTGCATTATTATACATTGCAAGTTTTTCACTTTGAAAAGCATTATTCATCGATATTAAGTTGGAACCAATCCAATGAACTTCAGATCTAACCGATCACGGCCTTTAATCTTTTTTTCATTAAAGGAAGGTTTTTCAAAGAAAGCTAAAAACAAGTATAAACTTAGGGCCAACCATTCCAAGACACTTGAGTAGCTAGAAACAGATAGTTACCAAAACCGAACAAACTCTACCGAGGGTTTAGTAAGATAGTTATCGATCAGCGATTTCGGGATCTCTAAAAACTCGAGCTCGATTGGGATAATCGAGGCTTCCGAAAAAATTTCAGGATCATTGTCTCGGGTAGACTTTGACTCGAGTAAGCGTCTGTGCTTCTCGAGGGGCCAAATCATTAGGACAACGACCCATCGACCTCGATGGAAAGAAAAGTTTTAAAAATCACTGAACACGTGTATTCCCCCCCATACACGTGTAAGACTCGTTAGCACCGGGACCAACATATGAGCTCTTGGGAATTCACAAACAACGTTAATTCATTATTCTCTCCACAAGATCTAGAGTTAGAATTTTCCTAGCAAATTCATCTAAAGGGGATTCAACGCCGCAAATCAGGTGCAAGTCCGTGATTGGCGATTACGTGGATACCATAGTAGAGAAATATGCGTACTATTTACTGTAAGATTTCTCTTTATGTTTATACATATTCATTTATGCAATTATGTGTTCGTTGTTGGTGAATTGTTTAATTCCGCTCCGCATGTATTACGTGTTTACGTGCCTCTAAATTTCCAACAGTGGTATCAGAGCTTCAGGCTCTTATTTTTTTTAATTGCATATTGAATTGGTTTTAATTATTTTTTTTAAAACTAGATGCTGCCGATCGTGTTGATCAGAGCAGTGGGACCAACAAGTGGTATCAGAGCAGTGGTTCGGTTGACCATTTGCTTTGGTAGCCAGAGTCTAATTTGCTAAAAGATTCTTGTGGTCTACTGAACAGATCTCTTTGCTGAAATCTTACAAGGCTCAGACATCATGCCTTCTATGAAACTTCCAATGTTCTCAGTTGAGAGCTATGATTTATGGAGATTAAGAATGCAGGCTCATCTGTATTAAAAGCATGAAAGAATGTGGAGAGTGGTCTCTGAAGGACCATTCAAATTCACTGCTAGATTGTGAAGTTATTCTTGGCGAGAGAAATGATCCCAGGACTGAATTTCCAAAGTCTGATGATCAACTTACTCCTGATGAGAGGAAGTTAGTCAATCTTGACTATATTGCCAAAGATACTTTATATAACACTATTGATGATGGTGTGATGGGGATGATTTCTCATTGTAATACTGCAAAAGAAATATGGGACACACTTTTGATGTGATGAAGAAGGCCGCAGATCATATTAAAGAGAACAAACTTTATGTTCTTTATTGGAAAGTTTGATAGCTTTGAAATGGAAGATGGTGAATCCATTGACAAACCGGAAGTCAGATTCACTAGTATAATGAATGATCTGAATGCTCTTGGGAAGAGATACCCACAAAGAGAAGTGGCATTGAAAATTCTTAGAGGACTATCTAAGAAATGGGACATTCATGCAGTGGTGATTGAAAACACCAAAAATATTGATTCAATGCCATACCAACAAGTTTTCTTTGAGCTGAAAGTTTATGAGTTTGTGATTGATAAGAAATCAAAGAAAGCTGACAGTAAAGATGATTCTTCATCTAGCAAAAATGTGGCTTTCAAAGCCAAAGAAAAATCTCAGAAGACTAGAGAGTTCGAGAACTCACTTGCAAAAATCAGGATGAAATTTAGAGGATAAACTAAACCGGATGTAAAAGGAGGTTTGAAAGGCTTAATAACAAATATGAAAAATATAAAAAATATTACAGGAATCACAGGTACCAAAGAGACTCAAAAGCTGAGGACAGATCCACTGAGAAAAGAAAGGACTAGAAAGCTGAAGGATCTTCATCCAAAAAGAAGGACTCTAAGACTAAGGAGGAAAGTGATTCTGATGATGATGCCAACAGATGCTACAACTGTCAAAAGAGAGGTCACTTCCAATATGACTGTCCTGAGCTAAGTGCTAAGGAGAGAAAGGAAAGACAAGCCAAGAGAGACAAGAAGTTCTCCAAAGAAGAAAGCCATGATTGCAGAGAGGAAAAAAAAAATATTCTCAAGAAGGTTCAGTTCTTGGATGAGATGTTCTCGAGATAGTGACAAAGTGATGATATTCATCTAATGGTCGTGGAGGAGGCAGATTCTTCTATCTCTGTTGTTGCTCCTACACAAGCACATGAGTTCTCAAGTTCTACTGTAAACAGTAATTTTGACCTGATGGATTCTTTTGAGAGTCTTATGAAGGACTATGCTGTGTTACAAGAACTGCTCAATGAAACTCAAGAGCAGAACAAAGAACTGACTGCTGAGAATCTGAAGTGGAAAGACTCTAAAAATACTGAGATCACTTCTCAATTGATGGGAACTACAGATGAACTAGATGTTCTGAAAGTACAACTCTCAGAAAAAGAGAAGGTGATAGAGATCCTGAATGAAAAATTAGAGAAATCCACTGAGGAGATTCAGCTTATCAGAACTGAGTTCAATGACCTCTTTGAGAAGCATGAAACTCTAAAGAAGTGTGAGGATAATGCGTAGAGAAAGTTAGCTCTATTGAATTCTGCATCTAAAGTGATAGATGAAATTCAGAGTTATCAAAGACCTGCAACTATAAAAGCTGAATTGGGATACATTCCAGGGGGAACCTCACAAGGTCTTATGAATGCTACTTCTAGTAGCAGTAAGATTGTCTTTGTTAAACAAGTGGCACCCAATCTTCTGAATGAAGAACTGCCCAAAGTTTTAGACAAGGGTAAAGGACCTATGGTTTCAGAAAAACTGAATGTTCAGGGAAGAAAGCCCAGACCTCAGGAAAAGGCTAGAAAACCTGACCACTTAGTAGGAAATCTTCAGGCCAGTACTTCAAAGCCTCAGGCTAAGAATACAAACCTGAAGAGATCAAGATCGAACCGCCAGAGGAATTTTTAGGAAGAGAAACACTTTCAGCAGAGACATTCTCAATCGAAAAGACCAAGTCCTCGATTCTTCGAAGACCCCAATTTCAAGAGACAAACCCAAAACCCCACTTGCCTTAAGGGTAAAGGTTTCTAACCCAAGTCACAGAGACAAAGACCAATGCACAAAAGCCAAAGCACTTGAACAAAAGGCACATGCAAGAAGAACTCTAAGGCTCATGTTCATGCTAAGGTGGCACTCATACCACGAATCTTATCAAGGCACCTAGGGTGGTGAATGTGTATGTAGATGTTTATGGGAGACAAATCAACCACTCTAAAGTAATTAGAGTTGTTAGGCGATTTGGATTCCAAAAGGTACAAGTAACCCTGGTAGGACCCTACACCAAATGGGTAATTTTGAACCGATCTATTTTTCGTGAAAGACAAGGGCACCTTTGAAATTTGAATGAAGACAACATAACCCCACGATGAAAAGACGATTTGAGATGTCATTGTTGGGGAGATAAATTTCTTTTCTTGGACTTGGGATGAAACAGATTTTAAGGAAGGAATCTTCATCGAGATCATGTTTGAGAAGAAAGACATCGAGAATGGAGAAAATTCAAATCGATAAGAGAGTGATATCTTGACTAAACCTTTTCAATTTGAATCAAGATTTCGGGAACTATCGATTGAATTAGGGATGTTGGATCGGTGTATAGAGAAAATCGAAAAAAATTGAAGGTTTTCGGATGCATGAAGTTTTTTCGAGATTTTCTTGAGAAACTCGGGATAAAATTGAATGTAGTGAAATCGAAGTCTTGGGGAAACTTCGGATATATCGAAGATCAACTCGAAGATTATCTTGATCGCTCAAGATTTCGAAGATCATCTTGACCCGTTCAAATACTCAAGATATTATCTCGACATTTTATCAAGGTCAAAACTTCAAGAAGACCGATAGAGGAAAATTAGTCCAAGAAGTAATGACTCATGCAATTCATTTATTGTATTTGAAGCTCAAGAATCATTGGCAATAAATAACAAAGCTTTTGAAGGAATATTTGGGCGGGACCTTTGAAAAATACCGAAGGAGGTCAATGGTCTGCAGGAACAGTAATTAATTGCACTGTTCATTAATCACCAATAAGGTTAAATTGGCGGCGTAATATTCATGAAATCGTCCTTTCATATACCCGATTAGTCAGTGTTTAATCTCAGCCGTTGATTTATTCAATCTATACGATTTCCCACGAATCAATTCTATATATTCATTGAGAATTCATTCAAAGCCCCATTTCATAACCTTCATCTTCAAAATACTCTGCAACAAAAAACCTATCATTTGCCCAAGAAATCCTTCATCATTCTCAAAACCCTTCACTCAAAAATCCTTCAAAATGACGTTCTCGGTTTACGATAAACTTGCAATTTCTAACAAGCCGTGGTACGAATACATTGTTTCGCTCGAGAGCTCATCGAATGCAACCTATGAAGAAGAAGCATTGCACATGATACGGGTCGCGAAGCTCACAAACCTGGTTGCAAATCAACCAGAGGCGGAATATTCAAAGGAGGTAATCGAATTTATCTCAAATTTGAAAATAGACGAGGAGGACTGTATAGAGTCACAAATTACAGTTTCTCACTTGGAGCATAGCTCAAAATATGTCGATTTTGTGAGGGAGTTGTATATAATTCCTAAGAATCTTAATGATGTATATGAGTTGAGCAATAGAGGAGAAGACCCTACATTGTATATGATGGGTAGGGAACAAGAGTATCTTGATAGGATTACAGAGCATCCTGTTAAGTTTCAGGCTACTCTTAATAAAAGGCATTTGAAGCCAAAATATAGAGTTTTGCTGGATATCGTGAGTAAATGTATTATGAGTCGATCTGGTAGTTTTGAACAAATTAGTACGCCGAAGCTGAGATTAATGGCGGCTATTGAAGACTCACCCACCACTGATTTCAACTGGTTGCGATATCTAATCAGAGTGGTGAGTGACCAAGCAAAACAAGTCAAGAAGGAGGATGGTTTGGTTGTAATCAAAGGCATAATGCTACATGCAACCAAGATAACATTTATCTTGGAGATGTGCAGGGAGGAAGAAGATATTTTTGCCAACTCCTCACCCTTTCCAAAGTCTAAGATTCTTTTCAAGCCAACTTCATCAAAGAAGACTTTGAAGGGAAATAAAGAGAAGAAAGTGGAGACTGCTGCAGAAGGAGCTGCTGAACAAGCCCATCAAGCCAGGGGGAAGGCTTTGATGGAGGTGAAGAGAGAGAAGGGAGAAGCCCTGAAGAAGAAAGCTCTGGCTCCTAAGCGTAGAAGAGTTCTAATATCTACTGAGGAGGAGGTGAGTGAACCTGAGGAAGTCCAACCTGTGGGCCAGCAAGGTCAGAAATCTCTGTAGGTCCCGAACGGGTTGCGTGAGGGCAGAAGTCTAGAGGGGAGGGGTGAATAGACTTCTGAAAACTTTTTCATGCAGATCAGGTGTGATTGCAGTTAGCCTGATCAGAGTGCAAGTGAATTAGTTTGGACTGATATCCAACTTACTAATCGCCTGAAGGCAGATCAGTTCGGTATCTATCAGTTTAACTGATTGTGCGGAAGCTAATTTTTACCCGTGTGAAAACCAGTTTTAACAAATCAGATTCCAAAGTCAGTCTTTCAACCAGTTGACTAAAGTGTCAAACTGATCAGATCAGAAGCTTGGTGCAAGCTGATCTTAACTTAGAATATGTATGCAGCTTTAATTAAGTTGTGTGCGATAGTGTAAAACAGTTAATCAAAGCAGGTAAATGCACACAAGATTTATAGTGGTTCGGACAACCAGTCCTACGTCCACTCTTCCCTATCACAAGGGGCACCAACTAAACCATCTGGACTTAGATTATTGTGTTAGTCCAACACATTACACCAACAGATATTTAAGGAGTTCTCACTCAACCGATCCCAGAAATCAGAACTAGAAACCCTAGTCTGAAATCTTGCTAAACAAACTTAACCTAACTTTGGGTTTTGGTAAGATTGTTGTTTGTTCCAACTTTGAAATCTTTCCTAGTTATTAAGTAGGCTAACAGCTAGATGAAAAGATTTCTGTGCTAAGAACTATGAGATGAACACTTAGAAAATAATCTTCAAATTTGTGTTCTGATCTTTAGATCTGACCTATACATATTGAGGTTCCCCCTCAATATATGACCTATCTTATACATCAGTTGTTCTATACAATAATTATCAACTAGTAATCTTATAACTGGTAATAAAAACATCAGTCAGCTAACAGGTCTGACTGGTCCTATTACATGTGTTTTAGAACTTTCATCAAAACTCTAAATTTCCCAACAATTTCCCCCTTTTTGATGAAACCAAAACACTTGAGAAACCAGCACAGTTGATAAGTATAAAACAATAAAGAGCATATAATCAGAAGACAATGAGATTTTGTCTTAGGATCAGAAAACAAATAAACTTTTCATTCATCAGATTTATCGATTACATATTACATCAGAAAAGTTTGAGTTTAAATTCAGTTGATCCTAAGTAGTCTTCTGATTCTTCAATCTCTTGGCTTGTATCCTTCTGGCATTTCTCGTTGATCCTGAGGAATGTTGAAAATCCGGTATAACTTCCATTTAACATCATTGATCTGCTGAGGATCAATTATGCGAGCTTTGTTCAGGATATCAAAATAGAACCTTTGAAATGCCAGTCTTTCAAATGAGCCATCTGCCTTCTTCGAGTAATCCATCACGTCATACTCTTGATGAGATATTTTCACATTGATTATTTTGGCCTCATTTTCCAGATATTTGTAAAATGCAGGTATTTGTTCTCCAACCGATTGAGGAATTCTCGTGATCTGGTGATTCTTCTTGTGGAACAAGATCTAGAACAAAAGCATCCAGAAGCCATTCAATTCTGATTTTATTCCATTCCTCAAACCTATCAAAGATAAAGCGGTTTTCGGAATGATTTAATCAATTCTTCGGCGGTGAGGTTCCGATCCAAATTTTCCGACTTTGTTTTCTTTTGCCCTCGTCGTATTTCTTTTTCAGATCTTCCGCCTCTGCCAATTTTTCTGCCCTTCTTTCTTCTTCACTTATTCGGGCTTCTTCAAAGAATCGCTCTTTAGAGCGGTTTCTCGGCGATTTCTTATCGGCTTTCATGATCTGGCTAGCTGTGTTTCTTGTGACTTTCTTAGTCTGAGTGACTGGTACAAGTTCTGATGTCCCAGCACCCACAGCTAACTTTCTTGCCTTTGACTTTTCCATCTTCCCAGAAATTTCATTAGCAAAAAGATCCAGATGGTCTAGTCTCTGGCCATAGGATTCAACTGTCTGAATCAGTTCTTCTGTTGTTCTGATAGGATCAGTTGGTTTCTCAATCTGTCCTTCCCCCTTTTTGGTTTGATCAAAAAGAGCATTGAGGTGGGAAGTCAGAGATCCAAAACTGACTGATATGGCCTTGTTAAGATCTCCAACAGATAAACCTTGAGCTTGAGTAGATAGATTTTGAATCTTTGAAATCAGCTCAGTCTTGACAGATTCAACGGCAGTAGAGAGGGTAAGAATGAGTTTATCAAGTTTTTCTTCAGTCATTTCAAGCTTTTCAGTGACCATTAGAAGAGAAACTTGTTGTTGTTCAACCTGGACTAGTTTGTCGTCAACTGCCTTCTTAAATTCAAGAATCGAGGTTGGTCACAGTTTGAGAGAATCGATCTTTGATTGCCTCAACTGGGAAATAGCCAATTCCGTTGATCCGTTATTTCTTTGAGGCCAATCGCCTCGATCGCCTATTGTGTTGCTAAGTTGATTAGCCAACACTCCCTCAACTTCTTCTTTTCGGAAGATCTTTAAACACGATCCGATCTCGAAGTTGATCGATTGGTGATGTGAGTTGTAGGAATATTTTGCGTCACTTGATCAATTTCAGTTGTTTTGCGCCTCCGGTGGGCGGGTCATGAAGCTATGACACGGTTCCACTATCATCAAAGAACTCCCACATCCTTAGGATCATCTTCTTTAGGAGTTTACGCGGCATCCTCGATTCAACTTGTTCAATTATTCCGGCTTTTCGTGGATCGAGCTTTGATTGATTCAAAGGTTATCACTCATTTGGTGATCCTACTCGAGCGATTTCTTCATGTCGAAATCAAAATGCAAAATGCATCAAAGACCTCCCATCCGCTCAATAATGATCGTGAAATCGAGAAGCTCTTCAAATGGAGATCTTTCGGTGAGGATCTCCATTATTTTCTCTCGAATAATGGGGATGGGCTACCAACTCGGATCTGACTCATCAATTTCGCATTCAATTCGCATTCGACCATTTTCGGTGATGGTCTTGGATGATCTGGACTCGGGAATCAATTGTTTAGATCGACACTGTGTTCGGTTGATGAGATGTAGAGGGTTGTGGTGGTGTGCGAGTAGGTGGATGTTGACTAATTGGTTGAATCTGGCAGAGGTTACGTGGTGAAGCAAAGCACGCCGGATTCTGCGAAAGTGATCTTTCGGGGTTCGCGAATCGATGAACTTTTAGGTTCGCGAAGGTGAAAGGAGAAGGAGAAATATGCTCGATGGTAGAAGTCCGAGTGGTGAATCAGCCGAGATTGAGGTGAAGGAGATCGTAAATCCTCTTGCTCTTCCCTCGAATGTTGTGGCGAGCTCTCCACTTGAGAAGCTTTGCATGTCCGATTTTTCATCCGATCTCGTGGGGGCGATCAGTCGATCCTCCGCACTCCTTCTTCATCGGACTCGTCTTCGGAAAAAAGAGTCATGGTGGCTGTTTGCCTTCTTTGGCCTCTTCTCTGAGCCTTTACGATTTTTTTCTTCTTTTTGAGGAGTATCGATTTGCGGATGTAGTCGCCTCCTTGTTCTTTCCTTTCTTAACCTTTGGAGAAATTGGGCGCGTATCATCATCTGATGGCCCATATATGGCAGATGTGGTGTGAGAAAGGCCTTGTAGGACTTCAGTCCGTTCTGATCCCATTTAGCATTTGACATCTTGTCCTTCAGAATGACTGCAACCTTGTTGAGATTGCTGATTCTTTTCTTCAGATAGACTTGTCTACGTTCATTAACTCCAAACTTGTCATGTTCTTGGAGCAGAATAACCTTCAGGAAACCATGCCAATTAATATTTTTGGCTTCATCGATGATAGCAGCCATGCTATACATCTTTACAGCTGTTAATCCATCTGGGCTAAACGAGATACCCATGATTGTTTTTGATAGAATGTCAAATAACAAACCGTATTTTTTTTTCAACATAGGCGACAAAAAAAATGGTGGTGTTTATCAGCCTCTCTGAAGAGTTCATTTCTGATCAGCTCATCTTCATTCTCCCTCAGTGGTAAGGAGAGATTTTTCCTTTGGGCGGAGTTGAATAAATGAAGTTATATCGGCATTTGAAAGTCCGATCTCTCTCCATTTCTATCAAGAAATCGGTTAAATCTCTGTGGATTATCCGTGTCCACCTTCAAATTCTCAAGAATTCCGATTGCCTCATACTACATTTCTTTGGATTGCAAAGTGAGCAGCAGTGTATTTTTCAAGACCTCCCTTCCTCAGAATTTGTTCGACCTCCATTGATTCCGGATCCCATGTAACACCAAACTTTAACAAATTTGTCATCGACAATTTTGGTTGCCAAACTGCATAGTTACACATAATTTTGCCCATTAAAAGTGAGTGGCCATCTACAATAAGATAGACTCGATTAAAATTGTGCATAATCATAAAGATATCATATATTGATTATCAGACCCATTCACAGGCCTAATAACCGATGAACACATACGGATACCAAGAAATGATAAGGCATATCACAGGATAATATAAATTGACGTAATCTATAAGTTCAATGGATTTTAGGAAGGTAATTCATCAAATAACCAGAAATTACCAGATTCTGCTTTTCGGAAAATAACTTTGAATCGTAAGAAAACACTTTGAATCGCAGAAAGGTAATTGAGAGTTTTCAGAGCATAAAACGCAAGAATTTTGAGAAGAAAAGAATACTCTGGTTTAGGGTTTTGATGAAGTTTATAAAAGGAAGGAGGGAAAAATGAGATTAGAAGATCAAACGGTTGAAAAGGTTAAACGATCCAGATTGAGCGGTTTTGATTGTGTGGTCAAGAAATGCACGCACGATTGCCTTTTGGATTTAAAAGCACATTTAGTGGCATTTAATACATATACCCCACGTCCGCATTAAATACTTTGCAGGATATACGTCACAAAAGTAGTGTATCTACAAAAAGGCAAAATATTATCGATAATTTCAGATAAATGGCGATAAACAAAGGAAAGCAAAATGTATACGGTTGGTGATATTGTATGTCAATACCACTTGTTGATCTTGATTCCACTTGTTGATCTTAGTTTTCTGCCTAATCCTTATAATTTCCCAACTGTTCTTTTCAACTGATCCACTTCACTTTGCGTCTGATATTTCCTTTTCTGATCCTCCTTGATCAGTTGAAGTTCCCCCCTTCAAACATTATTTCCGATTTCTTATTGGTGATTTGTCGATTTGTTGAGGTATCATACTCAATGATCTTCCTCATCGAATCGATCTCTTATCTAATCGATTTGGTTGACTGTCTGATTCTCGACCAAGTCAATTCTTGGGATAAGTGTTACCATGAAAACTTAGTCTTGAAGAATTGAATAGTAGTCTCGATTCCCTAAGTCGCACGACGATTTGACATTTGTAATAATAGTCTCGATACTTCGGGATGTCAAATCAGTAAATTTATCTAATTATCACCGCGTGTTTACACGGCTGTTCCCATGGTGCTAATTTCTCTAAAAGGCTTTGAGAAATCAAATTTGCGTTTTGCACCATTGCTTGGGCTCTATAAATTGGACAATGATTTACACAACATAACCAATTCACCATACTTTATCTTCTTTGTAAATCATGTATTTTGGTGAACCTTATTTCGATTTGAAACTTCCGGTAAAAACCTTTACCTTTTCCAATCATCGACACATGTGGCCATATGGTCTTTGGACCTTTCTTGGCACTTGTGTCCCATTTAACTGTTGAGAGCCCATTGATTTCGACTCTAAGGGCTCTGGCTTAGAAATCCTTTTCTTCGCTCCCCAACTCCAAGCTCAAAGGGTGGCTTTAGAGATTATTTCAAAGCCTTCACACCCTTGTTAAGTGGGGAAATGAGCATCGATTTTAAAAATCTCTCTCTCTCCCCTTCTAAGGTTAGGGTTCTGACTTAGGGTTTAGGGTTTTGGGTTTATACATGTGTCTCGACCTCGTCCTTTTGTACTTGTAACTTGTAATGTAAGTCCGACCTTCGGTCTTTATCAATGAAAATTTCTATTATTCCATTGTTGTGTAAAGTTTTTCATTTTCTTATGCGATGTAAGCTTTAATCTTATGAATCTTTTGGTTGTTGAATATCACCAATCGACTTACAAAGTGTAAATAACCAAACCCATTTAATCGCATAATCTTTAACTGTCGGTTCCTTTAACTGTAATCCCTTTAATCATTGATTCGTGAATCGATAATCATTTTAATCCTAATCGATTCCTTTAACTGGACAATCTTGTGAATCGATCGATCACATACCGTATAGATTCGATCGATGATCTCCCCACGATTGAGATACCAAACTCAATCGATTATGTAGCTTTTGGTTAGTCTCTTAACGGTGGTTACGGTTCTCGATCCATGACAACATTTTTGGTGCTTTTTCTCAAGATCCGAGCCTTCCTAGCTCATTGTATAATTCTTCCTAATTCACCCTAGCTTGAAGTTGGTTAAGATTGTCAGAGCATTTACGAATCTTTTT
This sequence comes from Stenogyne calaminthoides, assembly GCA_037126765.1. Lineage (NCBI taxonomy): Eukaryota > Viridiplantae > Streptophyta > Magnoliopsida > Lamiales > Lamiaceae > Stenogyne > Stenogyne calaminthoides. The sequence continues at coordinate 3,390,075 of JBBCBC010000035.1, forward strand.
CCATTCTATTCTTCTTTCAACATGACTTTATAAATGGCAGTGTCTCACATCCACATGCTTGCATTCAGAGTATGTAGGTGATGTGATTTTTGAGTGATTGGGTAATAAAGACTCATTACTCTGCCATGTAATATATAGGTACATTCTTAAATACAATGTTATAATTCTTCACCAATGATTGCTTTTCGTATAGCTTGGGAGCAATACTTTCCTCGCAGAACTATATCATTCGCCAAAAGAGTAGATGTCGAATCGGCGTTCGCTTTTGAAACCACGCAGATCAGCTTACTCTCAAAACCGATATGTTCCTTTAGGTTGATTGCCACCTCAACTCTATAATTGTAATCGTATTACCCACTAAGTTTTCTTAGATTATCATCTCGATGGGTAAAATAACCAAGGTTTACCGGGCTCTTCTGGGATACTTAAGAATCCGCTTTGCCGCTCTGTGATTTCCTGATTGATTTGCTCAACCGCACATACACTCATCGTAGTGATTCGTCTGTCACAACAGTATAAAAGATCCAATGAGAGCCTGTATCTTTCAATTAAGCCTTTTCTCACCACTTCATTTGGAACTCATCTTGAATCAAATACATTTAGGAAATTAGCCTCATGCTTTTTGAACTCCAAACTTAACCCAATAACTTGTACTTTTGTCATGTATAACATCCTTCATTTCATGAATTTGTAATTTAAAGTAAATTTATCCTCACCCATCATGGACATCTCTTTAACTTCCCCTTGTACTGCCGCGGCCAATTTTTTCATATATAGACTCTTATTGTAGATCCAAGATGATGTCGCTCAATCAATCCATTTTAATATTCTCTCACCTTTGCCTCCGGTTAGTTCTATCCACTATTCCTTCCTTTAAGGAAATCAACGCCTATCAAGAATCGAGAGAGAGGTCATACTCAGCTCGAGGAGTTTGTTTCAGCCATAAAGAGCTTTTCTTAAAAGGTACACCGTTGCCTTTTTTCAAAAGCCTGGAGGTTGTTCATTTACAACGAAATTCCCGCTTAAGAATGCAATTTCGCATCCAATCATACACAATAAACCCTCCGTGGGCGTGATGCCAAAAAACAAATTTCAATGAGCTTAAAGCTGTTGGATCGCAATGGTCTCTACTCATAATCAATTCCTTCATCAGAACACCCCTTTAGCAACAAGCTCCTGCCTATTTCCTTTATGACATTATTCTCATCTCTCTGTCTTGAATAATTTGTTTCAAAGCCAATCATCTGATTGGGTCAACCCACCAGCCACCCCATTCTTTCAAACTGCTCCGGGGCTCTTCTCGTGATGGTTAGAATCCATTTTGCATCACGAAAGCTTCTCCTTCTACTTCAAATTTCTGCCTTCCAAAAGATGTATATGTCAAAGAATACATGGCACTTTCACTAACTGATGTCTAGTTTTGACTCTATCAGACGGGTTCCATGATCGACTGCGATGACCGTTATCCGTGTCATTCCGCCTGATCAAGGCCTCGTTTGAGTAGAACATCATCCATTTCCTTCGGGAGCAAGAGTCATACGTAGATCGAGCCGTGCAGACGTATGATCCACTTGATAAAGAAGTCGTCTCAACTCGGATGTTGACTCATCATGTGCCGATGTTCGCCTGAACTTCAGTGTTCCCCGAACCAGATGGTCGTTGATATCGCCTCAAATTGCATTTTACCTTCTTCATCGATGCTGGCTTGTTCGCTGCATCTTTAGTCTCCACCACCAGAATCACCGGATCCGGAAGCTACATCATACGACCGATCTTTTTCCTTGATCTCAGCTAATCCATTTTCTCAGGCATCGTACCGTCAACCGGTACTTTGTTCGAGGTACTTTGTTCGTAAGATGTTTCATCAAAGATTATACGGGTGTTTCTTTTCACAATTGTGGTGGTTCATCAAGGAAACCTTCGAAGTTTGTATAGATGAGGAATATCCGGCACTATACTATCCATTTCGCCTCAAAAGTCTTCAGCAATCGACTCTTCCCATTGTTGTGTATGAAATACTTACACCCAAAAAAATAGAAATAGTAAACAGGTTTTCTCGCCCTTCCACAAATATGTGGGTGTTTTGTATGTTTTGTTAAGACATCTCGCTCGGTGGCATGCATTGATGGCTTCTGCAAACGTGTCATATCGTATGTCTAGCCAATATACATGGTAGAGCACTTCTTTGAGTAAAGTTCTGCTTTCTCCTCGCTCGCTGTTCATTCTGTTGTATGCTCTGGTACTGGATGCCCTGGGTCATACTCAAAACTTAGTAAAAATCAAAGAATAAAAAGAGTCTTTAAATTCAGACTTTTGAACTGACCTGACTTTCAATTAATCGGTTAATCTTTCACTTGGTGGTAGCCTTTGTTGCACTTCGCATTCTTTGTTGTTGTTCCATTCTTCTTTATGTGAACAAACCGTAAACTTGAATAACGAACCATTACCACAGTATATATTTCCAAGGCCCTCCGTAGATCAACACTGCAACTGGTCCAAATGTTCATATGGAGTGTACCGCAATACTCTCTACCGGATGTGTCGTCCGTGGATCTCTTTGAATGAGGCTTAACTGCTTTTCCCTTCCGGTTAATGCTGACATTGAATCCTTAGAGAATACCTCATCTCTAAGTTCCCTTCCACTAAAGACATATCCTTGCTATCTTGTTACAGAGTTTTGTGTCTATGACTCATTCTTTTGCAGCCGTGTTTTCAATCATACTTTTGTTGGGAACTCTCGGCACAATCAGATACGATTTCGGATGAATCGCTGTTTAATCACGGTAGATCGTACTTCTCTAACCAGCTAGTAAGATCCGCTGAGGATCGATTTTTGATAGTACTGATCAATGAGAACTCAACACCTAAACTGCTCCAATTCGTGATAATCGACATAACAGTTATGCTTTAAACCCCATATAGTTTATTCCATTCCGTGAGCATCATCATTCTCATGTTCAACCTTTGCAAAACCAAAGTTATTTATCACCGGCTAAGAGTACACGCCGGCCTTTTGTTCCGTAAGAGCTAAGGAGATGTTTGCTTCAAATATGTGCCTGAGCATCCACCATCATGTACCGAGTAGTTGCTTGTACACCTCCTTTGTCGGGCCGAACCACGCTAACTCGCAACCAAATCACACAGTTTTCTTTGTACCCTTTGATCATCCCGAGGGGTTAGGGTTGGTTTTAGGGATCCATACAAACAGTGGCACTTCTATTTGTAATCATTAGATCAAGGCCCGACGGTTTCCTATACATACTGGGCCACAATCATACGCCCTTTATATGCTTTCCAATAAGATGATCAGCGAGCTCTCGATGACTTGTAAGACCAGGATTTTTCTTTATATTTTGCCTTCTTTAACCCAAAGGCGGCCTGTGCAAGAAATTTCTAGGTTTCGATTGTAAGGGTAGAAATGACCGCTACCAATGTTGATTCATATCTGCATGTGATTTTTGTAGTTTACCTATGTTTTGCTTATTAGGCAAATGACCTTGATTGGGTCTCTTTATTGTTTCTTGACAAAGTTGTCTTTTCCATACCTAATCATGATCGTGTTTATTCTTCTGTAAGAACTGGTCTTCTCGTTGATTTCATCGATGTGCTTCTTCACCAAATAGTCTATTTCGTTCTCTTCTCGATTAGCACCGCCTTTTACTTGCTCAATGTGTCTTTTCCTTTATCGTATACAAGTTTAGCTTTAGTGTATCTTGTTAGAAACTCGCTTGATTACACCTTTTGAAAGCGAACCAAATCGGGCCTTTGAGTGATGTGTAGGCGGTTCTCACCCAATTCCCTTCATACTTGTTCTAAAATAGGTGTTTTTAGATGACTTGTGAAAACTCTCTCATTTTCTCAAGTAAACCATCCTCGTAAGATTTTAGACTCTTCATGTAGCTCACAAGAGTCATCAAATTTCACTTTGAAGATTTTAAATCATCATCATTGTTTGTTGATCACAATGATCTTTTTGATCTGCTTCTCCCGATCAAGATTTAACTTTCTAATGTTAAGTTCCCCGCCACTTCCATGCCAACGGATTTCAGCCAAAGAGAGCTTTGATCGAGAGCGCTCTCTTCAATGTCGATTATTTCGATCCCACTTAAGTTCTCAAAGGCTCACCATTTAAAGGTCACCGATTAGAGAGATCATCAAGCAATTGCTCAGTAGAGTCGCAAGTCAATCTCTCCAAAGAAAAGCTAATAATAGCAAAAGGTAAAAAGGTAAGGTTTGAGGTTACCTCGGGATTGGTCCCCTCTCAATATCAAAAGCGATTTATCATCATCCTCAAGAGAATATTTGACCTTCATTCTCGCGGGAATACCGAAGATCAAACAGCTTATCGATGTAAGTCTTCACATATGAGTACCCGCAAATCAGAGGGGCGATAGGACAATAATTCCAGATGTGTCAACACTGTGGCTTTCCCCGCCTCTATATCGTTGTTCTCTCGTCTTTCTTCTTTCTTTGG